>CAWUFW010002503.1:1665000-2187775 GCA_963921515.1 Calotriton arnoldi | reverse complement strand
AAAGGAAGGTAGCTATTTGGCATAGAAATACTGTGCTCACCCATCCAACATAAGACTGTGTCAATTTGAATACTGGTAAGTTCTAACCCCAGAAACACAGCGGATACCATATATTATAGCTTGTATAGGCCAATATGTATGGTATCCCTTCAGGGAACCGGACTACAATCTCGTGGAATGATGAAAAAATGTGAAAGGTTACTGTAGTCTGCTATAAAGTAAAAGGCAACTTCAAGTGGCCAGTGGCTAAAGGGTAACCCATGAAACGTAGGGGATACAAGATATTACAGCAATGTTTGAGCCATAATATTTAGTATCCCCTAAGGGAACTAGATGTAAAATCTTGTGAAATTATGTAAAAAATCTGAAAAGATACTGTAGCCTGCTATCAAATAAAAGACAACTTCAAGTGGTCAATGGCTAAAGCGTAACACATGAAACATAGGGGATACAAGATATTACAGAAATGCGTGAGCCATATTATAAGGTATCCCTTTGTTAACGAAGTTGGAAAGCAAAAGGAAGGGTGCTATTTGCCATAGAAATACTGTGCTCACCCATTCAACATAAGACCATGTCAAATTGAATCCTGGTAAGTTCTAACCCCAGAAACACAGGGGATACCAGATATTATAGCCGGTATAGACCATTATATATGGTATCCCTTCAGGGAACCGGATGTAAAATCTTGTGGGATTGATGTAAAAAATCTGAAAAGATACTGTAATCTGCTATAAAATAAAAGGCAACTTCAACTGGTGAACGGCTAAAGGGTAACCAATGAAACATAGGAGATACGAGATATTACAGCAATGCGTGAGCCATAATATTTGGTATCCCCATAGTAAACGAAGATGGAAAGCAAAAGGAAGGGTTATAATTAGCATAGAAATACTGTGCTCATCCATCCAACATAAGACCATGTCAAATTGATTCCTGGTAAGTTCTAACCCCAGAAACACAGGGGATACCAAATATTATAGGCGGTAGATGTCATTATATTTCGTATCCCCTAAGGGAACTGAATGTAAAATCTTGTGGAATGATGTAAAAAATCGGAAAAGATACAGTGGTGTGCTATCAAATAAAAGGCAACTTCAACGGGTGAATGGCTTCAGGGTAACCTATGAAACATAGGGGATACAAGACATTACAACAATGCGTGAGCCATAAAATTTGGTATCCCCTAGTAAACTATGTTGGAAAGCAAAAGGAAGGGTGCTTTTTGGCATAGAAATACTGTGCTCACCCATCCAACATAAGACCATGTCTAATTGAATCCTGGTAAGTTCTAAACCAAGAAACACCAGGGATACGGGATAGTATAGCCGTTATAGGCCATTATATTTGGTATCCCTTAAACGAACCGGATGTAAAATCTTGTGGAATGATGCAAAAAATGTGAAAAGATACTGTAGTCTGCTATCAAACAAAAGGCAACTTCAAGTGGTCAATGGCTAAAGGGTAACCCATGAAACGTAGGGGATACAAGATATTACAGCAAATGCGTGAGCCATAATATTTGGTATCCCAATTGTAAACGATGTTGGAAAGCAAAAGGAAGGGTGCTATTTGCCATGGGAATACTGTTCTAATCCATCCAACATAAAACTATGTGAAATTGAATACTGGTAAGTTCTAACCCCTGAAACACAGGGGATACCAGATATTATATCCGGTATAGGCCATTATATGGAGTATCCCTTAAGGGTACCGGATGTAAAATCTTGTGGGATTGATGTACAAAATCTGAAAAGATACTGTAATCTGCTAAATAATAAAAGGTAACTTGAACTGATGAATGGCTAAAGGGTAACCTTTTGAAACATAGAGGATACGAGATATTACAGCAATGTGTGAGCCATAATATTTGGTATCCCCATAGTAAACGATATTTGAAAACAAAAGGAAGGGTTATAATCAGCATAGAAATACTGTGCTCACCCATCCAACATAAGAGCATGTCAAATTGAATCTTGGTAAGTTCTAACCCAAGAGACACAGGGGATACCAAATATTATAGGCGGTATAAGCCATTATATATGGTATCCCCTAAGGGAACCGGATGTACAATCTTGTGGAATGATGTAAAAAATGTGAAAAGTTACTGTAGTCTGCTATCAAGTAAAAGGCGACTTCAAGTGGTCAATGGCTAAAGGGTAACCAATGTAACGTAGGGGATAGAAGATATTACAGCAATGCGTGAGCCATAATATTTAGTATCCCCTATGGGAACCGGATGTAAAATCTTGTGGAATGATGTAAAAAATGTGAAAAGATACTGTCGTCTGCTATCAAATGAAAGACAACTTCAAGTGGACGATGGCTAAAGGGTAACCCATGAAACGTAGGGGATACGAGATATTACAGCAATGCGTGAGCCCTAATATTTGGAATCCCCTTAGTAAACGATGTTGGAAAGCAAAAGGAAAGGCGCTATTTGGCACAGAAGTACTGTGCTCACCCATCCAACATAAGACCATGTCAATGTGAATACTGGTAAGTTCTAACCCCAGAAACACAGGGGATACCGGATATTATAGCCGGTATAGGCCATTATGTGGGCTATCCCTTAAGGGTACCGGATGTAAAATCTTGTGGGATTGACGTACAAAATCTGAAAAGATACTGTAATCTGCTATATAATAAAAGGTAACTTGAACTGGTGAATGGCTAAAGGGTAACCTATGAAACATAGGGGATACGAGATATTACAGCAATGTGTGAGCCATAATATTTGGTATCCCCATAGTAAAGGATGTTGGAAAACAAAAGGAAGGGTTATAATCAGCATAGAAATACTGTGCTCACCCATCCAACATAAGAGCATGTCAAATTGAATATTGGTAAGTTCTAACCCAAGAGAGACAGGGGATACCAAATATTATAGGCGGTATAAGCCATTATATATGGTATCCCCTAAGGGAACCGGATGTACAATCTTGTGGAATGATGTAAAACATCTGAAAAGATACTGTAGCCTGCTATCAAATAAAAGACAACTTCAAGTGGCCAATGGCTAAAGGGTAACCCATGAAACGTGGGGGATACGAGATATTACAGCAATGCTTGAGCCATAATATTTGGTATCCCCATAGTAAACGATGTTGTAAAGCAAAAGGAAGGCCGCTATTTGGCATATCAGTACTGTGCTCACCCATCCAACATATGACCATATCAATTTGAATACTGGTACGTTCTAACCCCAGAAACACAGGGGATACCAGATATATAGCCGGTATAGGCCATAATATATGGTATCCCCTAAGGGAACCGGATGTAGAATCTTGTGGGACTGTTGTAAAAAATCTGAAAAGATACTGCAATCTGCTAAATTATAAAAGGTAACTTCAACTGGTGAATGGCTAAAGGGTAACCTATGAAACATAGGGGATACGATATATTACAGCAATGTGTGAGCCATAATATTTGGTATCCCCATAATAAATGATGTTGGAAAGCAAAAGGAAGGGTTATAATCAGCATTGAAATACTGTGCTCACCCATCCAACATAAGACCATGTCAAATTGAATACTGGTAAGTTCTAACCCCAGAAACACAGGGGATACCGGATATTATAGCCGGTATAGGCCATTATATATGGTATCCCCTAAGGGAACCGGAAGTACAATCTTGTGGAATGATATAAAAAAATTTGAAAAGTTACTGAAGTCTGCTATCAAGTAAAAGACAACTTCAAGTGGCCAATGGCTAAAGGGTATCCCATGAAACGAAGGGGATACAAGATATTACAGCAATGCGTGAGCCATAATATTTGGTATCCCCATAGTTAATGATGTTGGAAAGCAAAAGGAAGGCCGCTATTCGGCACAGAAGTACTGTGCTCACCCATCCAACATAAGACTATGTCAAATTGAATCCTGGTAAGTTCTAACCCAAGAAACACAGGGGATACCAAATATTATAGGCTGTATGGGCCATTATATATGGTATCCCCTAAGGGAACCGGAATTACAATCTTGTGGAATGATGTAAAAAATGTGAAAAGATACTGTCGTCTGCTATCAAATAAAAGACAACTTCAAGGGGCCGATGGCTAAAGGGTAACCCATGAAACGTAGGGGATACGAGATATTACAGCAATGCGTGAGCCCTAATATTTGGAATCCCCTTAGTAAACGATGTTGGAAAGCAAAAGGAAGGGCGCTATTTGGCATAGAAGTACTGTGCTCACCCATCCAACATAAGACCATGTCAATGTGAATACTGGTAAGTTCTAACCCCAGAAACACAGGGGATACCGGATATTATAGCCGGTATAGGCCATTATATATGGTATCCCCTAAGGGAACCGGACGTACAATCTTGTGGAATGATGTAAAAAATGTGAAAAGTTACTGAAGTCTGCTATCAAGTAAAAGGCGACTTCAAGTGGTCAATGGCTAAAGGGTAACCCATGAAACGTAGAGCATACAAGATATTACAGCAATGCGTGAGCCATAATATTTAGTATCCCCTAAGGGAACCGGATGTAAAATCTTGTGGAATGATGTAAAAAATGTGAAAAGATACTGTAGTCTGCTATCAAATAAAAGACAACTTCAAGTGGCCAATGGCTAAAGGGTAGCCCATGAAACGTAGGGGATAAAAGATATTACAGCAATGCGTGAGCCATAATATTTGGTATCCCCATAGCAAACGATGTTGGAAAGCAAAAGGAAGGCCGCTATTCGGCACAGAAGTACTGTGCTCACCCATCCAACATAAGACTATGTCAAATTGAATCCTGGTAAGTTCTAACCCAAGAAACACAGGGGATACCAAATATTATAGGCGGTATGGGCCAATATATATGGTATCCCCTAAGGGTACCAGAAGTACAATCTTGTGGAATGATGTAAAAAATGTGAAAAGATACTGTCGTCTGCTATCAAATAAAAGACAACTTCAAGTGGCCGATGGCTAAAGGGTAACCCATGAAACGTAGGGGATACAAGATATCACAGCAATGTGTGAGCCATAATATTTAGTATCCCCATAGTAAACGATGTTGGAAAGCAAAAGGAAGGCCGCTATTTGGCATAGAAGTACTGTGCTCATCCATCCAACATATGACCATATCAATTTGAAAACTGGTTAGTTCTAACCCCAGAAACACAGGGGATACCAGATATTACAGCCGGTATAGGCCATTATATATGGTATCCCCTAAGGGAACCGGACATACAATCTTGTGGAACAATGTAAAAAATGTGAAAAGTTACTGTAGGCTGCTATCAAGTAAAAGGCGACTTCAAGTGGTCAATGGCTAAAGGGTAACCCATGAAACGTAGGGGATACAAGATATCACAGCAATGTGTGAGCCATAATATTTAGTATCCCCTAAGGGAACCGGATGTAAAATCTTGTGGAATGATGTAAAAAATGTGAAAAGATACTGTAGTCTGCTATCAAATAAAAGACAACTTCAAGTGGCCAATGGCTAAAGGGTATCCCATGAAACGTAGGGGATAAAAGATATTACAGCAATGCGTGAGCCATAATATTTGGTATCCCCATAGCAAACGATGTTGGAAAGCAAAAGGAAGGCCACTATTCGGCACAGAAGTACTGTGCTCACCCATCCAACATAAGACTATGTCAAATTGAATCCTGGTAAGTTCTAACCCAAGAAACACAGGGGATACCAAATATTATAGGCGGTATGGGCCAATATATATGGTATCCCCTAAGGGTACCGGAAGTACAATCTTGTGGAATGATGTAAAAAATGTGAAAAGATACTGTCGTCTGCTATCAAATAAAAGACAACTTCAAGTGGCCGATGGCTAAAGGGTAACCCATGAAACGTAGGGGATACAAGATATCACAGCAATTGTGAGCCATAATATTTAGTATCCCCATAGTAAACGATGTTGGAAAGCAAAAGGAAGGCCGCTATTTGGCATAGAAGTACTGTGCTCATCCATCCAACATATGACCAAATCAATTTGAAAACTGGTTAGTTCTAACCCCAGAAACACAGGGGATATCAGATATTACAGCCGGTATAGGCCATTATATATGGTATCCCCAAAGGGAACCGGACATACAATCTTGTGGAACAATGTAAACAATGTGAAAAGTTACTGTAGGCTGCTATCAAGTAAAAGGCGACTTCAAGTGGTCAATGGCTAAAGGGTAACCCATGAAACGTAGGGGATACAAGATATCACAGCAATGTGTGAGCCATAATATTTAGTATCAACTAAGGGAACCGGATGTAAAATCTTGTGGAATGATGTAAAAAATCTGAAAAGATACTGTAATCTGCTATAAAATAAAAGGTAGTACAAACAAGCACTGCCAATGAGGCCGGGGGTCTATAGCGATGCGTGGTCTGAGAGGTGCCGACAGCCCCACTCACTCTTATGCCTGCAGGGGAGCACACAATGTGCAGTAACACAAAAACATCATTTTGCCCACCAGTTGCTGGGTCACTGGCCAATCATCATCCAATCACTGACTTTGTGGAATTGAGTTAACTGTCACTGACGGTGCCGTGCAGGTGGCGCCAGTTTTTTAAATACAACAGGGCAAGTCGCCGCCCCCTGGATTCATCACCACTCTCAGTCTGAGCAAGGGGCAGTGCACTGCAGGGTAGTCTCAGGGGGATTACTACTCTCCAGAGAGGATGTAATTGTAAGAGTCTGTTTCACAGACTAAGCCATGGCATGTCACATGGCTTGGTTCCGGAGGCTCAGCTTTATTTTGCACTGCAGCCAGAGCCTGAGGCTGCCCTATGCTGTGTGATGACAATTTGTGTTCATTATTGGTAGTGAAGAAACTCAACCTTGAAGGTGGCACTGTATAATGCAGGCTCACTGGCAGCACAGTTTGTACAGCACTGCCAGCAGGCAGCCCGCTGCTCCCGCTTTTGCAATGGTCTGATCCTATTTTCAGTTTCTTATGCCTAGTAGTGCCGCTGTGATAGGAGGCGCTATAAATGCATGACTAAGCATTTTAGTGTGGTGATGAGGACTTCCATGCTAAACTGCATTCGTCTAACCATTGATGCATGATACTTGGCAGAGCTGTACCTCAAGCCTGAAAAAAACAAAAAAGTGCTTTAATTCCCACACCCTTCATTGTCCATGTTGCCCCCAACACCCATTTCTTCCCTCCCTCCTTGTATCCCCTGCCTTCCCTCCTACCCCGCCAGCAATTTAAAAAAAGGGTTACGACTGTATCATATCTCCTTTTTAGGTCAAGCCTAGAGTCAGAGTGCATGCGCTGCTCTGCGAGGCAGGATGTATCTACAATATGGGCTTTAACCAAGCCCATTGATTGCCATTCGTTCATTTTTGTGCCTTTCAGAAATGCTGCCTTTTTATTGGTGCATTGCTTGTAATTGTCTCTCCTTTGGGTGCTTGGTTCACGCCCAGGCGATTTCACTAATCGTTCCTTCGGATTGGCTATCACACGTTCATGGTTCCTCCTGGTCTGCCATCGCAATGCGCGCTTCCGCTGCTCTTTTCAACTTGATCAGCACAGCATGCAGTGCTTTATCCATTCATCTGTGTGGCACATCGAGCATCAACTTTAAGCATGGACTCATTTGCACTTTAAACTGCATGCTTCAAACAGACGGACATCTTTACCGCTGCGTGTTTCTCTGTCTGTTTGGTATGTTTCTGCTCAAGCGAGCGTTATTGCAGTGGGGGGGATCTGCCAATGTGGTCTTATGTTTACACCTGAAAGACCGGTCACCGGAAGCACAAAAGACAAATAGAAATGTTACTCAAGAGATTTAGACTGAGCGCGCTCGGTGCTTCGCTTGCTTGTGAGTATATACTGCTTCTAGAGAAGTGATCCTGTACGTCGTTTCAGAGCTGTAACTATTAAATCACATGATCCCTTGTTTCTCCAAGCTATAGTGCGGAGTTTTTTGAAAATTTGTGAAACCCCGCCATATAAGATGCATTGTGTTGTTCACCTTAAAGTGCTTTGCAGGCCTCTTTCCCCTTCAAAAATTCTCCAAGGGAAACAGTGGGTACCAGAGAAAGCTAACCAGGGCTGTTGCATGGATTTTTGCCACCCTTGGCAAAGTGACATTTTGCGCCTCTTCACTCCCTGTAGTCTTTGCTAATTTTGTGATAATGCTGATGGTCTTCTGCTCCTCTAGACTTAAGGCAGCGGCCTGCTCTTGCCTTGTTTTTTAAACTGACTCTGGAAGATGAGACCTTTTTCACACTGAGCCCAGATTTCATAGCGTGCCCTCCACTACGGCTGCGATCTGTCCGCAGTAGTGGTGATGTGGCTCTTGACTCAGTCTGTTGTCAGGCAGGCGTCCCACCTCTTCCCAAATGTGCTTTCTGTTACCATTGTGACTCACAATCTGTTTTCTGCACTGTTGCCTGATAGCCATGTGAGCAAAAAAAATCCACACATTTCTTCTCTGTTTGATTTTGCGAATAGAAGAGGATAGGTGGTATCTAAAGCAGATTACCTGCTAGGTGTATTCGACGGCCTTACCATGAAATAAGAACCTGGTTATTTTGACAGTGCTTGCAAGTGTTTACCGTTTATAGCGCTGTAAATAACAAGTGGTCATCATTGCCCAACTCACTTAGCTGATTTTAGAACTATGAAACAGACAGTTGGCCCTGCCACTATCAAACCTGTGACTAGGAGGTTTAGAACAATAATGATGATGAGAAATAGTTTTTTATAGTATGTAATGCCCGAGGTTTGTAGTTGTAGGCGCTGTAATAACACATGTTACCCAATTTAATGCTACTCATTTGATCTATGTTGGATGGATGCAAGGCTGAACTGGCCCTGCTGGAATACAATCTGGCTGGTCACACAGTAATAACAGCAGGGAACACATAACCTACTGAGCAGACCAGCTGACTAGGGATCATTGTGCAGAAAAACTAGAATCCTGCTTAAATAAGACTACTTCTTAGGAAGTACAATAATAATAAAATTGCCATTCTTCTGAGCCTTTGGGAAGAAAGTGGGATTCATTGGTTTTGGAAGTTTATCTAAGTCACCAGTGGCAAACGACCATCCCAAACACACCAACTAAAAACACATGAAACAATCACATTGGTGTTGAGGCAGGCCAGGCACGGGTCAGCATCATTATAAAAGAAACAAGACTGCCCCAAGCGAGATCCAACCACCATCTCACGTCTCATAAGGTAAGCAAGGCAACAACAGCTCGAAAATGCAGCTCGGAAAAGGTCAGGAATACCAGTAACCCAACTCTGCACTGTCAGAAGCAATGATGCGGGTGTTTTCCCTCTTTTATCTGGCATAAATGTTTATGCTTGTTTTTTTACCTCACTCAAGCTTTTGGCATTTGATAAGTTTACAGTTTTAGAAGCAACCCGCTCATTGCCTACTGAGCAGTGAATTCAAAATCCTGTGAACCACATACACATCTATGGGTGCATGGTTTGGAGCACCAGAATCAGAACTCCCCTGACAAATGTGCCAAGCTAAGTTTAGATGAACATGGTGCATGCCCCCCCCCCCACAGATGTGCATAGCCCTAGCCCCATTTGCAACCAAAACAGCGCCCCACATTGTTCAAGCCCCCCCCCCCCCAAAATTATTCAACACAAATGTCACTGGGGATTCACTCTGCATGTTTTCATTAAGATATTTGGACAAGTCTTTGCACATAATAAGGTTTTGTAAATTTGTGCGCAATGAAAGGCTGCCTTTCTTCGTAATTATGTTTCTTCATTTTAAAACTTGGGAACACAATCCACACAAATACACTCCACACCATGCAACATAATTCCAATCAGCATAATTTCACTCAATGCTGCACACTTCCAAGCCACACAATTCAACTCTACCATTTTCCTTCCACACCACACAATTCGGCAACAAACCACATATTTCAACTCAACAACACAAGTACAGAACACACCAAATACATCTAAACCACACCATATAATTCCATATCACGCCACAAAATTCAACAGCACATCACATAATTAAAATCTCTATGACACACAAGTACACTCCACATAATTCCAGTACACTCAACTCAATATCACATAATTACAATCCACATATTTTAACTGCACACCATTCCACATAATTCCACTTAACAAATCCACTCCACACCACACAATTCCACAACTAATAATTCCAATTCAAACCACATAATTCCACTCCACAGCACATATATCCACTCCACACCAATTCAAAACACATGGGTAAAAGACATTGTCATTTACAGCGCCAATACCTCTAACTCTCACAAATTTGAGACCAATTTGCATTGTAAATGCTTGTTTTACTTTCATTCATGCAGCACTCCAGCCACGCTGCTACACAACATTACTTAAAAACATAGACAAATAACTCTCTACAGGCAAAACATATTAACTTTGCCAATGCTTGTTTTAATTGGCATAGAAATAAAATGCAGTCTAGTGGTATGCCAGTAAGGTGGCAGCCTTATAACTGTATGCATATAATGAAACAATCACTGTTGTTGTACTTACAGTGTCCGTTATATGTTTTGAAAACAGCTTTGTAAATTGTTCATTGTATATAATCTGAAATGTTTTATTTCTCCATTTTCCTATCCTGCTTTTTCCCATTGCCTTTTTTCTATCCCTCACACTTTAATATTTCTCCCATATTGATGGGTTTCATCCTTTTAGGTTTTTTAATCTCTGACATTGTTTCCCTCAGCTCTGCCAAGTACCACACATCAGGCGTTAGACTAACGCATTTCAGTGTGGTGGTCCGCATCACCGCACTGAAATGGAAAGTCATGTATTTGTAGCGCCTCAGTATCAATCCAGAGTGCTTTTAGTGCTCTGTTAGAAACTGAAATCCAGGTTGCAGCCCACGGTTTGCTCTGATCGCGCAGGCTTAGCTCGTGACTGGGCTGGCTTAGGAAGGCTGAGAGCAGAGGCTACAATGTAACAAGGTTACAAGGCTACAATGTAACAAGGTTTATTCACTTCCCCTTGACACCGGCAATCCATTCAGGTTAACCGTGTGACTCACTGTGAGACTCGTCACGTGATGGCACCTCACAGTCAGTGTTAAAATTATGGCTCACAGCTTCTATCAAGAGACTCGCTCCCTTTATATATTGGCGAGCCGGCACTGTGCGAGCTGAAAACACGTCAGTCATGGAATAATGTGACAGTCTTTTGACACGCGGCCAGTCCCGTCCCAGTCTAGACAGCCGCAGGATTGGTGGTGTCTGACAGGCAGCACTGAGCTCATCTCAGAATGCATGCTGTGGCGCAGCCGGCAAGGAGTCGTCAACTCGATTCCTGGAGGAGCGCGGCTGCAGCCGACTCCGAAGACAGCAGCACCCAGGAGGGAGAGAGTGTGCCTACACCGGCAGCAGGTAAGGGAACCTGCGCCCCCACCTTGAAACTTAATCTCGCTCCACGTGGGCCAGTACTAGCTTCCCCAGTCGGTTTGGTCTTGAATTCCCACAGAGCAGGCCAGAAAAACAAGTTAGGGATTATACTCACGCACTCAGCAGGTAATGGGCGCCACAGGGATGAAGGGGTCTGCACTTAGCACCTAACCCCGAAAATGGCATGCTGCCCTACCGGCGCTTCACAGCAGATAAACAGCAGTTATCTGCAGCGCCACAAGAAGTAAGGGACCCTGCATGAGACACCTGCCTACACCTAGAATCTTTCCCCCAAAAACACCAGAGAAACCCATACACTCGCCCACTCTCCACCCAGCATCCCCGCTTCCATACTTCCCTTCCACATAGGACTGCCCGGGCACACCCCCTGCACACAAGACTGCCGAAGGTGAGTAGGCCTACACATAAACAAGCTGGAAGCTGAGCCCTAGGGAGCAATCACCAGGATGGATGCGGCCTCCCTAGAGCCTCAGTCTGTTGGCGCCTGCCTAGCGGAGTGAGTCCGGCCCCTAGCATCGACAACTTGATACCTGGTTATGGTAATGAGGGGCAGCGGTAATGGTGCCGGTCCAACTTTCAGCATGGCCAGCAGCTGTGTAACTTACGAGCCTGGTGTTTTCAGTAGCTCTAGTACAGCTGCAGCCTGCTGGTGTGATCTGGTGCTGCGGGGTGGGGCAGGTAGTGGCGTGCCAACCGGGCTGACACAGCTCAGCTGCACTCCTCAGTTATCATTTTTATTCGGATTGATTAAACCGTACTGTCTTTGAAACAAACAGCATCCTGGCTGGCTGTAAGGTGTGCGCCTCACTCTCCTGAGCCTTCTCAATGCCCGTGCTGCTGTCTGGGGCGGCTAGCGAGTACTAGGTTAGTGCCCTTCCAGAGCTGGTGCTTTGCAGTAATTTTAAGGACTTCTTAGAGTTTCCCTTTGGTGAAATGGGTGTAATTTCTGATATTTATATGCTTCCCTCATCTTTATTACTTGACTTTGCTTGCGAGACAGAGTCACTCATAGTTGTTGAAATGTCACTCATAATTACACTGAATTTATGAGAATGTCACACATAGCAATCTAAAACCTTGGCAGCTATGTTCCCTACTCTGTCATTCTCTCTCCTCATGTTTTAATTTACAATGTGATTCCATCTATTCAAAAATAAAAATTCCATTCTTTCACTCCGACTCTGTGCATATGTATAATTTTCACTTATTTCACGTTTCCTTCTTTGTACTACTTGCGATTTGTTTAAAAAATAAAAATTCCATTCTTCCACTCCGACTCCGTGCATATGTTTAATTTTCATTCATTTCACTCTTCCTTCTTTGTACAACTTGCAACTTGCTTAAAAAATAAAAATTCCATTTTATCACTCTGACTCCGTGCGTGTATTTATTTAATTTTCATTTATTTCACGGCTTCCTTCTTTGTACTACTTGCCACTTGCTTTAAAAAAAAAAAATTCCATTCTTTCACTGTGACTCCTTGCGTGCATTTATTTAATTTTCATTAATTTCACCTTTCTTTCTTTGTACTTGTTGCGATTTGCTTGGAAAATAAGCATTCCATTCTTTCACTTCAACTCTGTGTATGCATTTAATGTTCATTTATTTAACGTTCTTTGAACTACTTGCGATTAGCTTCCCGTCTCTTGTGCAGCTGTGGCTCCAATATTAGAGAAACGTCAGATAATTTATAGAGTGTGCTCAGTCTGGTACCCCATGAAATCGTGTATCCCCGCACTCAGCCCGAGCAGAGATCGACTGCTTCTGTCTGATCCTGCCCGGGATGAGTTAATTCTCCGAAGACAGCCGAAGAGAAGGGGATAGACGATCCCAAGGGGATACCAGATATTACACAACACCGGCGCTGGGGGACATTGGGAAGATTAAGCAAGCTATTGCCCAGAGTCACATGGTGCTGGGCTAACCTGCAGCCGGCGCCCGGGAGCGAACCATGAGCCCCCGTGTCTGGAGTCAGCCGCCCTGGCCGCTGCACCACACCTCTTCCTAAGTATCTTAATTGCCTTGTAAAGAAAGCTCTGAAACCATGAGGAACTTATACTTCATGAATCCAAGATGGCTGCCACCATTGCAAGCCTCGTGATAGTCACGTGGTGCACTGGAACTTGTAGTCTGCTCCTACCCTATCTATGTTTCTCTGCAGTGCCTCACACCAAGTGACTCCCACTCTTTGCGAGCACTGCTGAACTCTCCTGCCTCAGAAGAAACCTGCACCCAGGAAGTTCTTCAGAGTACATCTGCTTGCTTGTCCTTTTATCACAGTACATGTTATTACTTGACAAAAATTAAAATCACATGCTTTGCAGAGTAATGTTTGTTTTTATAGGTGTGTTAAAGGCTGTATGATGGTATTGCTAATTTATTGGAGTGACATTGTAGAGCGTTATTAAATAGTGGCTGTGTTAGCACATGAGAGTTGTATTGTCATATAATAGTGGCGGTGTGCATGTATGCTGGTACATGTGCATTTGTGTGTGTTGTTGCATGTTCGTGCGATGGTGGGAGTTTGTATGTTGATTGGTGTGTCAGTGTACAAATGTGTGCATGCATGTATACAATGATGCCTTTGTCAACCCTATTATTACTCGAGTAAGGTTGAACAATGATGTGCTAGAGAACATTATTCATTATGTTTTTTCAGTAAGGGTTGTAACTATGTAGCTATTTTGTTGTGGAGACAGAGTTTAGAATTGTTAAAAGGTGCTTATGTTGGTGTATGATGGTTATTGTGTTTGCATATGATGTTGGATGTGTGGGTGTATTATGGGTATTGTAAGTGTGTACTATTGTTTGTGCTTGGATATAGCAGGTAGGCGTGTTGGCATCTGATTGTCCCTGTATGAGTTAGAATGATGGGGTGTGAATGGGAAATTGATGGTTGGTGCAAAGACTTTTATTTTCGTTTGTGGGTATATGAACATGGCTGCGAGGTTGTGTGATAGGGAGTGTGTGGTTGTACAGTGCTTGTGTAGATATATATTGGTGGTTCTGCTCTCATATGTGATGTTGGGTGGATGGCTCCATGATATGGGCGTGTTGGGATTTGATGCTGGTTGGCTGCACATGTTAAGGTGGGTGTGTTTGCACCTTATGGTGTATTTCTTGATGTATGATGTTTACTATGCAGATGTATAAGTGATGTTTAACCCGTGTAAAGTCATTTTAATATGTAATCTGTACAGCCATAATCTGTTTTTCTCCTGTTATTTTGCTGTACTGTGATAAGTGAATGAGTGTTTATCAATTCACTTTTTCTAAACAACATACATTATTTTTTGCAGACACACACACACAAACATATATATTAACCAATGACAGTTGCCACTGAGTAGTTCTAGTAAGGACCATGTTTCCTTAGGCAAAACATATTTTGGTTGCTAAAAACTTTGCCACTGTTTGACAAATCTTCACAAAACTTTTCAAAAAAAGTTTATTCACCTCAAAACGTTCCTGAGAAGTTCCCGGGTGATTCGTAAAGTGGGGGCCGAGAGAAAGAGGGAGCCCCCAAAATGTGTTTTCCTCATTCACTTTTCAGTAGGAAAATTAGACATAGCTACAGCCAAAACAGTTGAATGGAATCACACCAAGTTTGGCTGATCTAGAAAGCATGCGTTGTTTTGATTTGGACTTTTTGAGAAAATAAGGTTTAAAATATATATATGTATATCATGCCGCAGAGGATCCGTGGAGCCCATAGATCTCTAGAAAAAGTATGATTTGCTGCCACCACATCAAGAAAGATGAGGCGGCAGCCATTTTCTGAAAGTTTTGTGAAGATTCGTCAAAAGGCTGCCAAAGATATAATCAAACCAAAAAATGCTGTTCTTATGAAAAAGTGGTCCCACAGGATATTTAAAAAAAAAATATATATATATATATATATATATTCACTGAAAAAACCATAGGTTTCAGGCACGTTATAGTTAGAAATTAGCATTTAAAAAACCTTAGAAATTCACTGAAAAAACCATAGGTTTCAGGGGCGTTATAGTTAGTTGGACATTTCACTAGTACAAAACCTTAGAAATTCTCCCGTTATAGTTAGTTCAGCTAACTATAACTCGCGCGCCCGCAAAGCACTGCTGATGACGTCACATATTACATCACTCATGACATGGTCAGTGACATCACTCATGACATCACTGATGACATCTCAAATGACATCACTGATGACATCACTGATGACATCATCCTTGTGATAGAGTGGCAGACCTCCTCTCACCCTAATATAACCTTTGATACACACACTCAAAAATACAAACTAACATTTTCAAAACAATGGACATACCAATACCAGTTACAACACACATATTCAGTAATTCCAAGATCTACACACACATCCACTCATTCACCAACAGTCCCTATACAGTCACTCATACATGTACTCACTCATCATATGTACTCATACACCTATTCATCCTGTTACACACCGCCACTCATCCATAGAGTTACTCACACACATAGTCACACATGCAAACAAAGTATCAAACATCCATTTACTTGCATATACAGTTATACACACACTACCACACTTACTTCTACAGAAACTTACACATACTTACTCTCTTAAACAATCACTTATAGAAACACCTACTTATTTGTACAGGAACTCTTCCAATCTCTCACTCTCACATATACTCACTTATATACACCAATACTCACATATACTAGTTTAAAACATATGTAGTTACTCATAAAGACACTATTGAGACAGTCATTCACTCACTAACACACCCATACACATACTCATCCACCTATACAGTCCTGCACACATGCTGTCTTCAACACATACAAACAGTGAGTCACTCATTCATGCATCTATGCACTAAGTAATAGCCCCCACCGAACCATACAGACACTCAGACACTCATACTGATACTCAAAAACCAACTAATAACCCATATAGACACTCATGTAGCTACTCACCAACCCATGCTGCCACTTATACACAAAGTGAGAGACTGATACAGATATTTTCATATTTAAACATTACTCACTAACCCATGTATTCACTAAGATACACTTAGTCAGTTATACAATCAATTTTACAAAAAAATCATCCATTTAGACACTTATATACCCATTTATTCTTCCATCGACCTTGAGATATACATATATAAAACATATTTAATTTTCAGAAAAACACACATTCACTGGATGATGTCATCAGTGATGTCATTTGAGATGTCATCAGTGATGTCATGAGTGATGTCACTGACCATGTCATGAGTGATGTAATATGTGACGTCATCAGCAGTGCATTGCGGGCGCGAAAGTTATAGTTAGCTGAACTAACTATAACGGGGGAATTTCTATGGTTTTGTACGAGTGAAATGTCCAACTAACTATAACGCCCATGAAACCTATGGTTTTTTCAGTGAATTTCTAAGGTTTTTTAAATGCTAATTTCTAACTATAACGTGCCTGAAACCTATGGTTTTTTCAGTGAATTTCTAAGGTTTTTTAAATGCTAATTTCTAACTATAACGTGCCTGAAACCAATGGTTTTTTCAGTGAATATATATATGTTTATTATACTATGTATACATGTGAAAATGTCTCGGTCCCCTGTTTGCCTCGGTGGCATGGAAAAAATGGGTGGAACTGATGTCAGCACGCCGATGAGGTCCTCTTATGGCTCCGATGACGTCATACGGTGTCGCGAGCGGAGCCGTGCTCGTTGACGTGGGAGAGCTAGGAAAGAATTTCCGTGGAATGCTGGTGCAGGGATATTCACCTAAGTGTTCAGGCTAGTCCTTTGGGAGCAACTGTTTATGTTGCCACTCCAGAAACCGAAACCAGTGATCCGAGGGCAGAGGCCCTGCAGATGGCACACGAGGTGGGGTGCCCAGTCGTGTGCACCGGCGGGGCAGCGAAGTGACAAGCACCACAACCCACAAAAAAGGTAACGAGGGCACTGAATAACACAGGATCTTCTCTTTGTATCTGGCAGGAACAACGAAGTTAAAATGCCCTAGTACCAAAATGTAGAATTAGTGCTACAACGGTCTTCAAGAGGACCTGCGATGCCGCTTCTGCCTCCCGTACCCTGGAGGCGGCACATGGGTCACGCGGTACGGTCATACTGCGGTGAGACGCACACTCATTGACCTCTCATGGCACTGCTCCACACTTCAGGGAGGACGCTTTCCATTAGCTATGTTTTCTGATGACATGTCGCGCCGGCCCCGTCCAACAACAGAACTCCTTTAGATCCAAACAGACTCTTCCACTCTCTCGCCGGAAGTGAAACCAGGCCACGCGGACACTTTCACAATACAACAGCCGGGAATGCACTTTTCGGTAAAAAACCACATTACTTCCTCCTAATTAATCAAATAAACGTCTCACTGAAGAACAGGGGCCAGCTTCGATCGGTAAACAGCCGTTACAACGACTTTTTACTTTGCGATACCATTACAACGCATGCATTACCACGCATGCGTTGTACATCACGAAGTCATTACTACGCATTTTTTAGAACAGATGGTCATTTACCACGCATGCCTTTACAACAAATTTTGTTGTAAAGGTATGTATGGTAAATGACCATGCGTTCTAAGAAACATGTAGACGATCCATGTCGTTGTAAGGAAACAGAGGCTGTTCCGTTTCCTCACAACGACGTGCACCGCCCTCAGAGATGACGTGAAGCAGGAACCACGAGGAGAGAGGAACCATGAGGAGTGAGAGGTAAGGGGGATTGGGCATGGGGTGGGGGTTTCTTTTTTAGGGTTTAGGGTAGTGCAGTGGTGTTTGGGTAGTGTAGGGGGTCGTGCTGGGGGTAGTGTTTTAGGGTTTAGGGTAGTGCAGTGGTGTATGGGTAGTGTAGGGGTCATGCTGGTGGTAGTGTTTTAGGGTTTAGGGTAGTGCAGTGGTGTTTGTGTAGTGTAGGGGTCATGCTGGGGTAGTGTTTTAGGGTTTAGGGTAGTGCAGTGGTGTTTGAGTAGTGTAGGGGGTCATGCTGGTGGTAGTGTTTTAGGGTTTAGGGTAGTGCAGTGGTGTTTGGGTAGTGTAGGGAGTCGTGCTGGTGTTAGTGTTTTAGGGTTTAGGGTAGTGCAGTTATGTTTGGGTAGTGTAGGGTGTCGTGCTGGGGGTAGTGTTTTAGGGTTTAGGGTAGTACAGTGGTGTTTGGGTAGTGGAGGGGGTAGTGTTTTAGGGTTTAGGGTAGGGCGCCCAACCAGCCACAATATCCGTGGACAAAGGGGATCCTGTCTCTTTGGAACGCTCCGTCAATTGAATAATTTGGGTCAAGGGCCCTACCATGTCCAAGACCTATCAATTCCTTTCTTGGGATCCCTCATATACTTGGAGAAAAAGGTACATAGTTTCTTATCAATTTCAGGCGTGTGTGCCACCTTCCCCTTCAGTGAGGGCCTGGGGCATTCTCCCCTCATCCTATTCCTGACCTCCCTTTCAAGGGGTTGATGGATTTTCCCCACCACATACTCTGCCACTTTGGCGTCAGGTGTCCACTCTGCCGACCTAGGATGGTAAATTTGGGTAGGCTCGAACATGTCCGAGTGGACCCCGTCCCCAACCGGGGACTGAGAGGAGTGGGACTCTGGACGCCAGGGACGCCCCAAGTCCTTATCCTCATCGGAGGAGAAATCGTCCTCCGATACACCCTCTCCCTCTAAGGGAAACCCGCCGTCGGGGTCTACAATAGTGGTGACAGTGTCGCAATTTTCTCCGGGCCCCTCCTCCTCCCGGCAGGGTGCATGTTTTAGCGTTCGCGCACTCTTGAGGAAGGTCTCCGTAAGTTTATCAAATCCTTCCAAGTGCCCCGCGTTATGCTTAACGGCCCTTTTATTCCCCATCTGGGAGCTACTTGGACCCGCCACCACCAGATCTGGGTCACTGAACACCCCAGGGATGCTTTTCGCCAGCTTATCAACCTGATCCCTAAGAGTAGCCAGCGCCTAGAAATAGCCAGAGAGAGGGCTTGGTCTACTGCTGGAGGGAGAAGTTGGGGGCCATTCCTCCTCCACTTCCTGGTAGGAGGAGTAAAAATGGTCTTCTGGAGAAGACATGATAGCAGAGGGTGTGAGCACAGAACAAATGCCCTTAAAATCCTTAAGACAGCCCCCTCGCCGGTGCTCCAACAGCTGGGCTTTCCCGAAGCTGTTATAAGAATAGACTGAGGCGCAATACCAATTACCACCACCAGGTGGCGCTGGTCACTAACGTGGCCGTGTGGGGAAATCACCGCGTAGCGGTGTCAAAATTAGGCGAGGGTTGGTCGGGAATCAAGCGGACACTAAAGGAGTGACCGGATTCCCAAACGCGCGTAAAGACCAGCGAAGCGCTCGACGGAGCTGCCTCGCTCGGACCAGACGCGCCTGACAGGATCTCACCGTGCGCAGAGCACACAGCGGGAGAAACTGCGAGGGGGAGAACGCGCTCAGGCAAGAGCCTGCTGCGCAGGGAATATGAAACAATACCAAGGCAATAATGCTAATAACGTGCACAAGAAACCGCTATACAAACAGCAACAACGTCAGATTAAGCCAAGAATGTAAGGAATGCACTTAACTGACGAGCAGTGAAGAAAGAGGAAGCGGAAGGGACGTCACGATATTATATACGATGGACTGTGATATGATTGGACTACAGTTGCCTTGGAGACTACCTCCCTAATGGTTCATGGGTTGTGTAGTCTTTTGTTTATTGATTGTTGTGTTACGTTTTCTTTGAACTGCTATGCAAATAAAGTGAGGAAAGATATGCATAATCCTCGCCTCCGTCCTGCCATAGAATTCATTAAACTTTATTTGATCTGATTTAGAAACATAGATCATAAAAGTGTACATAAAAACAGTAAATCCTCTTTCCTAATACAATACAGTGAGAATTAATTAAAACCAGTAGGTAAAAACGGGTGTTACAAAGCCCGGTTCAGAGCAACTTCAGGTTAACAGAATCGTAAAGTTCAATGTTTCGCAAGATCAATCTCATGTACTTCGTGCAAAATACGCAATAAGGGGTCCAAGTAAGATGTAACGCTCCAATACCTGACCAGTTTGCACTATATAAAACTGCAGAAAAACTCAAAATAAAAAGTGTTTTGCACACTTCTGTCATTGGGCTATATGTGGGCTACATCTGGGTGATATTTGTGCTACATTTGGGCTCTTTTTATCTGGTGGCCATCTTGGGAGACTTATTTGTAATGAAGTTTCCTAATTTCGTCATTTACTGCAGTCTCCTCAGTAGGAAATGCTTTCAGTTTTTTACTTTGATTCCATCAAGAAGGCATTCAGATGTGTCACACATTTGCCATAAATTCAGAATGTTAGCACTCTAGTTGTTCATTAGATCACTGTAGTAAAGGTACTGCTCACCAGGGAGTTAACTGGAAGTCTACTGCTGGTATTGAAAGTGATTGTTTCAGTCTGCATGTCAGAATTTTCTAATGAAATAGAAGAGGATTTGAGATCTCACTTAAAACATGCCCTAAATTTTCTTTCTGCAGCACTAACCATAATTTCTATGGCAAAATGAACCCCCTCATTTTGTTCCTTTTTAAATTAAATGTTTTAAGTGTTACCAGTTTATTCCAATCAAGATGGCTTCAGGTGTGCCATACTTTTGTCATAAGTAAGACTGTTAGCGCTCTAGTTGTTCTTTAGAACACTCTGGGAAGCTGCAGTAGAACACAAAGGCATCAACTGACAGGCTGCTCCTGTTGAAATATAACAGGAAGATATTTGAGATCTCACTTAAAACATGTCCTAATTTTTCTTTCTACAGCACTAACCATAATTTCTATGACAAAGTGAACCCCCTCATTTTGTTCCTTTTTAAATTAAATGTTTTAAGAGTTACCAGTTTATTCCAATCAAGATGGCTTCAGGTGTGCCATAATTTTGTCATAAGTAAGACTGTTAGCGCTCTAGTTGTTCTTTAGAACACTCTGGGAAGCTGCAGTAGAACACAAAGGCATCAACTGACAGGCTGCTCCTGTTGAAATATAACAGGAAGATATTTGAGATCTCACTTAAAACATGTCCTAATTTTTCTTTCTACAGCACTAACCATAATTTCTATGACAAAATGAACCCCCTCATTTTGTTCCTTTTTAAATTAAATGTTTTAAGAGTTACCAGTTTATTCCAATCAAGATGGCTTCAGGTGTGCCATAATTTTGTCATAAGTAAGACTGTTAGCACTCTAGTTGTTCTTTAGAACACTCTGGGAAGCTGCAGTAGAACACAAAGGCATCAACTGACAGGCTGCTCCTGTTGAAATATAACAGGAAGATATTTGGGATCACACTTGAAACTTCCTAATTTTTCTTTCTACAGCACTAACCATAATTTCTATGACAAAATGAACCCCATCATTTTGTTCCTTTTTAAATTAAATGTTTTAAGTGTTACCAGTTTATTCCAATCAAGATGGCTTCAGGTGTGCCATACTTTTGTCATAAGTAAGGCTGTAAGCACTCTAGTTGTTCTTTAGAACACTCTGGGAAGCTGCAGTAGAACACAAAGGAATCAACTGACAGTCTCTGCCCTTGTTGGATGTACATGTTTTACTGAGAATATCAGACTTCATTCTCACATGACTGAGAAAGATAATGTGAATTTACAGAAAATATGCTCTCATTTTAGCTTCTGGAGCACCTTCCAAAACTGTATGGGACAAGCATGTGAAAATAGTTTTCTCTCAAACATGATTCATGATATCCCAGCAGAAGGTTTTTCACAGGGTAAAATCACCTTAGAACACACTACAATAACCTGAAATTAGTATGGTACCATCAACAAATGAATTCTAATGTAACTAAAGTCTGTTATCACCCTTTATAGTTCTTTTGGTAACCCTCAAAATCTTCGATTCACTACAATGCATTTCAATGGAGTACTATCATTTATATTGGTCCCAAGATGGCTGCCAGCAATTCCAGGATGAAGTGCTGACAGCTAATCAGATCTCACGATCACATGTGTGGTTAGGCTCCGCCCAGATATAGATGTGTTTTCTTTTTCAAATTTCTCAGGAACTACTGAACGGATTTACACCATTTAAGCAAAAGGCACGACTCTGAACCAAGGGCTACCTTTTTGCCAAATTTGGTGTAATTCCGTTACGCAGTTCAGGCTGTAGCTGCGATGAAATGTTCTTATGGAAAATTGCATGGGGAAAACACGTTTTGGGACCCCCCTTTTTTCTCAGCCCCCACTTGACGAATCACCCCGAGACTTTCAGGATAGGAGCGGACGGGAGCGGGCCACGACTTTTGAAAATTTCGCGAAGATTCGTCAACCGGCGCCAAAGTTATTTCAAATAGAATGTTGCGGATTTCCTATGGAAAATAGGTCCTAACTATAACTATCTACTGGCGACCGCCAGTAGATAATACATATATATCCAGCGTATTCCACCCACTTCTTGCCAGGATCGTCACCAGAATGGATCACGGACCAACAGTTCAGTGCAAGTAATTTCTTTATTTCTCCGTTTAATATATATATATATATATATATATATATATATATATTATCTACTGGCGGTCGCCAGTAGATAGTTATAGTTAGGACCTATTTTCCATAGGAAATCCGCGACATTCTATTTGAAATAGCTCTTGCGTCGGTTGACGAATCTTCGCGAAATTTTCAAACTTTATGGCCCGCTCCGGTCCGCTCCTACCCTGAAAGTTTCGGGGTGATTCGTCAAGCGGGGCCGAGAAAAAGGGGGTCCCAAAACGTGTTTTCCCCATTCATTTTCCCATAGGAAACTTTAGACACGGCTACAGCCCGAACTGCTGAACGGAATTACACAAAATTTGGCAAAGAGGTAGTTCTTGGTTCAGAAAGAACCCTTTTGTTAAATGGTGTAAATCCGTTCAGTAGTTGCGAGAAATTAAAAAAATAAGAGTCAGAAAATCAATTTCCCATAGGAAACTTTATGCAAGGCTACAGCCTGAACTGCTGAACGGAATTACACCAAATTTGGCAAAGAGGTAGTTCTTGGTTCAGAAAGAACCCTTTTGTTAAATGGTGTAAATCCGTTCAGTAGTTGCTGAGAAAATCAAAAGTAAAAACACATATATATCTGGGCGGAGCCTAACCACACATGTCATCGTGAGATCTGATTGGCTGTCAGCACTTCATCCTGGAATTGCTGGCAGCCATCTTGGGACCAATATAAATGATAGTACCGCATTGAAATGCATTGTAGTGAATCAAAGATTTTGAGGGTTACCAAAAGGAGAACTATAAAGGGTGATAACAGACTTTAGTTACATTAGAATTCATTTGTTGATGGTACCATACTAATTTCAGGAATTGTGGTGTGTTCTAAGGTGATTTTACCCTGTGAAAAACCTTCTGCTGGGATATCATGAATCATGTTTGAGAGAAAACTATTTTCACATGCTTGTCCCATACAGTTTTGGAAGGTGCTCCAGAAGCTAAAATGAGAGCATATTTTCTGTAAATTCACATTATCTTTCTCAGTCATGTGAGAATGAAGTCTGACATTCTCAGTAAAACATGTAAATCCAACAAGGGCAGAGACTGTCAGTTGATTCCTTTGTGTTCTACTGCAGCTTCCCAGAGTGTTCTAAAGAACAACTAGAGTGCTAACAGCCTTACTTATGACAAAAGTATGGCACACCTGAAGCCATCTTGATTGGAATAAACTGGTAACACTTAAAACATTTAATTTAAAAGGAACAAAATGATGGGGTTCATCTTGTCATAGAAATTATGGTTAGTGCTCTGGAAAGAAAAATTAGGACATGTTTCAAGTGTGATCTCAAATATCTTCCTGTTATATTTCAACAGGAGCAGCCTGTCAGTTGATGCCTTTGTGTTCTACTGCAGCTTCCCAGAGTGTTCTAAAGAACAACTAGAGTGCTAACAGCCTTACTTATGACAAAAGTATGGCACACCTGAAGCCATCTTGATTGGAATAAACTGGTAACACTTAAAACATTTAATTTAAAAAGGAACAAAATGATGGGGTTCATTTTGTCATAGAAATTATGGTTAGTGCTGTAGAAAGAAAAATTAGGACATGTTTCAAGTGTGATCTCAAATATCTTCCTGTTATATTTCAACAGGAGCAGCCTGTCAGTTGATGCCTTTGTGTTCTACTGCAGCTTCCCAGAGTGTTCTAAAGAACAACTAGAGTGCTAACAGTCTTACTTATGACAAAAGTATGGCACACCTGAAGCCATCTTGATTGGAATAAACTGGTAACACTTAAAACATTTAATTTAAAAAGGAACAAAATGAGGGGGTTCATTTTGCCATAGAAATTATGGTTAGTGCTGTAGAAAGAAAAATTAGGACATGTTTTAAGTGAGATCTCAAATATCTTCCTGTTATATTTCAACAGGAGCAGCCTGTCAGTTGATGCCTTTGTGTTCTACTGCAGCTTCCCAGAGTGTTCTAAAGAACAACTAGAGTGCTAACAGCCTTACTTATGACAAAAGTATGGCACACCTGAAGCCATCTTGATTGGAATAAACTGGTAACACTTAAAACATTTAATTTAAAAAGGAACAAAATGAGGGGGTTCATTTTGCCATAGAAATTATGGTTAGTGCTGCAAATAAAAATTTAGTGCATGTTTTAAGTGAGATCTCAAATCCTCTTCTATTTCATTAGAAAATTCTGACATGCAGACTGAAACAATCACTTTCAATACCAGCAGTAGACTTCCAGTTAACTCCTTGGTGAGCAGTAGCTTTACTACAGTGATCTAATGAACAACTAGAGTGCTAACATTCTGAATTTATGGCAAATGTGTGACACATCTGAATGCCTTCTTGATGGAATCAAAGTAAAAAACTGAAAGCATTTCCTACTGAGGAGACTGCAGTAAATGAGGAAATTAGGAAACTTCATAACAAAGAAGTCTTCCAAGATGGCCACCAGTGAAAAAAGAGCCCAAATGTAGCACAAATATTACCCAGATGTAGCCCACATATAGCCCAATGACAAAAGAGTGAAAAACACTTTTTATGTTTAGTTTTTTGCAGTTTTATGTAGTGCAGACTGGTCAGGTATTGGAGCGTTGCATCTTAAAACATGACCCCCTACACTACAAAAACACCACTGCACTACCCTAAACCCAAAAACACTACCCCCAGCACGACCCCTACACTACACAAGCACCACTGCACTATCCTAAACCATAAAATACTACCCCCAGCATGACCCCCTACACTACACAAACACCACTGCACTACCCTAAACCCTAAAACACTACCCCAACACCACTGCACTAACCTAAATCCTAAAACACTACCCCCAGCACGACCCCCTACACTACCCAAACACCACTGCACTACCCTAAAACATGACCCCCTACACTACACAAACACCACTGCACTACCCTAAACCCTAAAACACTACCCCCAGCATGGCCCCCTACACTACACAAGCACCACTGCACTACCCTAAACCCTAAAACACTACCCCCAGCACGACCCCCTACACTACACAAACACCACTGCACTACCTTAAACCCTAAAACACTACCCCCAGCACGACCCCCTACACTACCCAAACACCACTGCACTACCCTAAAACATGACCCCTACACTACACAAACACCACTGCACTACCCTAAACCCAAAAACACTACCCCCAGCACGACCCCTACACTACACAAGCACCACTGCACTATCCTAAACCATAAAACACTACCCCCAGCATGACCCCCTACACTACACAAACCCCACTGCACTACCCTAAAACACTACCCCAACACCACTGCACTAACCTAAATCCTAAAACACTACCCCCAGCACGACCCCCTACACTACCCAAACACCACTGCACTACCCTAAAACATGACCCCCTACACTACACAAACACCACTGCACTACCCTAAACCCTAAAACACTACCCCCAGCATGGCCCCCTACACTACACAAGCACCACTGCACTACCCTA
The DNA here is from genome assembly GCA_963921515.1 of Calotriton arnoldi. Lineage (NCBI taxonomy): Eukaryota > Metazoa > Chordata > Amphibia > Caudata > Salamandridae > Calotriton > Calotriton arnoldi. The sequence goes on along the minus strand of CAWUFW010002503.1, from coordinate 2,161,467 downwards.
AACCCTAAAACACTACCCCCAGCACGACCCCCTACACTACACAAACACCTCTGCACTACCTTAAACCCTAAAACACTACCCCCAGCACGACCCCCTACACTACCCAAACACCACTGCACTACCCTAAAACATGACCCCTACACTACACAAACACCACTGCACTACCCTAAACCCTAAAACACTACCCCCAGCACGACCCCTACACTACACAAGCACCACTGCACTACCCTAAACCCTAAAACACTACCCCCAGCACGACCCCCTACACTGCCCGAACACCACTGCACTGCCCTAAACCCTGAAACACCAGCCCCTGCACGACCCCCTACACTGCCTGAACACCACTGCACTGCCCTAAACCCTGAAACACCAACCCTAGCATGCCCCCTACACTGCCCGAACACCACTGCACTGCCCTAAACCCTGAAACACCACCCCTTCACGACCCCCTACACTGCCCAAACACCACTGCACTGCCCTAAACCCTGAAACACCACCCCCAGCACGCCCCCTACACTGCCCGAACACCACTGCACTGCCCTAAACCCTGAAACACTACCCCCAGCAAGACCTCCTACACTGCCCGAACACCACTGCACTGCCCTAAACCCTGAAACATCACCCCCAGCAAGACCCCCTACACTGCCCGAACACCACTGCCCTAAACCCTGAAACACCACCCCCAGCACGACCCCCTACACTGCCCGAACACCACTGCACTGCACTGCCCTAAACCCTGAAACACCACCCCCAGCACGACCCCCTACACTGTCCGAACACCACTGCACTGCCCTAAACCCTGAAACACCACCCCCTGCACGACCCCCTACACTGCCCGAACACTACTGCACTGCCCTAAACCCTGAAACACCATCCCCAGCACGACCCCCTACACTGCACGAACACCACTGCACTGCCCTAAACCCTGAAACACTACCACCAGCAAGACCCCCTACACTGCCAGAACACCACTGCACTGCCCTAAACCATGAAACATCACCCCCAGCAAGACCCCCTACACTGCCCGAACACCACTGCCCTAAACCCTGAAACACCACCCCCAGCAAGACCCCCTACACTGCCCAAACACCACTGCACTGCCCTAAACCCTGAAACACCAGCCCCAGCATGACCCCTACACTGCCCGAACACCACTGCACTGCCCTAAACCCTGAAACACCACCCCTGCACGACCCCCTACACTGCCCGAACACCACTGCACTGCCCTAAACCCTGAAACACCACCCCAGCACGACCCCTACACTGCCCGAACACCACGGCACTGCCCTAAACCCTGAAACACCACCCCTGCACGATCCCCTACACTGCCCGAACACTACTGCACTGCCCTAAACCCTGAAACACCACCCCCAGCACGACCTCCTACACTGCACGAACACCACTGCACTGCCCTAAACCCCTAAACACTACCCCCAGCAAGACCCCCTACACTGCCCGAACACCACTGCACTGCTATAAACCCTGAAACATCACCCCCAGCAAGACCCCCTACACTGCCCGAACACCACTGCCCTAAACCCTGAAACACCACCCCCAGCAAGACCCCCTACACTGCCCGAACACGACTGCACTGCCCTAAACCCTGAAACACCACCCCCAGCGTGACCCCCTACACTGCCCGAACACCACTGCACTGCCCTAAACCCTGAAACACCACCCCCAGCATGACCCCCTACACTGCCCGAACACCACTGCACTGCCCTAAACCATGAAACACCAGCCCCAGCACGACCCCCTACACTGCCCGAACACCACTGCACTGCCCTAAACCCTGAAACACCACCCCCAGCACGACCCCCTACACTGCCCGAACACCACTGCACTGCCCTAAACCCTGAAACACCAGCCCCAGCACAACCCCGTACACTGCCCAAACACCACTGCACTGCCCTAAACCCTGAAACAGCAGCCCCAGCACGACCCCCTACACTGCCCGAACACCACTGCACTACCCTAAACCCTCAAACACCAGCCCCAGCACGACCCCCTACACTGCCAGAATACCACTGCACTGCCCTAAACCCTGAAACGCCAGCCCCAGCAAAACCCCCTACACTGCACGAACACCACTGCACTGCCCTAAACCCTGAAACACAACCCCCAGCAAGACCCCCTACACTGCCCGAACACCACTGCACTAAAGCCTGAAACACCACCCCCAGCAAGACCACCTACACTGGCCGAACACCACTGCACTGCCCTAAACCCTGAAACACCACCCCCTGCACGACCCCCTACACTGCCCGAACACCACTGCACTGCCCTAAACCGTGAAACACCAGCCCCAGCACGACCCCCTACACTGCCCGAACACCACTGCACTGCCCTAAACCCTGAAACACCACCCCCTGCATGACCCCCTACACTGCCTGAACACCACTGCACTGCCCTAAACCCTGAAACACCACCCCCTGCACCACCCCCTACACTGCCCGAACACCACTGCACTGCCCTAAACCCTGAAACACCACCCCCTGCACCGCCCCCTACACTGCCCGAACACCACTGCACTGCCCTAAACCCTGAAACAACACCCCCAGCACGACCCCCTTTACTGCTCGAACTCCACTGCCCCAAACCCTGAAACACCACCCCCAGCACGACCCCCTACACTGCCCAAACACCACTGCCCTAAACCCTGAAACACCACCCCCTGCACGACCCCCTACACTGCCCGAACACCACTGCACTGCCCTAAACCCTGAAACACCACCCCCTACACTGCCCGAACACCACTGCACTGCCCTAGACCCTGAAACACCACCCCCAGCACGACCCCCTACACTGCCCAAACACCACTGCACTGCCCTAAACCCTAAAAACCACCCCCAGCATTACCCCCTATACTGCCCAAACACCACTGCACTGCCCTAAACCCTAGAACACTACCCCCAGCATGACCCCCTACACTACCCGAACACCACTGCACTACCCTAAACCCTAAAATACTACCCCCAGCACAACCCCCTACACTACCCGAACACGACTGCACTGCCCTAAACCCTCAAACACTCCCCCAGCACGACCCCCTACACTACCCGAACACCACTGCACTGCCCTAAACCCTAAAACACTCCCCCCAGCACGACCCCCTACACTACCCGAACACCACTGCACTGCCCTAAATCCTAAAACACTCCCCCAGCACGACCCCCTACTCTACCCAAACACCACTGCACTGCCCTAAACCCTAAAACACTACCCCCGCATGACCCCTACACTACCCAAACACCAATGCACTACCCTAATCCCTAAAACACTACCCCCGCATGACCCCTACACTACCCTAAACCCTAAAACACTACCCCCGCACGACTCCCTACACTACCCAAAGACCACTGCACTACCCTAAACCCTAAAACACGACCTCCTACACTACACAAACACCACTGCACTACCCTAAACCCTAAAACACTACCCCCTACACTACACAAACACCACTGCACTACCCTAAACCCTAAAAACTACCCCCAGCACGAACCACTACACTACCCAAACACCACTGCACTACCCTAAACCCTAAAAACTACCCCCAGCAGTACCCCTACACTACCCAAACACCACTGCACTACCTTAAACCCTAAAACACTACCCCCAGCAGTACCCCTACATTACCCAAACACCACTGCACTACCCTAAATCACTACCCCCAGCACGACCCCCTACACTACCCAAACACCACTGCACTACCCTAAAACACTACCCCCAGCACGACCCCCTACACTACCCAAACACCACTGCACTACCCTAAACCCTAAAACACTCCCCCCAGCACAACTCCCTACACTACCCAAACACCACTGCACTCCCTAAACCCTAAATCTACCCCCAGCATGACCCCCTACACTACACAAACACCACTGCACTACCCTAAACCCTAAAACACTACCCCCAGCACGACCCTCTTCACTACCTAAACACAACTGCACCATTTGTTACAGGCATTGCAACGCAGGCCTGTGGTGCTTACTGGAAGTACCTAGTGGGCTAGTTGGGCCCCAGGGACCCTCAGGATTCAAGGTGACCTAATCCCCCAACTTAAAACGCACCACGAGGTGCGTTTGCATAGTGGTGAAGGGAGGGGCGGGGCCTCAGGTGACATGTGCGCAAACACGCCCTGTGGTGCGTTTTAAGTTGGGGAATTAATTCCCTTTGAATCCTGAGGGACCCTGGGGGCCAACTAGCCCACCAGGTACCTTCAGTAAGCACAACAGAGTTGCGTTGCAGAGAGGTGAAAAAAGGTGCGTGGCCTCGGAACGCCTCTCTGCAACTCAGCTCTGTGGTCCTAACTGTAGGTACCTGGGGGGCTAGTTGGGCCCCAGGGACCCTCAGAATTCAAGGGGACTTAATCCCGCAACTTAAAACGCGCCACGGGGTGCGTTTGCACACATGTCACCTCAGGCCCCCCTCCCTTCACCACTGTGCAAACGCGCCCTGTAGCGCGTTTTAAGAGGTAGTTTTAATCCCCCTGCCCTATTATGTACTAGGGACTTGCAGAGGAGGTCATGCTAATCACAGGGGTACCCCAACGCATAGTGTTCCCTAGTGTATGTAGGTGTTTTCACTGTATTCTAAGTGTTTTTTAGCATAGCACTGGCTCTGGTTAGTCAGAGTCAGTTACCACCAGTACCCGTCTGAAAAAGTTGTGGGCACAGGATGATTTTGCAACAAGGCCTCTTTCTTCTCCTCTGTTGGTTCTTTCTGCACATCTTTTGCTTCTTTCTGTGCGTTTTTTCTTCTTTCTTCACATGTCCTACCTCTGTAGGCATAGTTAGAAACTAGCATTTAAAAAAACCTTTGAAATTCACTTAAAAAATCATAGGTTTCAGGCACGTTATAGTTAGAAATTAGCATTTAAAAAACCTTTGAAATTCACTGAAAAAACCATAGGTTTCAGACACGTTATAGTTAGAAATTAGCATTTAAAAAACCTTTGAAATTCACTGAAAAAAACATAGGTTTTAGGGACAGTTATAGTTAGTTGGACATTTCACTCGTACAAAACCATAGAAATTGCCCCGTTATAGTTAGTTCAGCTAACTATAACTCGCGCCCCCGCAATGCACTGCTGATGACGTCACATATTACATCACTCATGACATGGTCAGTGACATCACTGATGACATCACTGATGACATCTCAAATGACATCACTGATGACATCATCCATGTGATAATTTCATGCATCTTCTCACACCCTAATATAACTTTTGATACACCCACTCTAAATTACAGACTGCCATTCTCAAAACCATAGACACTCCAACACCAAAAACTACATACCCACTCACTGATTCTTAGGTCTACACACACATCCACTCACTCACCCGTACAGTCACTCATACTTAGTCACTCAGTACAGGACTATCATATGCACCCATACACCTATATAAACACTCACACACCGCCACTCATCCATAGAGGTACTCACACACCTAGTCAGTCATGCAAAAACTTAATCACACACCCATTTACTCACCTATACAGTTATACACACACCAGCTCACTTACTCATACAAATACTAGCACATTCTTACGCTCTTATACAATCACTGATACAAGTACACACTCATCCATACAGCCACTCTCACAATCACACACTCTCACTTATAGCCATTTATATACTCCAACACACATATATACTGCCTTGCACATATGTAGTTACTCACACATGTACCACTGAGATATACATTCAATCACTAACACACCCATACACACACTCACCCACCCATACAGTCCATCACAGATGCACTCTTGAAACCATGCACCCAGTGAATCACCAACTCACACATCTATGCACAGAGTCACACACACCCCACCAACACAAACACTCAGGCACCCATACAGATACTCAGACAATCAATCAATAACCCATGTAGACACTCATGTAGCTATTCAGAAAGCCATGCAGCCGCTTACAAACCAACAGACAGACGGATACAGACATTGACACAGTTTAGTCACTAACACATGCATTCAGTAAGATACATTTAATCACTCACTTGTAGAGTCAGTCACTCACGTACTAAATCATCCATTCAGACACTTATACACCCACTCATTCTTCAATACGCCTTTCCCTAAATATATTAAACATATTTAAACTTTACAGAAACACACAGTCACTGGATGATGTCATCAGTGATGTCATCAGTGATGTCATTTGAGATGTCATCAGTGATGTCATCAGTGATGTCACTGACCATGTCATGAGTGATGTAATATGTGACGTCATCAGCAGTGCATTGCGGGGCGCGAGTTATAGTTAGCTGAACTAACTATAACGGGGGAATTTCTATGGTTTTGTACGAGTGAAATGTCCAACTAACTATAACTGTCCCTAAAACCTATGGTTTTTTCAGTGAATATATATATATATATATATGTATGTATCACTACAGAATGTGCTCTGATAGATCAACAATGCTTTCACCTTCACTAAGGATTTAAGATTTTTATTCATTGTGGAATCGCTGAGAAAACACGCTTGCTTTGCCTTCGCTAATCCCAGGAAGTTAGGATCATTTGTCCTTTACAGAAGTGGAGCTTCTACTGGGGCACCTGCTATGTTAATATTTGTAAGTGCTTCTCGTTGAGGTTTAATTTCTATGAAATGAGCATCAGGGCCATTTAACCAACAAGAGTCCACAGTTTAGCACAAAATGCCTACCCTACTGGAGTAGTTTCTAATGGTTAATTAGTAAGAGCTACCTAGTTGGGTAAATGTCTAATGTGTATTCCACACTACAGCTGCATAATGGACCACAAGGAAATGTCTCCAGGGACCGTGTGTGCATCTCGGTAATGTGACTGTTCCTCGTGAGTCTTCATCCAGAAACCTGTTATTACTTAACTCCATCTATAGCGAAGACAACGAGACTACAAACAGGTAAATCTCCACCAAAACAAGGGTACTGCTTCTTAGATATTTGAAGCAAGCTCTTCATTGTTTGGTGGAGATGTCCTCATATTCTTTGGCATCAAGAAGGCGTTGCCAAAATTGGCAGTAATCGCGCTGGGGGTACTTTTGGTAAGGTATCCATCATCCTGGTGAAAGGCAGGAAGACCTTTGCATACTACTAAGATGGATTGGGCGGGGCCAAACAGGCAGAGCTTCAGGTAATTTTGCACATTTGCATACTTATAGTCATTTAATGGGAGAACCATGGACTCTGCTCTCATCAGGAGAGGTCAAGAAAAAACCCACTCGTCACAGTCACTACATATTGCACTCTGCTAGATCAACTATGCATTCACCTTCACCAAGGATTACACAATGTTTTTAACCCTGGGCGGAGTTCAAGGAGTTGCGCTACTCGAAACTCCGCGAAGTGGTAAAAAAAACTCCGCCGCGCTACACGGAGCTCCGCAAGCGGCGGAGTGCGATAGAAAAATGCCGTTCGCGGTGATTTTCAGTGCCGGATGCTTGTCCGCACTGTGCAATGATCGCGAACGGCACCATGCACAGCGCAAGCGAGCGCTGCTTTCCTTTCTGCCGCTCGAGTAGATTTTTACTCGAGCAGCAGCTTTCTCAATGCGACCGGGCAGTTTCTCAACGTGAGAGGTCGCAAGCATACGCGACCACTCACAATGAGAACCCCCCCACGGTGAGAAATCTCGCCGGGAGGTTTATTTTCCACGCTCGCGCTCGTCAACGAGGAAAAATCTCGCCGGGAGGTGGATTTTCCTCGCTCGCGCTCGCCAACTTGACGTTGGTGAGCGCGAGTGAGGAATAAAACTCCACGGGCTCTGCGTAACGCGGAGTGCGGAAAACTCCGCAAACTCCGTGAGCGGAGCGGAGTTTAACGCCCAGGGTTAATTGTTTTCAATATAGAACTGCTGAGAAAACACACACTTGCTTTGCCTTCACCAAGCCCAGGAAGTTAGGGTAATTTGTCCTTTACAGAAGTGGAGCTTCAACTGGGGCAATTGCTGTGTTTATATTTGTAAGTGCCTCCTGTTAAATTTTAATTTCTGTGAAATGAGAATCAGGGCCAGAACGGCCCTGCCATAACCTAATGGGGATAGCCCCTCCCTGGGCCGATTTCAGCCCCGGGGACCCCAACCCCCAGGGCTCGGCCAAAAATTAATGGGTGACGGGGCCCGGGCCCCTTCCCCCAGTGCCTGGGCTCTTTATGCTGGGTGCCTTGGAGCTAACCCCAAGGCACCCAGTGTGGAACATTGGGGACCGCGGGGGAGCCTCAATGATTCTGCGGTCCCTGACAGCTCCTGCCTCCAGGGAGAGCAAACATTGTTTTCACACGTATGGAGCAGCATAAAATGCTGCTCCCTGTGTGTGGGAGCAATACTTTTGTCTGTTTTCCTGCCCGCTTGACAGCGGGAAGGAAAACAGATGAAAAGTCTGCTCCCAGCTTGGGGGGGGGGGGCAGTTTTCCTGCTCCCTCCAGTTGGCAGCGGACTTACTGTTTGCTCTCACTTGCAGGATCTGTCAAAGCTCCCACCAAGTGAAAGCAAACTGCTATCTCCTGAGGGTGCGCACCACGGGAAATAGCAGGAGTTGGCCCTGGGAGGGTGGTTGTCCCCAGGGCCACTAGTGCCTCCAGGAAGGGGGCCCTGCTGCCCCCATCCTTTCATTTTCAAGGGCCTGCCCTGGAGAGGTGATGGTCCCCAAGGCCAAGAACGTCCCGGGAGGGGGGGCCGCGCGGCCCCCCTCCTTTTAAAAAAAATAAGGAAGCCCAGTGGAGGTGGTGGCTCTCGGGGCCGTGAATGGTCCAGGAGGGCGGCCGTGCGGCCCACTCCCTCTGTTATTTAAATATGTGGCCCCAGGGAGGTGGTGGTGCCCAGGGCCCTCAAAGGGCAATGAAGGGGGGTCCTCGTGGCCCCCCTCCAATATATTTATAAAGCCCCGAGGAGGTGGTGATCCCCAGGGCTCTTAACAGGTGCAGGAAGGGGGCTACATGCACCACCTCCCTATTTTTAAGCATGTCCCTGTAATCTGGCCCACCGGAGTTTTAAAGAAGGGTGGGAGACTGTGCTTCTTTTTTTTTGTATTGGCACTGGCATGGTCCCTGGGGGACCCCAGCACAAGGGCTAGGGGGTCAGGGTATTCCTAGCCTGCCCCCTTTTCTTTATTTTTATGGGGGCTTTTTGGGACTCGGCTGAGGCTGGGTCCCAAGATGGCTGCTAACACTTCCTGCTTGAAGTGTTGGCAGCCCTCACTTGACGGATCACCCTGAAACTTTCCATGCACAATAAGACCCAGCGGCACACTTTTTTTTAGAAAATTTGGTGAAGATTCGTCAACCGGCGCCAAAGATATTGGCAAGTCAAAAAATGTTATTCCTTTGAAAACTAGGTCCTAACTATAACTACCTACTGGTGCCCACAGTAGGATATATATATATATATATATATATATATATATATATATATATATATATATATATATATATATATATATATATATATATATATATATATATATATATATATATATATATCCAGCTCAAAGTCTCAAATACCCTAGGGAAAAGAGAGACCGCACTCCGTCAAGGGTGAGCTCGGTTGCTTTATTCAGCCGAGCAAACAAACAGGACGCGTTTCGGCTTCGCACCTTCTTCCACTGTTACATCGAGCCGGATGTAATCATCATACTTATAATAACAAAGTGCATTTACTTCCGGTGCATCTAATTCATTAAAACAAATAACTGACTGTTTCAATCACAGTTTCATGAGCGCCATCTTACAAATGCAGAAAACAGATAAAATCCAAATTCATCCTATTTACATTCTTTTAGCATTTTTGCATACTGAATCGATCGTAATGATTCCTACGCAATTAGTCTACTTTGTATAAGTCATTTAAAGTGCAAAACACATTATATATTGCGATTATTCTCAAAATATATATATATGCCTTCCAAAGTTGTCCAAAGAAACGAAGACGCACTCCAGAGTAGTAATTTATCCAAATTCTTTAATGAGGGAAACCAGCAATTGCAATCCTGATTTTCTTTTCCTTTGCTTGACCGGTTTCGGAGCCCCCCAGCTCCTTCTTCATAAGCACACTGAAATTTTGCAGACGCTGCTTGCATGCTAATTAATACATTGCCCTCCGGTGGGCCTCACAGGTGAGTGTTTCACAAAGCATGCTGGATTTCGTAGTTTCTATGCAGACAATTCTTACCCTTCAGTGGGTTCTACAAAATTGCAGTTTATTAGAAAGGTATTTACAGCCCTCCAGTGGGCGTCAGAGAAACAATTGCATGTTTTAATTTACAAAACTGCTTCTGCCACTCGTGGGTTTTTCACTAGTTCAAGCCCCTGTGGCCCCATCATGATTTTGAGGGTGGTGCAGTCCTCCACGGCTTGGACTGCCGTGATTTATGCCTTCCAAAGTTGTCCAAAGAAACAAAGACGTTCTCCAGAGCAGTAATTCATCCAAATTCTTTAATGAGTATAATAAAAGTGGGGAGGGGGCTGCATCCCTGAGCCTTACTAGACTCAAGGAACCCCATCCTCCGGGGCTGCATGTTCTTATTATGAGGAGCGTGGCCCCACTCCCTGAGTCTATTTTAGGACCCCAGGGCACTTCTACTTTATAGGGGCCACCCAACAAATACCATGTTTCGGGCTGTAGAGGGAGATTTAAAAATGCTCCCACCAGTCGGCAGCAAACATATGTTTCCCTTTCCGTAGTAGTGTGGGAAGGGAAACTACTGTGTCCCGGGGATGGCCCCCCGGGACACAGTCACTGAGCCGGTCCTGGGGGATGGGTTCACCACCCGGGGGTATTTTTAAAAAAAGACGCGCAAGAGCGCACATTTATTTTAAAAAATTCTGCCTCTATGAATTTGCAGCAACATTTAAAAAAAGTACATTTTTGGCCCCAGGTGTGGTTTCTCTACGGGCCTTATTTAGTAAATACCTCGTTTCCTATAGGGATCTCCAGAGGGAATTGTGCCCAGTAGTCACCGGTCTCCAGAGGCGGTGAATAGGTCTTGAGCAGAGTGGGGGCCCATGATGACTGTGTGACTATTGTGCACGCTTCCCTCGGAGATACCTATGGGCCATCAGGCATCAACTAAATAGGTGGACCCAGTTCCAAGAAAAGTTATTATGGTAGTGTACTGTGTATATGTGTAGCATGGTATGAATGATTAAAAAAATAGCCAGCCACCCTTTCCCAAAAGGGTATTAATAGAGATATACTGTTCCTGGTGAAAGCCACTGTATTGTGGTACATAGCAGAAACTAGTTGATCACACTTAATGGCCAAGTAGTGATAGTAACTACAACTAGCCTGTCTCCCCCACTTTTTAACCTTGCCAGGTGAACCTGTGAATAAATACTGATTTGGGCACGGCCTAGGCAATTTTAAAGATGACCTCATATAGACCCCACAATCTTTATCCTTAAAAAGTTCTCCCTTGTAAGGAGAGAGGTTGCAGTAAGCCCAGACCCTCAGAGGGTCTGGAAGAACTCGATGATGAAGCATGTCACTGGATAACATTCAGTGAGTGAGAGTTCCTTTAAGAAAAAGGTCTTTCCCCTAAATCCAGTGGGCCCACCCTAGATGACTAGAGGTTGACTCTCTCTTGATTGTGACACTGTATACGAGGAGGGTGAGTCACGACCTCCATTTCCCTCTTCTCTCCCTCACCTGATTTTTACATTACAGGGGACTAGTACCACTAGTCTAAGGGAGTTTGAATTTGCTTCTGGCTTCCGCAGGGGCCCCTCTGTCTGGGGGAACCAGGCGTTAGCCTAGGACGAGTCTCAGTCATGCAGTTCCTGGAGTGTTGCCACAGGTGCAGAGTATCCCTCTTTTGGTTTGTGCCAGTCCTGTTGTTTCAGACTTGTGTCTCCTCTTTGTCCTCTTTGGCGCAAGTTGGTTCAGAACTGAGGTTCTGATGTCAGGGGCAGCCCTTAAATCCTAGATTTAGGGGTGTTAAGGGTGAGGGTGCAAGTGGCCAATGGGCTACTAGCTTTAGCTGCTAATCCACCCCTGAAGTAACCACATCCGGGGGTCTAGCTCACCTTTTCTACCCAGAACCCACTATATTACCACTTTTAAAAATGGCATAAGTCTTCCTCAGCTGTACAGACCAGGCAGCCCACCCTAGAGGTGTGGCTAGCCTTCTGGGGGTGTACATCTCCTTACTACCTGATTTTCCTGCCTGCCAGGGTCCAAATGTACCTGGGGGAGGGGGAGGGTTGTTTCCTCCTTTGAGAGGCAGCCTGGTTGCATATCACAGGTGGTGCAGCCTTTGAAGCTCACCGCCTTGATGTGCCACTCCACTAGCCAGCCTCTTAGGGAGGGAGGTGGGACCTCCTTCCCATCCAGGCCATTGTGTCTGACTCCTGGAAGAGTTCACAACTCCTGGCAGGGCGTCAGATTCCTGTCTTGGCGACAGCAAGCACGGGTTGCCAGCCAGAGCACAGGAAATGCGGGGGCAACCAGGTGGTCAACCTCTAAGGTAGCCACCTGGGAGCATGCCATATTGTCCTTGACATGAGATTCGTGTCAGGGGTGATGAGGTACATTGATACCAAACACTACATATTTAGGCAATAACACAATGGAGCTGCCAACCTCGGAATTGCCCAGGTGTCAGCCCATGTTATCCTATGGACCGTCTCTCATTTATAGTGTCCTTTAATGGTAAATGCCATTATAGGGACATATTAGATTGCACTTACATGTCTACACCTTTAATATAATGCACCCTGCCTTTTGGACTTTAGGAGGCCTTCCTTAGGGGTGACTGGCATATATTAAAAATAGTGCATTGACTTTGCCACACATGGTGAGGGCAAAGTCGAATTCAAGTGGTTTGCACTGCTCCTGCAGTCTGCAATGGCAGACCTGCTGTCAGTAGTTTACTTGGGACACTCAGAGTGTCACATGAAGCCCAGGTGGCCGCTTTAACACCCATGCCCTGGGTACCACTGCTCCATATAATACAGACTTATAAGCAGGTTAAAGTCCTTTGCCAATTACGGTTACTAATTCACACATATCAGTTTTATGGTTGAAATCTTTTTATTGATTTTAAAGATGCAAAGGTTTACAATAGCCGCCACCTACATCCAATGGCCAGTGGGGAACAATAATGAAGGTGGGTGTCACAAAGAGAATAAGAAAGGGAGAAGTTAAAGTATAGAAGAAGAAGGATCAAAGATGATGGTGCCTAAAGGTGGTCCCTGACTCAGTATTGCTGACGGTTGACCACAGGGGAGTGGTCATTCTTCCTGGGGGTGGTCTTCCGGGTGGGAGTGTGTGATAGGGAGTCGAAGTACTCAGAGGTATCTTGGGCAGGTAAGTTCCCGGAATGCCGAGGAGAGGAACACGATAGTGTTGCCCCATGTTTTATCGAATCTGGGTAAAGCACGAGACAGGCCTGCCGTGATCTTCTCCATGCACATTATCTCCCAGATCTTGTATAGCCAGTCTAGTTTAGTTGGAACCTCTTCAATTCCCCATCGGGACAGCAGCCTCGCTTAGTGGCACCTAATGTTAGAGTGAGTGCCCGTCCCGGCATGATTTGAGAGGGTAAGTGAGGGGATTGGGAAGTCCCAACAAAGTGTAGCTGGGGAATCTGGGTATTTCTGTGTGATGAATGGCATCAGTGTCCTGTATAATTGTGTCCCAGTAGGTCTGTATTTTTGGGCACTGCCAAAGAATATGAGTGAGTGTACCAGGTTGTCCACAATTGCGCCAGCAAAGATCGTTCCCACCAGGTTTTCATCTCGCGGTTCTAACCGGGGTATAATTCCAGTAGTTCGCTATCTTTAAGAACATTTCTTTCCCAGCTGTGCTACATGAGGAGGCTCTGGCTCTGTGAATTATATCCTGCCACTCTTTAGGGGAGAATTCACGGTCCAACTCAAATTCCCATCTACGCTGCGCGGGGGTCTTAATGTTGTGTGTGGGCTTATTCAGGAAGGAGTAAATATCTGACAGCAGGCGTTTGTCTGAGGTGCAAGTTATATACCATAGTTCAAATTTAGTGAGGGGGCGGCTAGCATGGGGTTGCACCTGAGATTGTGACACCCAGTGGCGGATCGCCAAATATTGACAATATGTATCTTTGGGAATTCCAAAGTCCGTCACAAACCGGGGGAAATCCACGATTCCTTTCTCATCAAATAAGTCACCAATTCTTTTGCAATTGGCCTCTTGCCATTTAAGATATCTGTTCCCTTCCATCGCTGGGGGTAAGTCTGGGTTACCAATGAAAGGGGGCAGGGCCGGACTGGCCGTAGCGGGCGTTTCTCCGGTGAGCCGCCAGGTGGGGGGCCGGTTTTCGGTCCCTGGGGGCCGTTTTTGTTACTGGGGGTTGGCAATATCGCCCCTCTGTAACAAAATCGACCGAAACCGGCCCTAACAAACAGCTCGGCCACACCCCCCCCCCCTCCCCTCCTAGGGGGGAATGGCCGAGCAGTTTGCCAGGGCCGGTTTCTGTTCCCAGTCCGGCCCTGGTCAGGGGCAACATGGAGGTCGAGAGGCCATGAGGTTCCTGCACCCTGTCCCACACCCCAAGGGCAGCCCTCAGCACCGCCGAAACATAAACTCCGACAGGCCGATGTCGTTTAGGGAGCCTGGGAACTTTCCAGATATGCATGCCTGCGATTGCGCGATCATTAAAGCACCAATGTTTCTCCGACTCTAGTTTGTACCATTCTATCATATAGCGCAATTGCGCTGCTTGAAAGTATCTCTCCAAGTGTGGAACCCCAAGGCCCCCATCAGCCTGTCTCAAGAATGTTTGATGTCATGCCATATAGGCTCTCTTACCTTCCCATATAAAGCCTCCGATAAGTTGCTGTATTTGAGCTAATAATCGAGGTGGAGAGGACAGTGCGAGTGTCTGCATTACATATAAGATGCGGGGCAGAAGGGTCATTTTGATGGCCGCCAGCCTACCTAGCAATGACATTGCATGTTTCTTCCAAGTGAGTAGCTCACGTCAGGTCTCATCTAAAAGCGTTGAATAATTCGCCTGAACTGTCTTTTCAATCGTGGGAAATATCTGCAGTCCCAAGTAAGAGACGCCCCCATGGGCCCACGCGAACGGGTATCTTTGCCTCAGTTGTTCCTGCTCAGCTCTGGGGAGGGTCAGGCTGAGAGCCAGCATTTTCTGTATATTAATTTTGAAGCCCGAGACCTTACTAAATGTTGTAACTTCTTCTAAGAGGGGGTGCTGGGAGAGGAATAGCACCACATCGTCCGCATACAGGGAGATTTTGTGTTCCCTGTCCCCCATCCGAATCCCAGTGACCGTGCGGAGGTTTCGGACTCTTTCGCCAAATGGCTCCATATAGAGCACAAAGAGTAGAGGTGAGAGCGGGCACCCTTGACGAGTACCCCTCCCAATCACAACAGGGTGGGAAGCTATACCGTTCACCCTAATGCGCGCTTCCGGGGCGTTGTATATACAGTTCACCCATCTCAGATAGCGTTCCCCCATCCCAAATCTGAGGGGGACGTGTCCCAGATACGGCAAATGTACCCGGTCAAACGCCTTCTCGGCATCGACCGACAGAAGCAGCGTAGGCTGCTGAGTGCGCTGGGTTTCGTCTATTAGGTGGCAGAGTCGCCTCATCCCTTCACTACAGTTGCATCCCGGAATAAAGTTGGACTGGTCTGGGTCCACTAGGCCTTGCATGTATGGAGCGAGGCGGGCTGCTAAGACGCTAGTGAAGATCTTTAAATCAACATTTAATAAAGATATCGGGCGATAGGAGGCGCATTCGAGTGGGTCCTTTCCGGGTTTTTGTATCACTACCACCTCAGCCATAGACATTGTAGGGGTTAAGGCTCCTGTGTCGCTGAATGTATTGAAGAGGCGCACAAGAAGCAGGGTAAGTTCGGGGGCAAAGGCTTTGTAGAAATCTACTGGAAAACCGTCCCCTCCTGGAGCTTTCCCTGAAGTGAGTCCCTGAATAGCCTGTAGAACCTCCTCCGGGCGGATATCCGCGTCCAGTGCATCTGCGTCCAGAGGTGGGAGAGACGACACGGGTGCCTGGCGGACGTAGTCCTCCGCCGCAGCCGAGTCTAAGTGCTCCGCCGTATGTAGAGTAGTGTAGAAGGTTTCAAATTCAGCTGTAATAGCAGCATCACTCTGGAGGGTCTCTCCCTGGGGAGTCTATCCCTGTGATGCGGCGCAAGTTCGTTTGAGCTCTCAGTAGGTGAGCTAAGAGTTTCCCGGCTTTGTTTCCCCCTTCATAGTAGCGCTGCTTTGTGCGCAGGAGTGCGTATTACGCTCGGTCACAGTCCAAAGCCCTCAGCTGCTTCCGCGCTATATTAAGTTGTCTTCTTTTCTGAACCACGCCCGTGCAATGGTGAACCCCTTCCAGTTCCCTGACCTGCATCTCTAGCAGCTCCTGTTTGTCCCTCCTGTCTTTATTCAGTCCTTCCCCAATGGCCAAAAACCGACCTCTCACGACAGCTTTTAGTGCATACCACACCTGGGGAAGCGGGACCGAGCCGTCGTCGTTGGTTGCCAAATAATCTTGTATAGCTGCCCGTATGTCAGTGACGTTGGAGTCGTATGTGAGTAGTTTGTGATTTAGTCTCCAGGACCTCTGGCGGAGAGACCCTCCGGGTAGGTGTAGCACCAAAAATATCGGGGAGTGATCCGACAGAGCAGCCGTCCCTATCGTAACGTCTTTTGTGTATCACGTAACCCAGGGGGATGTCCAGAATAAGTCTATACGCGCATAGGTTTGGTGCGCCGCAGAGAAAAACGTATATTCCCGGGCGGTGGGATAACGGTATCTCCAAGCATCTGTCAAGCCCACCTCCCCCAGCCTCTGGAGCATAGAGTCCGAGAGTGACCCTGAGTGTCCTATCCGCAGCACTGACCTATCTATCCGTGAGTTAGGCACTATGTTAAAATCCCCCGGCAATAATAAATCCTCATCTGGAGAATCGAGAATGGTATTTAGCGTATCCCGGAGAAAGACTTCTTGATGCTCATTAGGGCTATAAATGCAAGCTATTGTATTCATGTGGGCCCCCAGCAAGATTTGCAGCGCCAACATCCTGCCTGGTGTTTCTGCGTGTACCCCCAGCACTGTTCCCGGGAACTGTGTAGATAAGAGGATGGCCACCCCCGCCTTTTTCCCCATGGCTGAGGAGAAGTATTGTCTATCATACCATTTGGAGCGGAGGCGTTTCCAGTCGGCGCGTAGCAAGTGGGTCTCTTGCAATAAGCAGATATCGCAGTGGACTTCTCTAAGCATCATAAGGAGAGCGCGCCTTTTAATGGGTGTATTGAGACCTCGAACGCTAAAGCTCATTATTAAGACCTTAAATGCTGACATATGGGTAGTTATGGGGATGCAAGATGAATCTTGTCTGGGGTCCCGGGAAGGATGGAGTCACCCACCAAACCACAGCAAACCAGAACCCAATGTGTTGGCATGCTATAGCAACATAGGCATTCTCTCCATTTCGCCTCAGGTGGTGCCCGACAGGGAGCTAGCGTGACCCCAGTGTCAGTTCCCCTTTACTGCCCAAAGGTGCATGTAAGGCATAGAATAGTGACCTGTGAGATTGAGCATCAATTCTATTAGGATAGAGATAACTCCCCTCCCCTTGATTTCGGACTCCCTCCGTCTGTGTTGTAGCCTCCCCTATGGTTCCATGTGTCCCCAGACCACCTGATTAATAGCCCTCCCCACCTGTGGTAACGATAGCTGTAGGCCCCGATAATAGGAAAGAGAAAAAGATAAGAAATAAAGAGAGCAGATAAACTGACAAAAACATAGAAGGCGCCGTCAATTGGGCGTGAATCACACTATCGTACATGGGTCCATGTGTCCGGTGGTCGGTCATCCCGTCGATAGGAGCGAGCCCCCTCCACCAAGACCGATTTTCTTCTTCCCAGGACACATCCGTCAGTTGCTACGGCCCGTGGGTAGAGGACAACTGCAGCATGTGCGATCATACGTTCAGAGTTTCTCTGGATCCGTCTCGGTTCTGTATCTGTCGGTGAAGCGCCTCCCTCTCTTTCTGGCTCTCCGTCGCGGAAGGTTTGGAAGGTTTCTCTCGTCTGGTCCCTCGTCGTCGGCCCGGCTTCGACGACCCACGGGTTGATGTATGGTCTGTTGGCGACCCGGAAGACCCCACTCATCCAAATAAAGACCTAACACCTCCTGCGCTTCCTTTAAGGACCGAACTGTCTGTAGCTCCTTATTCCAAACAAAGGAAAGCCGGAAGGGGTGCACCCAGCGATATCAGATTCCCTTATTGCATAGGTAAGCTGTGGCTGGCTTCAGGGCCTTGCGTCTTTGGAGGGTGAGCGGCGACAAGTCCTGATAGATTCCAACCTGGAGACCCTCAAAGGCAACGGTCGCTTTATCCCTAGTTGCAGACATGATGATCTCCTTCTGCTGGTAAGAATGGAGGCAAGTGAGGATATCTTTTTGCTGACCAGGGTCATTGGCCGGCCTTCCGGTGCGATGCGTGCGGTCCAGAATGATGTCTTTGTTTCCAAGCTCCAGTGCAGCATGCCCGAAGAAGTGAATCACTCAGTCCTCCAGTTTCCCCCCATCTGCCCGCAGAGGAACGCCTTTGATGTGGATTTTGGACCTCCTGGAGCGGTTTTCGAGGTCCTCAATGGGGAGATAAAGCTCCTCGTTTCGGTCTTTAAGCTCCAGCAACTCCCTGGCCTGTTCAATGATCTCTTCTTCTCTGTGGTCACCATTCCTTTCTAGGGAGTCGACTCGGTCTCCAATTTCCTGGATCTCCGCTCTGATTTGCTTGATATCGGAGCTGACGTCCTGTCTCAGGCCTGCGAAGTCTTCCCTGAGTGTCCCAAACCGCTGCACCAGGAATCCGCGAGTAATTGGTTCCTCCGAATGTTCTCTGGTGGGTTCCATGTCTCTCTCTTGGGATTGGGCCGCCTGCTGCTCAGGGCCGTGTCCCTCAGACTTTTTGGTGCCTTGTTTCTGAAGGAGATCTTTAATTGTCGCCTCCTTTCTTGGCCGGTGTGTGGTCTTATTATTATTATTTTTTTTAATGGAGTTTTATATAGCGCGAACTTGACCCAAAGGTATCGGGTATCAGATCGCTTTACATAGCACCAGTTGCGTTACATGAGGACACATTCATTTTTTTTTGTTTGTTTTTTTGTTAGGCACGGGGAGATTAAGTGATTTGCCCAGAATCACAGGATGTTCAGCGTCATTGCCGAGACTCGAACCCGGTTTCCCAGATTGGAGGTCGACCGCCCCAGCCGTTAGGCCAACTCCTCTCCCCAAATTTTCTTCTCTACAAGGGCACCTCCACTAGATTCCAAGGAGCTCACACGCTCGGTCCGACCTATTCTAGGCTTTTGGGGCGGCAGGGGAGTAAGCAGGTTTCTCAGTTACTTTTCTCTGTGCTAGCACGTCGCTGAAGTTCCCCTTCACTTCCGGGCAAAGCTAGTGTATATCAGGAGGCATGTCGTCTCCGTAGCCCCAGATCAGTACCCTCACTGTGTCGGTATCCTTCCTGCGGCTCACTTACAGGCCTAGCATGTGGGTTTCTGCCTCAGCCCCGGGACCAGCCACTGAGAGCTTTCCCGTTGGCCGCAACTTCTGTTAGGCCTGTCTCAGCCCCCCAGCAATGCTCTGGGTCCCCGCACGTCGAGCAGCATAGTATATCGCACTTTGGGGCAGCCGAGACTAGATCTGAGCCCCTTTGCAGAACAGTTCACCACCAGCAGCTGAGGAGTATCATGGTGGGGGGGCCGAGGAGAATTCACTGCCCACTCTTTTCTAACGGGCTGTGCCACTCGCCTTCGTGTACACCAGTCTCTAGCAATGGCCCGATCAGGTCACTGGGCAAATCCGGTCGTCCCTGTTGTAGCTGATCACCCGGGGGTGCCTCAGGTCGTCTCCGGCGCTACCTTCCCTTTCCCTCAGTGCTTGGGTTGCGGTCTTCCTGTCCGCCCCCGGCCACGTCCGAGCTTGGCAGCCCAACTGTCCCGGCAGCGCTCACCTTAGCAGAGCCGCTCATGGGCTATTTCTTCGTCGGCAGCGTCGACTCCCAGCCGGGTTGTCTCCGCTAATCTCTTCTCAGGTCTTCAACCCCTCAAGCAGGCCGGGGCCCGCCACAGCAACATCGCGCTGCGTCACGGCCCGTCACCTAGGCTGCACGCCTGGTCCCCTTCCCGGCCCGGCCTCGGCCATACAAGCCGCTCGCTCTGCGACTCGGCCTGGACGCCGCCGAGCCCGTCTTCCAACCCTAGGCAGCGTTCCTGTCCCTCTGTGTGACGCTCCGCCTTCGCCCACAGCAGCCTCATGCACCACGGCGGACAGAGATCCACAGCCTGGCCTCTCGCTTCTTACTGGCTCTTCCACCAGGCCGGCATCGCAGGGCATCTCCGTCGCGGAACACGGCCCGCCAGTATCTGCAGATCGCGCTCCTTGTCCACTGTCCGTCCTCCAGGACACGGGACTCTTTCCACTGTGTTTACGGTCCCAGATTAGCTGGCGGATGCTGTTTGTCGGCCTTGGCGAGCGGCGCTCCGGAGAAACGCTGCTACTCAGCAGCCATCTTGGCCACGCCCCCTACATATCAGTTTTAGAGAGAGAGCACTGACACTGCACCAGGGAGGCATTTCCATGGGCGTTGCATGGGTGTTCCCACACAACATCCATGGATTTTGACGCATTCCCAGATTTACGAGAAGTGGTAGACCTGGGAATGCACCAAACACCTACACCACCCCAGGTGAGGCGTAACAAGGAGAAATATGTTTATTTCTCCTAGTTTTTTCCTCTTTCCATGTGTGCTGCCTTCTTCAGCACACATAGAAAGAGGAAAAAGCCTCAGGGGATCGTTTATGTGCAGGAAGGTGCCCCATCCCTGCACAAAAACAATCCTCTTTACAACGCAGGCACCCTTGCACCATGGTGCAAGGGTGCCCGCATTGGTGCCAGGCACCTAAAAGAGCGCCAGCATAGGGGAAAAGGCAGGAATGTGTCGTATTGACTTAAATATGGTGCATTCCTGCCCTTTCCCTGTCACGCAGTGCTGCAAGGTGACTTGATGCACTGCATGACTTGGCCATAAATATGGTCCTAAGTTTCAAAGTCCTTGATCTTGGTACACAGGTCATTGCCTATGGGTGCCATTTTGTGTTTTTTTAGTTCTCAGCCTCAGTAAATGTTATGTTATGTTAATTTAGTTTTGTAAGGCGCACAGCTACCCAAAAAGGGTTTCCCGGCGCCAGCCTGAGAGGAATCAAGAAAAATCGAATTATTGGTTAAACAGCCAGGTTTTTAAACTTTTACGAACGTTTCCGTAAACAGTTTCATTACGGAGCGGCATGGGGAGGGAGTTCCACAAAGAAGGGCCCAACCAAGCAAAAGATCGACCACCCATCCGTGACAGTCTGATCCTGGGGACTGAAAATTTAGCTTGAGTGGTGGAGCGAAGAGGACGGGAGGGCAGGTAGGGGCAGACTAATGCTTTCAGGTATTGTGGGGCCGTACCAGATTTGATCTTAAACATGTAACTCAGGGCTTTGAATTTAATCCGGTTCTCTAACCTGAGCCAATGGAGATCACGCAGAGATCCGGAAATAGAGGCCGCTCTGGGAACCTGGCAAAGCAACCTGGCAGCTGAATTCTGCCCCACTTGTAGCTTACGGATCACATCCTTATTAGACCCCAGATAGAGAATGTTACCGTAGTCCAGTCTAGAAGTAACAAGAGCCTGGACTACGGTTCTCTGGGTGAAACGGGGGAGCATCGAGATGATTTTTTTAAGCCATTTAAGGATGGTAAAACAGGTTGCGGCCACCTTCACGGCTTGTTGACGCATAGATAACTTATCGTCAATGATGAATCCTACATTGCGGACTTGGTGCGCGGGCTGGGGCAGGGCACCCATTTTCGTAGGCCAGTGATGAGGACCCCAGAGGTCTTTATTTTTCCCAAAAATCAGGACCTCAATTTTGTCAGCATTGAGTTTAAGTAGGTTGGCTTGCATCCAAGATGCGATGTTCCTCAACCCGATCTGGAGGGCAGATGGTTCGGACACCTTCCCGGCAGAGAGAGAGAAAATAATCTGGGTGTCGTCCGCGTAGGAGAACAGGGACAACCCAGATTCCTCTGCAATCTCCGCAGGAGGTTTAACATAGATATTAAACAATAGGGGGGTAAGGATAGACCCCTGATGCACCCCATAAGGAGAGGAATTAATTTTGGAGGTGAACATAGAAGAGAAGACCTGGAACGAAGGGTCAGTGAGGAAAGAAGTAAGCCAGTTTAATGCCGAACCAACAGCGCCCAGAGATTGTAGAGCTTGTAATAACACAGTGTGAGACACCGTGTCAAAGGCGGCACTCAAGTCAAGTAGAATAAGGGCTACCGTATCCCCAATGTCCAAGCGGTGGCGCAACATTTCTGTAACTCCGAGAAGGGTAGTCTCGGTCGAGAAACCGGTTCTAAAGCCTGATTGAGAGGGGTGTAGGAAATTTAAGGTTTCAACAAAGTGGGATAGCTGTAGGTTAATGTGTTTTTCCAAGATTTTAGAGAAAACTGGGAGCAGTGAAATAGGTCAGAAATTAGAGAGCTGGTCAGGATCAGCATTAGCCTTCTTTAAAAGTGGAAGAACCATAGCGTGTTTCCACTCTGGCGGAACAATTGCCTCCTGAAGGGAGGCATTCAGAAGCTCCATAAGTATAGTGAGTGAAGGCAGCTCAAGCTGCTGTAGCACCGAGATAGGGAGGAGGTCACAAGGAGAACCTGATTTAATGCTCCCTAATAGCCGCTTAAAAGAGTTAATATCTAAGGGCGGCCAAGTTTCCAATTTGTTTGCAGATTCAAAGGTTATACTGTCTCCATGACTGACAGTTCTAGCTGTCTGAATAGAGGTGGATAATTGCTGAGAGGCGTTGACTGGCTGGTCGCCATTCAGTGCAGAGTAGATTTTCTCCACTTTACTAAGAAAAAAGTTGGCAAGGTCCTCGCATTGTGATCCATTTAGGATAAGAGGGCTGGCCTGAATATCTGAACCAGATAGTTCTTTGACCATCTTAAACAAGGTCCTTGAACAATTCTGCACACTGGAGATAGTAGAGGAAACATAATCAGCACGAGCTGTCCTACATAGGGAATGATAGTCTCTTAAGGCCTTTTTATATACGAGTTTGGTGTCAAACGAGTATTTCCTCCTCCAGCGTCTTTCCAACGCTTTACGTTTCGTTTTCTCAGTTTTTAATCTCTCGGTGAACCACGGGGCAGGGGGACGGTGGTTGTTAATCCTCTTAGTAGAGGGTGGAAGACAAGCATCACTGGCTTTAAGAATCCAATTATGGATCTCACCCAAGGAAGTGATAGACATTTGTTTAATGGTAGGAGCACTATTAGATAAGAACTTATTAAAAACTTCAATATCCAATTTACCCCAGTGTCTAGATTTTTCCTTGATTGCAGGTGCGGCTATTGACAGGTTCACAGAGGTTTTAAACCGAAAGCAGACTGCAAAGTGATCAGACCAGCACAAGGGGAGAGCTGGGGGACATTGGATATTGGGTAGACTCAAGAAAATGGGGTCCAGTAGGTGGCCAGCAACATGTGTAGGGCAGGAATTGCAAAGCCTAATGTTCATTGCTGCCATGTCAGAAATAAAGGTAGTACTATTTAAACATGCTGGGTCATCAAAATGAAGGTTAAGATCACCCAAGATGGTAACATTGGCTGCATTGAGAAGATGGGGAGTAATTAGGTCAGGAAAAGATGAAACCCATGGGCCAGACGGCCCAGGGGGGAGATACACTAGTATACACGAATAGGTAAACTGGGGGCTCAAGGCAAGCTGAAAGGAGGCCGCCTCACAGCCCAAAAAAGGCAAATCTTCAAATTTGCATGAAGGATTTATTGTAAATTATGGCAATGCCTCCGCCCGTTTTAAGAGCCCTATCCCTTCTAACTATAGCATAGTTAGATGGCAAAGCTGACGCTACATCAGGGCACGAGCTCACCTGAAGCCACGTTTCAGTGAGAAAAATAGCATCAGGGAGTTCACTGACAAGAAAGTCAAAAATATCTGCCCCATGATTGGGGAGCAAGGGGCAATTAATACTAAAAAAGTAAATTCCTTATTAAGTGAGTTGCTATGATTTAAAATAGAAATATCCTGTGCACTAGTGAGGGTAGGCAAGGTTAAGGTGCTATGGTCGTTGCAAATTCCTTTAAAAAAGTAAAATTGCAACACCGGCAACTGATACCACCAACTTCAGGGTGGAGTGGAGTACAATCAGGGAGCGGCATAGCCCGATACTCCAGCAGCTGCTTTGAGGAATAACATATTGGCTTCAATATTTTTTGACCAGAGTTTGTGGCTCCTGGCCCTGTTCGGGCGCGGATAGGCGCAGACGGGCTTGCCTTTGGCGGGCCTTTGGCGCGCCATCAGCACGACCGCTGTGCGCATCCGCTGTGCGTCCGTTCACTGCCCATTAAATAGTAAATGAGTAAATAAATAGTCTCCCAACACCACCACACAGACATTTTTTTAACTATTAAAGTTTTAGGGTGCCTTTGAGGGTTGTCCCTCTAAGACTGGGGAGTCTTAGAGGCAGTAGCGGCTGCTACTGAATGGGGTGGTGAGGCGGGGGAGAGAGGGGGTGCGTAGGGGGGAGCAGAGGGGGGAAATAAAACATAAAATAAAAAGACTTACCTGGCTGCCGCCGACCGCCGCCTGTCCTCCAACGTCTTCTCCGTGCTGCAACAGGAAGCACACAGCCTCTCAGAATCCCCTGGCCAATCACAACGCTGCAATGCAGTGCTGTGATTGGTCTGAGCGCCATGGCTCGGCGCTCAGACGGGGACAGGGAGGCTGTGCATGTTCCCTACCAGGCTGTGTAATTCATCCTGGTGGCTAACATGCAAACCGTCCTGCGCACTTTAGAGTGTGCCTAACACTCCTCCCCCTGGCCCCTGCTCTGACCAGCCCAGCCCAACCCACCTTGCCCCCCGCACCTAAGCAGGAAGGAAAACTAAAATGATAATAACGTTAGTTATTATCATTTTAGTTTTTCCATTTAAACTGCTCTCAGATCAGTGAGGCGCCGCTCCTCCGCCTTAGCAGAGGAGCCGCCGCTGCAGTGGGAACTATGCCTCTTATGTGGCTGATCAATTATTCATTTTTTTGGGGGGTGCTGCTCTTGCACGGTGCTCATCACCCCAAAGGGGTAAGAAAGTGGCACTCATTGCCAACATAAGTTGCTCCGCCTAGGTCGTTATTATAAAAGTTGGTACAAAATTAATTTAAAAAACAATGAGTTTACACTCTCACATCTCCCTTTCCTGCAACGGTTTGAACTCCGTTTTAAAGGTTGTGTTGGAGTTGTTTTCAACTCCAGCTGTACATGCATCTGAAACCAGTGGAAACATTACCTTCATTGACATGTTTCTGTCACCAGTGCAATAATAGCGCCATTGTCACAGCAGCGCAGATGTAGCACATACCCGCTCCATGCTGCTAAGAGACGAGACACGTCTTTGAAGCTATTATGAAAAGCATAGTTGTCTGGACTGTTTGGCCAGACAGACACCACGCGGGCTATGAAAATGAGCCAATAACTGAGTGTTTCTTTCATGTCTTTCAGG
Organism: Calotriton arnoldi; assembly: GCA_963921515.1. Lineage (NCBI taxonomy): Eukaryota > Metazoa > Chordata > Amphibia > Caudata > Salamandridae > Calotriton > Calotriton arnoldi. The sequence goes on along the minus strand of CAWUFW010002503.1, from coordinate 2,135,870 downwards.
GTAAAGTAACCTATATTGGAAGATGTGAACTGCAGATTTATAAACCACAAAAAAGATATTGTTGTACTCCTGCATGAATGAAAAACTTGTGAATTTGTGGCTGGTAAACATAATATCAGGAAGGTTTCACAATGGCGCTCCATTTTACAGGTGCACTGTGCATTTATTGGCTGCATTATAATCCTGCCCGAGTTTTAGGCATTTAGGGCCATATTCATGATTTTTGAGGCGCAGAGCAGCAGAGCAAGTCACTTTGCTGCACTGTCCTGTGTCACAGCAGAAAGGGCAGGAATGCACCGTATTTATCCAATAAGTGGCTTTCCTGTCCTTTTCCCTTGCGGTGGATCCATTTTGGCAGCCTGGCACCAACACAAGGGGAAAAATAACATGGTGCAAGGGAAAACCATGGTGAAGGGTGCCTGTGTTCAAGGCAGGATTATTTTTGTGCAGGAAGGAGCACCTTCCTGCACAAAAACAACCCTTAGAGGTTTTTCCTCTTTCCATGTGTGCTGCATTCTGCAGCACACATGGAAAGAGGAAAAACGAAGATAAATGAACATATTTCTCCTCGTTATGCCTCTCCAGGGAGGTGTCTCCTTTTGCCGCATTTCCAGGTTTACTAGGTTCAGAAAATCTGGTAATATATCAAAAACCGTGGGAGTTGCAGGGGAACACCCACGCAATGCCCATGGAATGCCTCCCTTGCGCCTAGTAATGCAATGCAGCGATTTGTGCTGCATTCCATTGGTCCAGATTTTTGAAGCCATTCAAAGCCACGCAAAGTGGCTTTGGGTGGCTTCAAAAATATGACTAGGTTTGCGTCGCTCTTGCACCCGTTGTGTGGTGCAAGAGCGACGCAAACCGGGTCATAAATATGGCCCTTAGTGTTCTGACATTGCCATTTGTTGTCAATATTTATTGTTTTCATCTTGTTAGTGTTTATCCATGTTCATGGTTTGGTCGTTTACAAAATAAGTCGCAACTAGTATATTTCCACGTGTATATACCTCGAATATGTACTCTCACTCTCCCATGTCTGATACCCTTTAGCAGGCTAAATTGCTATGTACGATCATTTAAAAAATGCACCTGGCTGAAAACATTCTGCTTTGAACAAGAAAATGTGCATTGTCATTGCATTTTACCTTTTTTCAAAATAAAGCAGAGAGTAATACTTTTTGTGTGCTGTCTGTATTTACTGTAAAAATCAGTCAAAGCGGAAAACTGGGAGCCCTATTTTTAAGATAATTTAAGCGACCAGGGAATATAATAAAGTATAATTTAGTCTTTAATGTCATCACATTTGTAATTTTGTTTTTTTACATTTTTATGTTTACAGCATGTGTAGAGCATTTGAGTGTCCGCCTATTATAACGTTGGTGTTGCCACCACGCTCCTGCCAAATTGCTTGTTAGCATTTCAGCTGGTTCGATGTACTGTGCCCCAGAGGTGCATCAATTGGTTCAAGGGCAGACTTCATCCCTGCATTATTCTCGTCTCTACTTTTCAAGAAACTGTAACGTTATCACCATTCACCCCTAAACTGCCACTGATTAAAACATGGGATATGTGCTTAGGTCATTGCCCAAGCCCCTGAGGCCACAATATTTGTTGAAGTGGCAAGTAGTGATGTGGAAAGTGAGTATTTATGCAGCTGCTGGGTACTGGGGGCATATTTACAAGCCTCTTGTTCTATCGGAGCGTCACTTTTTTTGATGCTCCAGTGGCACAATGTGCTGGCCCATCTTTACAAGGCCTTGTAAATATGGCCCCCTTTCACGTGTTACTCTGTGTGAAAGGGGTGTTCCTTGAGTTTTGCTGTGGGTGTCCCATGCAACACCCATGGAATCTGACGCATTCCCAGATATACAAGATTTCGTCAACCTGGGAATGCATCAGATTATAATGCCTCCCCAGGGGAGGTGTTAATGTGGCGCAACGAGGAGGAATACCTTTATTTCTCTGCGTTTTTTGCTTTTTCTAGATGTGCTTCATTCTCCATCACACATAGAAGGAGAAAAACGCCACCAATTATTGTTTTTATGCAGGAAGGCATGCTTTCCTGCACAAAAACAATCATCCCTGCAATGCACAGAGATGCGTCGTAATGCTGTAAATAAGATGCATCCCTGCACTTTCCTAATGACGCAGCTCAGCGCAGCAAGACGACTTGCAGTGCCGTGCTGCATCATTTTCTAGTGAATATTCCCCTGGATCTCCATCTTTACTAGAGCACAAACCACTTCAGTCCCTTTTTAACTCCCTAGGAAGGATGTGCCACTTCAGTAACTCTCTACTTCTGTCAGAAGGCAAGTGCTGGGATGGCACCATCCTTCAGATCTCCTTGAATGGATCATCGTGAGGCTGTGAGAACATCCTGTTCCGCCCACCCAGATTTTGAGTGCTGCCCGCGCACACAGCCTGACTAGAGGCAGTTCATGGAGGAAGAGCCAGGTGCTCCTGATACTACCTGCTCACTTTTACCTGGCCCACATCCCGGGCATCAGCCAACAAATGAAGGTTTGGAGATTCACTATACACAGAACAAAACAATACAGTATGTTAAGATATGGGTATTCATCTAGCGCTTACTATCCCAGACGAGGTGCTGAAGTGCTTTGCCGATGTGTAGCTCACCACTCTGTTGGCACCAAGTGTTAGTGATTAGATTGTGTATAATTTGTGGAAAAGTCCTCTCTCTTATCAAGTGTGTCAAGGGCATTGTCATATAGTTAGTAGTTTATGGGATGTTATATACCTTAATGACTATGCTGTGCACAAGAAAGTAGAAAATAATTATCAAACTGTTTGTCATGCATATTAAATACAATCTACGGGCATTGTCCCCTACTTGCAGCAATTACCAGTTATGGTAACTCCAATTATTTCTAATGTGTGTGTCAAACCAGTTTGGGAGTGTGATTTGTGTGTGATGTTTTGTCCTCCGCTCAGCAAGGATTCACACGAGGTTCCTCAGGAAAATAAGAACCTAGAATTTTCTCTTCTATTTGGAAGGTAGTGGGGCAAAATTAATCTCTCTTTACATTATACCTAGGAAAAAGCTGGATCTTCACAATTCAAATTTTTTTTTTTTTATTTCTTTTTATTAACCATCCAAAAAGTCGACAGTACAAAGCCTTTGAAATACGGACATACATGCTTCAAGTCTTAGAGCATACATGGGTACAAACATACAAATCACATGAGTGACAGCGGGGACTACGGCGTAAGTTGGTTGTCTGAAACCGGGTCTAGGGGGAGAGGGGGGGTACAAATACATCCACGATAATTATTCCATTTGTTCCAGGTGGAGTACCATTTTCGGGGACACCCACCGGAGACATACACAGTTTTCTCTCTGAACATGCACCAGTCCATGTCGTTTTTCCAGGAGTTCACCCCAGGTGGTTCCCTCGCCCCCCATGACTGCGCTATGTTCCGCTTAGCTATCATTTGGCCCAGCGTAGCCCATATCTTGTCTCTACTATTGAGGTCGGTGGGCTCCCATATATTCAATAGGCATCTCTTTGCCTCCGGCCGTGTGACTACTCCCGGCACCCGACTCATACACTCTAGCACTCTCGACCAATATGACTGAATAAGGGGGCACTCCCAAATTATGTGCATGAATGAGCCAATCTGTCCACATCCGCGCCTTCAATCCCTCTCATCCAGCCTACCCATTTTAACCAGTGTTGGCCCGGAAACATATATCCTGTGGAGGTTCTTTAATTGGACCAGACGTAATCTAGAAGAGATGGCAACCTCCTTCGGGGAGGCCAGAGCCTCCTGCCACTCTTCATCATCTATCTCAAGCCCATCTCCCTCCCAACGCTGTCTCAGGAGTAGCAGGGGATCCGGCGTATTGTTGACTAGCTTTTTGTATGTCAGAGATATAACCCCATCTGGTAAGTAGCCATCTAGCAGTCTGTCTTCTAGTGGTGAGGCGTCCGGTAAGGAGGTGTCCTTGGGTAGAGTCGACTGTAGTGCATGTCTGACTTGCAGATATCGGAAGTACTCTGCGTCCGCAAGGTCGTGGCTCTCCTGCAAGTCAGCGAACGATACCACCTCCCCATTTTTCCACAGGTCTCCAACAGTAGAGATCCCGATCAGATCCCACTTGTCAAATCCCTTGGTGGTACCCAGTGTTCCCAGCTTTTCCGAGTCCCACAGGGGAGTAGCCAGAGAAAGTTTACCATCCCAGCCCAGGCTCTTGCTCGTCGTGTGCCATACAGCTACCGAGTGGTTGTTCAGGCCCGTGAGGTGATACCTGTGGGGTCTGGAGTAAAGGACTCTGTAGTATGTCCCCCCTGGAAGTAGCCATTTGTCCATCCTATGGGCAGGGTCATCTCCAGGTTTATATACACAGTGATTTATGGCCGCCAGGTGTGTGGCCCAGTAATATCTCTTTATGTCGGGTAGACCGATACCCCCGTCGTACCAACCCAGGACTAACTTCCGTAGCGCTATCCGAGGCCTACCCTCCCACAACAAGTTTCTTTGCAGGGCTTCTAACTCCCTAAAGTAGATGGCAGGAACTAAGTCAGGGGAATTCTGCAGGGCGTTTAGAAAGCGCGGCAGTGACATCATTTTGAATAATGCCGCCCTCCCCAGGAGCGAGAGCGGGAGTTGCTTCCAAACGGCGACATCACGTTTGAGCCTCACTAGTGGGGGGAGTAGGTTACACTCATATCGGAGCCTGGGGTCAGCGGCGATAAAGATGCCCAAATAGCGGAAACCCTCCCTTGCTATTTGCATGGGACAGTCGCGGGGCAGGAGGGGCGGGGGGGGGGGTTCCTGTGAAGAACGTATAGCAGAGACTTACTCCAGTTAATTCTATACCGCGAGTACCTCCCAAAGACTGTAAAAATGTCGAGAACAACTCGTAGGGAGGACTTGGGGGAGGCTAAAAATAAGAGGATGTCATCTGCATAAAGTGAGATACGATCCTCCCGTCCCGCCGCCCACTTGAGCCCCCGAATGGAAGGACTCCAACGGATCCACGCCGCCAGGGGCTCCAAGGACAGAGCAAAAAGGAGCGGCGAAAGAGGACACCCCTGACGGGTCCCCCGGCTCAGCCCAAAGATAACTGACTTTTTGTTGTTGACTACTACCTGCGCCAGGGGCTCAGAATACAAGAGCCGCACCCAGCCAATGAAACCGGCCCGAAGCCCAACTTAGTCAGGACCGCAAAGAGGTACGACCACTCCAGCGTATCAAACGCCATCGAGGCGTCCAGCGAAACCACCACCGCCGCCTCTCGAATGGTGTCAATCCTGCCCATGACGCCATGGAGGCGCCGTACATTTAGCGCCGTATTGCGGTGGGGCATGAATCCCAATTGGTCAGGGTGTATGAGGTTACAGATTACTTGTACCAGGCGATTTGCCAGCACCTTAGCTAGGATTTTGGGTTCTGCATTTAACAGGGAGATGGGCCTATAGGAGGAACAGTGATTCTTGGGCTTACCGTCCTTGTATATCGTCACCAGAGTTGCTACACGCTGGTCGTTGAACATATTGCGCAGGTGGGGAGCAATAGCTTCCGGTTTCAGTTTGTACAGCTCGATCGGCAATCCATTAGGACCTGATGCCCTGCCGGTACGAAGGACACGGATCGCTTGCGCCAGTTCGTCGTCCGTGAGTGCACTGTCAAGTGCATCTCTTTCGTCCGCCGTGAGGGCCGGCATACGGATATCCCGGAGGTGCTGTTCTGATTCTGTAACGGAGAATCTGGAAGTCGACCCATACACGGAGCTGTAGTGGTCTACAAACGTGTTTGCGATTGCTTGCGGGTCAGTTACTGTGTGTCCACCCTCGTCCGTCAATTCCGGGACCAACCTATTAGCCAGTTCCTTCCTATCCAACCAGGCCAACAGTTTCCCGGCCTTGTCCCCCAGGTCATTAAGTCTGCCAGCCTTTTCACTCCCATGTCTTGGCCATGTCCGTGGCAATGTTTCTATACTCATCCCGTTTGAGCTGTAGGGTGTGAAGCGTCTCTGGTGTGGAACCTTCCGCCTCCAAGTCTTCGAGATGAAGGATCTCGCCCTCCACCCGGACCAGTTCTTTGACCTTATCCTTTCGAAGCCCACCAATTGCGGACAGAGCCTGTCCCCTAAGCACAGCCTTGAATGCCTCCCACAGGACCTGTGCAGACCGGACCGTACCCTCATTGTCGCGAAAGTAGTTGACAATAGTCTGGAGAAGTGTTTTCTTGACGGCGGGGCTACGGAGGTACCAGGGGTTAATGGGCGCAATCCTCCCAAACTGTCCACCCCCCAGGACCAGTTGAGCCCAGAGAGTGGTCTGAGATGCCCCTTGCCATGTGTCTAATTTCCTGTGTCTCTGCCAGCAAGGCTGCAGGGGCCAATAGGTAGTCGATGCGAGAGAAACTGCCGTGGGCGCCAGAATAAAACGTGTACTGAGCCGTGTCAGGGTGTAGTGTGCGCCACAAGTCCACCAGTCCCATGGCTTCAAGAAAGTCAGGGAGCCATCTCTGGGACTGTCCGCTGTCCCGAGTGGGGTGACGGTCGAGGTGCCCCGAGACTACTGAGTTAAAGTCCCCACCCAGTACCAATCTACCCTCAGGGAGAGAGAGTAAGAGAATGCCTAGGTCCTTAAACGTCAGGCTCTGCAGCCCCGGTGGGACATATACCGTCACTAGGTTAAGGGTTGAGCCCTCCCATTGGCCAGACAACGCCACATACCTTCCCCTGTCGTCGACCCACATGTGCTGTACAAAGAACGGGAAGGATTTCTTAATCAGGATACCAACACCCCGGGACCCGGTAGTAAATCCAGAGTGGGCCACCAGTCTGTAACCCCACCTATCCAGCGCCCCACAGGAGTTGCCGACCAGATGTGTCTCCTGGAGGAGAACCACCTCCGGGGAGTGGCGTTTGACATGTTGTAGGACTATGCTGCGCTTGAGTTTGTCCCCCAGGCCATTGACGTTCCAACTTAACAGTCTAATCTGCCTATCTTGGCCGTTCCCCATAGTAAGTGACACATTGCGCACTCTGTTGCGCCAGCTCGAAGAACAGGACAGTCGACATGAATAAACAAAACATGAAAAAAAAAAGAAAAGAACAAAACTACGTTCCCAAAACTCACCCAACATCCCCCCCTCCCTGCTCCCCAGCACTCTGGGCCTAGAACTGCCCATTGATAACTCTGCAGAGTGCCTGTCGCCCAAACTGAACTAACGGTAGCTGAACTTGCGGGGTGGACGGCCACTCCCTCGTGAACTCCCCCCTTTAAACGGAATCATTAAGGCTCCTAAAATCGGACTGCATGCAACAAATCCACTGTTCACCCACACATTACCCCGCATTAATTGACTGGCACCCAATAACACATCTACAAGATGAGAACAGTCCCACGCAGGCCCACCCACCCTCCCAAGTCTCAAGTTTGCATCAGACAGTTCAAGTCAAGTTTGGGGGGTAGGCGGCCACACCCTCATGAACCCCCACCCAATCAAAGGAATTATTGAAGCTCATACATTCAAACCTGCAGGCAACAAATCACAAACCCCAACGTTAGAGAGACTAGCACCCAAACTGAAAATAGTCCAATGCGGCCCGACCACCCCCTCTCAAGTCTCAAGCTATGCATCTTACAGTTCAGCAATGGTCAGAGTCCCAAGTAGCTCACGGGCGTTCATCCGCGACCGTCCTGCTCCTCTGTGCGTCTCCAGCACTCAAGCCAGTCCGCGGCATCCTCAGGGCGATCGAAGAAGCAAGCCCTGCCATCTGCCTCCACCCGGAAGCGCGCCGGGAACAGCATCGCATATTTCACCCCCCCTTCCCGGAGCTTCTTTTTAACTGCCAAGAATGATCGTCTCTGTTTCTGAACAGCCAGGGTAAAATCCAGAAAGAAGGAGATCTCAGCGTTTTCGTAACGAAGTGGAGAGGCACCTCTGGCGAATTGAAGGATGACATCCCGATCTCGGTAGTTTAGTAATCTGGCCAGGATCGACCGGGGCGGCGCTCCAGGTTTCGGTCTCCCAACGGGAACACTGTGCGCCCTTTCAACCACAAAGAATTTGGACAGTCCCTTAGGCTGGAGGTGAGTAAGTATAAGGTCCTCCACAAAGAGGTCTGTCGACTGCCCTTCTGCTTTCTCGGGGACCCCAATAATGCGCACGTTGTTGCGACGGGTGCGCCCTTCATAGTTATCGAGCTTCTCCTCCGCATGTTTCCGAAAGGTCTGGAGGTCCTCAACCTCACGCTGTAGCTGGGACGTGTCGTCGACTAGACTAGTGGTAGTAAGCTCCAATTGTTTCACTTTTTCCCCGGTCTTTGTGAGGTCTGCCCTGATAAGTGTCACCTCCGTTGCGATAGCATCCATCCTCTGCTCAAGGGACACCCGTACACCAGAGATGGCATCCAAAACGTCCTGGAGCGTCAGTTCAGTGGCAGCCCCCTCCGAGCTCTTTGGTGTAGTGCCCGCGTGTTGTGGATCCAGAGGCGTCGCCTTCGAGAAGGCGTATTTGTCGAGTTTATTGGCCTGCACCACTTTCTGGCCCCTGGTCCCCGACATTGTCGCTGTGACGTGCCCGTCCCCGGTGTATCCAACACCACTACAGGCCCCGACGCGCCCCTGGCGCAGATATCACCCAAGCACCTGGGGACTCAAACAACTGTGGTAACAAAGGAAGGGGCCACACAGCAACAGTCCAGACCAAGGGGGCCCCACCCCAGACGGTGCCGGTCACCGGACACCGGACAGCGGAGGTGATCCAGGCAGAGTGCAGACAGCTCCGGGGCTCCGACACGAGGTGCACCCCCAGGCGCGGGCGCGAGGTGCTCAGAGTTAAATTCCACAACTCAGGCAACACCCCCAGCGCTTTAACCAGTCCAGGGCTGGGTGGACAGCTGGTGGAGGTCCAGACCGAGCCTCCGCCGATGACTGACTCCAAGGGAGCAGGCTCCGCTGACGAGCGCGAGGCATAGCCCTCGGCCCCAGACACTCCCCGGGACCGTCAAGGCCAAAACGATGCCAAAGGGTCGCTCCCCTGCCTCACAAGGAGAGGCACACTCCAGGGGAGGAGGCGCACAGGTTGCTTCCCCTGTGGGTGAGGGTGGAAAAGAAGGATCAGCACTGCTCCGGTGGGCCCGCCCAGCAGTCAATTGGATGCAGCCACACCGGGCCCTGGTCCCAATATCCGAGTCAAAATACAGCCGGGAGCGCTCACCTGATGTCCCAATAGCAGGCGGGGGGGCGCGGGACCCTCCGCCGCCCAGGTCCTCCTTCCAGCTGCTCGCTGTGCCCTCCGCCGGTCACGGGCCTCGCCAGGCGGGCCGCAGGCCACGACCACAGCCTCACGTTGACGGCAGCCCGCCGGCATATCTCTCCACGCCCAGTGCTCCGTGCCACAATCTCCGAATGGATGGGATGCCCGCCAGGCCTCAGACCTCCGCTGGGTGCTTCTCGATCCCCGCTGCACCCGAGCCATCGTCGCGGACCGGGGCCACTGCAGTAAGCTTGCTGGCGCGATCCAAGCGCGTTTGGAGCCGGATTTTTGTAGCGGATTGATGGGTAGAGTTCATGGGTGCCGGAGCTCAACAGACTTGCGGCCATTACGCTTCGTGGCTAGGCCACGCCCCCACAATTCAATTTTTATATTACTCGCACTTCACGCACCAAAAACCCAGCTCCCCAGTAATCTGGTGTGGAAGCACACCCTTGGGGCACTTGGCATCCAGGGTGGGAACCCAATGATGAAGCATTTTTTATAAGAACCTAAGAGCGCCCCTTTTTTACAGAAGGACTTAGAGTCTGTAAACACTTAATTTTGAGTTTTTAGTCAGTTTAGAGAGAGACCACAGAATAGGTCCAAGTCAGCACAGCAGAAACAGTAGACCCAGATACATTGTGGTCAAACTATCATCAAACCAACAAAAGTACTTATTTATTAAGGAGGCAGGCGTAAGGATGCAATCGACTTCCCAAGGCACCAAAATTATTCTGCTAAGGGACCTAGCGCAGTCAACGCTGGCCAAGAGAAAACAGCTCTACCTAATGGTGGATGAGCTTGCAAAGCGACAACTCAAATTTCTCTGGATATTCCTCTGTGGATCTCAGTTTCAGGTGGAGCAACATATTATAACGATAGCGAAAGGTAGACAAGTCCAGGCCTGGGAGAGGAGGCAAATACTTCCACACCAGCAAATATTGACTCAAACTCCATGGCAGAAACAAAACTAAAGGTCCTCGAAATGGTACAATCCAGAGAACTGTGTAAAATATGAGGCTAAGAGAATAGCTTCAAGAACGGGCACACAAAACACAGATGAAGAAACTTGAATGCTAACTGCCGCACTGAGAAAGGCATGGGGTGTCCAGGCATGCTGAAAACCCATAACCTTGACATTCACTTTCATTAAGGTAACACTGTTAGAGGGTGACCAGTCAGAGGTCTGAGGTGGATAGAAGATAAGGGACTCTCCTTCAGAGGTCTGAGGTGGATAGAAGGCAAGGTATACTCCTTCAGATGTGTGAGGTGGACTGAAGGCAAGGGGGTCTGAAGGTCCGAAGTGGATAAAAGGCAAGGGACACCCCTTCAGATGTCTGAGGTGTACAGAAGGCAAGGGACACTCCTTCAGAGGTCTGAGATGGATAGAAGACAAGGGACACTCCTTTACAGGTCTGAGGTGGCTAGAAGGCAAGGGACAATTCTTCAGAGTCTGAGGTGGACAGAAGGCAAGGGACACTCCTTCTGAGGTATGAGGTGGATAGAAGGCCAGGGACACTCCTTCAGAGGTCTGAGGTTGATAGAAGGCAAGGGGCACTCCCAGGCGACAGCGGCTTTAATGAGGGAGTCTTTGTTAGGATCTTTAGCTGAAGTTAGTTTGGATCTAATTTTCTAGTTGTATTTCTGAAATTGTAGGGAGTTGGAGGGAAGGAGAAGGGAGGGACATAGTCTGAACAGATGAAATTGCCACGGACACTGGGCACACGTTATGGTTACGATCGCAGGGCGATTTCATGCAATGACCTAAAACAAGCAGAAACTAGACTGTAGGAAAGCAAGCACACATTTTCTTCTAGGAAACTCAATTGAAAAGAGGAGATACAAGCGGATTTAGGGCTCGGAACTACACCACTCAAATTCACTCATATGCAACTAACAATAGCTCAGGGTAGTAGTCCTAATAATTTAGGAGCAGTGGTTTTATAACCCTGGTAGATAAATCTGGTAGGTGTGTCTTTGTTAAATGCAGGCGAGGTACAACAGTACTTACAGCTAAACTGTACACTTCTAATCAAGGTCAAGATAACATTTTTTACAGAGAATGCTGAGGAAGATGCAGGTTTCACAGAGGGGAAATCATACTGAGAGGTGACTTCAATATAGGGGTGACTGGCAACTTGGACAGATCTGGCAGACAGAGCAGACAGACAGTCGTCAGAGACACTACAAGACATGGGAATGACATAGGTTACACCCAACCAACAGAGATTTCACCTACTACTCACCCACATGCATCACTCGTACTCCAGAATTAACTTCCTATATGCAACCAGTACGCTGGCTGGGCAGGTAAAGGATGTGCATATAGGATTTGTAGATACCATGCCCCAGTTGTGGCAGACATTTTAGGAGAAAAGGAAGACTGTGACGATACATCCTGCAAGATGCAGCAAATAGGGCAGAGATAATTGAATACCTTGTAGTGAATGACACAACTAACACAACCCAGGAAGAACTATGGGGCAAGATGAATGCTGCAGTTAGAGGAAAGCTCATAGCTTTGACAGTGGTAGATTACAAAGAACAGGGTGATCATGCAAACAAAATTAGAACAGGAGGTTTAATTAGCCAGAAAGAAGCACAAACAGGCTTGAAGTGGGTCAGACTTGAGTGCAGAAAGGTTACAAAGATCAGAGGCCAGTTGAACATGATGACAATTAATAAAGCAGAGAAAGCATTATTAGCTTTCTGCCACAAGGTATATGAATTCAGCAATAAAGCCCAGACACTCCTATTGAGTGCATTAAAAACAAGCACAATAAAGAGAGGATACAGCATCTTAAAGGGTAGGATGGGCGGTTGACTTTCGATGACAGTAAGAACAACCGCCCCAGGATATCGGAAGCCCAGAGGGAGGCCCTAATGGCACCCATCACAGAGGAGGAAGAGAGAATAGACAGTAGAGGACTGAAGTCTCACATATTGCCTGGCCTAGATGGATTTAAAGGGGAGTTGTTTAAGACATTCATCAGCCACTTGGCTCTGGCGCTTATGCAGTTAATTTATTCTATTGCCGAAAAGGGAGAGGTGATAGATACTATGTATGACACAGATGTGACTGTCATCCTGAAACAAAGGAAAGAATCCCAACTATACTCATTGTACAGTCCCATTACTTCTAAACAGAACACAAACTATAGCTAAAAATATTAGTCACTTAATTTCCCTCTATTTCACCAGCTATGATACATGATGACCAATCTGGCTTCGCCCGAGATAGGCAAACATTTGACACCTTATTGAAAACGCTTCGTATTGAGAATGTGTTTTACAGGAATTTGGACTTTTCTAAGGAGGGTGATGCTGAGAATATGGGGTGGGGAAAGACTGGATGTGGATGGTTATGGCTCCTTAGTCAAGGCCAGTCATCAGGATGACGATCTATGGGATCTTCTCAGAGAAGTTAAGAATACAAAGAGGGCCTAGAAGGTGTTGCTCGATGTCTCTCCTATTAGCTATTGAGCCACCAGCAGCAGCCTTGCATGAAACGGAGAAGGTAATGGGCTTAACCTATGGAGGGACAACTCACAAAATCCCTTTATTCGAGTGCAATGTTCTGTTGTCACTAACTGATCTGTTACTTTTATTCCTTCCCTGCTATAGTTGTTGGTGAAATTTAGGGCAGTGTCCAGGTACAAAATGAACCTGGAGAAGTCTGAACTGCTACTGATTTAGATGCCTAAAGAAGCAGCAGATACTCTTAGTTGAAGGGAACTCTTTAAAGTATCGGCCCATTTCATACAATTCGTAGGATAATTGCACATGTAGGCATACTACATGTGCAATTATGCTAACATAGCGGGTCATTAGGATGGCGGGCGGACTTTAGTCCGCCCGCCATCCCAGTGGTAACGGGACCGGCCGCCTGCCATGCGGCGGTCCCACACCCCTGATTAGGATGCGACCGCCACCCTGGCGGTCGCATTCCGCAGTTTAACATTGCGGCGGGTGCTGCTTACAGCAGCACCCGCCACAATGTCAAATTGACATGTCGTGCATTTCCATGCACAACGTGGCAGGCACCGCGCGGTGCCTGCCACCTTGTGCATGGAAATGGAGGGGGGTACCATGGGTACTCCCCAAGTGCACCCCCCACCCCCCCGGGGGCCCGCAACGGGTACCCAAAGCAAATCCCCGCCAGCCTTTCCATGGCGGCATCGCCGCCATGGAAAGGCTTTTTACCACACGCATCCTAATATGGATGGCGGTGCCTGCTAGGCACCGCTACCATATTAGGGGCCAAGTCCGCCCGGCCGGCAATCGGAACGATTGCCGACCGGCGGAAAAAATAGGCGGACGCACTTTGCGTCCGCCGCGATACCCCCGTCATTGTAATATGGCGGGGGGTATTACTCATTACGATGGCATAACGGTCGCATCGAAATGAGCCCCAAAGTGGAGAAACTACAGTGGGCCCTATAGGGAACTCACAACACCTCCTTTTGGTCGGGAAAGTAACTCAACGACTAACTAAATAATAAAAGATTAAGTCACAAGAGAATCAAATTCAGAGCATTGCTAATAAGCATGTTATAAATAGGAATAATAATCATAAAAAATAAGAGTAACAGGTGACGTCAATTTTGAAAAGGTAGCCGAATTAAGGTGTGTCGGAGGTATCCATGATGTCACTAGCAAATTCAAAAGGCTAGTAAATCCAGAACGAATTCCGTCTCCACAGACGACGATAGGTCTACAGCCCAATTCATAAGTTCCAGAGACCAGACATGATCCTCGGTCTCAGCTGATGCTGAGACAGTTACCGGGTAACCTGCATCCATGTTATTAGAGCCAGTATTTAATACTCCATGTGCTATTGCCCTCGTCTCCTCTAGAAGGAGTGGCTCATAGCTCGCATTCTGAAGAAGCCGTAGGCTCAAGGGACAACTCCAAAAATGTGTTGCTAATGGACTCATTAGCAGTTCAATGTCCATGGGAGCAGAGTCTGCAAGGCCAGGCAAATATCTAGTGCCCAACCGAAGAGGCACCAGAGGCAGTGAAACACGGGTTGCACGCAGGTAAACCAGGCAGGTCAGAAAGACAACTCAAGGTCCAGTTCCTGGAGCAAGAAGATTCCAAAGAAACGAAGCATGCGCTCATGGCACAGCTAGAGTGGTGGTAGTTCCAGTGGGCTTGCAAATGGAACATCCATTGTGGAGGAGCAAAATTAGGACCAAAATGCCGCAAATGAGGAATATCAGCAGTGGGAACACCCCAAACACACTGGAAAAAAGGAAATGAATAAAAGTCGGCATTACGCCAAAGATTGGCTGGATTGAATTGACTAAGTCAGAGCCTACAATCTTAAAAAGATGAGTGATGCCGGAAGTATTTGATGCATTAAAAATACAATTTACTAATTGGCCAATATGTAATGGGAGGTTTGTGTTTATTTGAGTGGTATGTGTATTTAGATGGAAAGCCTTTAGGGTAACGGTGTGCCGTCTTTATTAGCATTAACAGCAACCTCGATTTTGCTAGCTATTCTCGTTTTAGAACAAGTAATTGCAGCAACAGAAGCAGTTGCAACTGCAGATTTGGCCGCTTCGTCAGCCAAAGAATTCCCTATTACGTGTGCTCCCACACACTGCTGACTGAATGTATATGTAACATGAGTCCGTGGCAACCTGTCTTTGAGGTCTACCACTTTAACCCAAAGTGTTTTATGCTTGATTGTGTTGCCTTTAGAATATTTGGTTCCATTCTGCGCCAATAATGTAAATTATCATTAAAGGACTGCACACAATAATATGAATCACAGACTATAAATGTGGGGAATTTAGGATCCGTATGTTCGCATGCAAGAAGTTAAGCTTTGAGTTCAGTCAACTGAGCGGTGCAGTCCCCTAAGTACTGTGTGCAAGTTTTTTGAGGTTGGAAGTTTCAGTCTAACATAACACCAACAACAGTGGCACATGCCGCCGAATATTGCTGTTTAGAACCTATAGCAGGTTGGGCTGAACCATCAGTGTAAATAACATATTTATACTGTTCAAGAGGTAAGACAGAGGTGAGCATGGGATAAACATGCTCATACGGTTGGAATTCTTGTGTCTCTAAACACGGGTCAAAGACGAAGTCTACATCAACAGCTGTTAGGGAAGTTGCCCATTGTATCTATCTAGGATGGAGGGCTTTAGCGTTTGGAATGCTGGGTTTTGTGACAGGCTCTAAGGCTGGGACGGGAGTGATGACAATAATGCGTTTCCCGTATGCAAGTGGTCATTCTTTAAGGATAGCCATCTGCACTGCTGTCAGTATCAATTCAGTGGAAGCAAAACACATTTCCGCACTGGAATATAAATACGATTTATATGCTATAGGCGCTGTTTCGCCTTCATTAAAGGTGATATAAGTAAATCCAATTGCACCTGGTAAAACACAAATGACTACGTGTGTGGTATTTACACATGTATGTCCAATGTGAAGTGGAAAAATCAGGGTGAATTAATTAATAAAGGCCTCATTTTGTTGAGAGGATTCTTGTCTGATCTGTTGGGAGCCTCACATAAATGCAATCCAGGGGAAACAAAGACACACAGCTTATAACTAACTCCACGTGTAGTCAAGAGAGACCCAGGTGCTACAACGCTGTCAAGCCCTGCTGAGGATACCAGCAAGCTCAGCCGCTTTACTGGTCCGATATTGCCATCGATGGGTGTCTTCTCGGATTCTCCCTGCCGGTGCCCTCGGAGAAAAGAGACCAAAGGTGCTGTCAGAGACCTTTGCCATAACGCAGTACAAGCCCGGACGCAGGGAATGCGAGCGCTGTGAGAGCCCGTTACCGCACAGAGCACAGGGGAGAGCAGAGGGGAGAGCAGAGGACTCCAGTCCCCGTCGAGCATCGCGCCAGGAGGCGCTCTGACACAGCCAACGCGCCCGCGGCGCACAAAGGGATTTGCGGACTCGCCGCAGCGCGTTACCGCGTTACCGCACAGAGCACAGGGGAGAGCAGAGGACTCCAGTCCCCATCGAGCATCGTGCCAGGAGGCGCTCTGACACAGCCAACGTGCCCGCAGCGCACGAAGGGATTCGCGGACGCCAAGGGCGGGCCCGTCCGCGCCAGTCAGGGGCCGGAAGAGGCTGGGCTGGGCCTACCCTCTTGGCTTGTCGTTGGAGACCATTGTCACACTAGGAAGTGATTACTGTACCCTGAAGGCAAAGGTAGGGAGGCGTTGGACCTCGCTTGTTTTCACAATCTTGCAATCTGCAGATTTTAACATATTCATTGCACTGTTGGGGGAAGTTGCACGTTGAAGCCGAAGCGGGGTTACTAATATTACTGAGGGCAAAATGAGTAAAAGAAAGATTCCTAAGGAAAAAGCAGGGTCTGGCCATGTTGGGACCCTGGATGCCTTTTTAACAAGGGCTGAAACCGTCTTGGCTCATGAAATCGAACTTACTGAGAGAAGGCTTTCTCTGGATACCCTGATCATGCAAAAACGCTCTTCTTTGGGCGGAGGGACTCTAGCCATTGACTGATTGACTTCTGGCCAACTAGTAAATGAACTGAGCTCTGCTACAGCTCTAGCAGCTCCAGCGGTGAATCCATCTTTACCTACCATCGACATAGATGAGGATTGCAATACAGCTCAGGGGCAATTAATGTCAAATCAAGTGGAAAATGCCTATTCTGATACAAAATCTAAAAAAGAAAGGGAGGTGGCCCCTTAAGACAAAAAACACTAAAGCGGGCTTGTAAGGAGAAAGATACCGGGTGCAAGAGATTGGACACAGGCCTATCAATAGAATTAAGAACTACTAGATCTACTAGACAAAAAGAAAATATTAAACAACCAGCTTTGGGGACTGATCATCCATGTAACTCTGATTTAATGGAAAGATTAGAGACTATGATTTCTGCATTATTACACCCTATACTGTATAAATTGTCTACAATAGAGGACAAACTATCTTCTCTTGAGGCCTCTTATCTCTCAAGTCAGCCCCCTGCTGATACTACTGTGCTAACTAATGTAGCTAGACCCAATCCTCAATTGGGCATGGTCCCCCTTACGCTACCTGATAGGCCAAATGAAACTTCTGATAGCATGGGAAGCCAAGCTTTACGACAAACAGGGCTTCCTGCAGTTTTTTCTGGCTCTGTCCATGATTCTACCAAAATGGGGAGTGCTAATGTACACAAAAATAATGGTAGGACACAGACGCAGACACAGGCACAAGGTAATCGGGAGAATACTGGTTGCCCAAGGCTACATGGTGAATCACAAGCACCCGTTAGTTCGACAGCTCCTCGCCCGCATATAATTCCACCTGTACCTATAACTTGTCTGGAGGGAAGGTCACAATCATTGTGCTTAGGAACTAGAGTCTCTCAGCACCAAGATGAAAGTGGGAAGCCTAAGTCAAGACTAGATCTCCCACCAGCTGCTTGTCCATATGTAATAGTTCTAGTTAATATCCCAGAACTGAAATCAAATATGATAGAAAATACAGACCAGCTAATAAATAAATCCAAGCATTGGCTATCTAATTGCCTAGGTGAAAATGTTAATGCCCTCCAGAATATTATTATGGCTAGGAGGGTTTCTTGGGTAGGAAGAGCTCCCAAAAGTATTAAAGGCGACTGTATCATAGTGAACTTTGATAACTATCATATAGTGGGTGATCTATTATCTGTTTTACCAAATATGCCATCATTTCATTCTGAAATTTTTGCTCTACCTTTGGGTTTCTTCTACAAGCCCTATCCTTCACCACAGCTATCTACTGTTAGCTCAAATGCTCCTTGGAGGCCATCCCATTTCCCGTTTAATCAACCTCCTCCCCCCTTAGTCTCACCGTTTCCTTTAAGGAATAGAGTTGCTGCTTTAGAAGGCCTGTCCGCTTGTGATTGACTGGACTCTCAGATTATATCACCTAGTGGGGACGGTGTTTTAGATCTACAAAAGCTGTCTCTCTCGCACATTCCCCCCCCTACAATTTCTAGTGTGACATCACCAAGCCACCAAGACAGCTTAAACTTGTCCAAGAGTCCGCTACCTCGTATGAATCTCTTAGGATCTATAGCGGCTATGTCTTGGAATATTGCTGGTTATAATCAAAAAAGATCTAATATGGACTGGCTGTCTTTGTTGACATCTACTGACATAGTTTGTCTTCAAGAGACTTGGGAAATAGATCCGATATTCTTAAATGGGTATCGCTCCTTTCATACTCCTGCTGTACCGTCTCCTGCTGGTCGGGCTAAGGGTGGTTTGGTGACGCTACTTTCTAATGCTTTCCCTTTCAAAGTGAAGTCATTTTTGAATATGTCACCTTATTATCATATTATTTTAATTGAATATTGTGTGGAGTATTGTTGGCTTCTTATTAACTTTTATAATAATAAATTTGGAAGCAATCAAGCAGAGGTGTTGGCCCCTCTGGAAAAAGATATCAATGACTTGCAAGACAAATGTACCAAACCCTGCAATATAATTTGGCTTGGGGATTTTAACATTCATCCATGTGATAAGATTAATGTGTTAGCCTGTGGAATACAGGATGATGATGGGGAAAGTGTCCTTCATTTCTGTCACACGGAGTATGGTAACACCTTAAATAGATTATTAACAATAAATAATCTTATATTTTTAAACACTTCTGAAAATTTAACTGGTCAGTTAGAATTTACCTTTTAAATCATTTTTCTTCTTCTACCCTTGACTATGTGTTGGTCTCTGACTCTATAAAACGCATTTTTTCTCATTTTGAGATTGTGTTTTACCCATTCAGTGATCACGCTGCAATAACCTTTTCTATGCAATCCGCAAAGAAAGTTGATTGTGCCTTTAAACTCCCTATAAACCCCGTAATTGCAAGAGAAAACGGGATTGTCCTAAAGTGGGAAAAAGTAGACACTGGGAGATTTATGGCCAACCTAGTGTCCAACCGTCTTGGGGAGATAATGCTATGTTTAGAGCCAGTTTTACATGACAGCATGATTTCGGATTTTGAACTAATTTTATCTGATGTTAAAAATAACTTAATCCGTGTTATTCGTAATGGCCGGCGCAAAAAATATAGTTGGTTTGATGACAATTGTGATAAAACATTAAAAAGTCTACATTTAGCCGTGAAGTCCAAACCTCGAAATATAATATTAGTCAAATGTTTGCGTAAAGCTTATAAAAAAGCAAGAATCACTAGGCTTAAGACCTTAAAGGAAGAATGGTGGGAAAACCTGCAGAAGGCTGCAATATTAAAAAGTTCACAAGCATTTTGGTCTCTGATTAACGCTCCGTTTTTAAGAGATGAGCAGGCTATGACCACAGATATCAACGTTGACCAGGAAGAATGGGTGACCCACTTTGAAGGTCTTTTGGAGCGGGCGACATGACAACTCTTCAATCAAATTTTCATATTCTAGAAAGAGTTGAGGTTCCTGCTAGTTTTACACTTGCTGAAACCAAGCATGCCCTAAACCAATGCAAACGAGCAAAGGCTCCGGGACCAGATGGAGTCCCGATTGACCTGTTCCTAGATAATCAAGATCTTTGGGCTCCACTTTTAACAAACGTTTTTAATAAAATTGCCCAAACAGGTGCACCGCCATCGTGGAAGACAACTGTAATTGTCCCAATATATAAAAAGGGGGATAGGTCGATTGCGAAAAACTATAGACCTATCTCTCTGATAGATTCTACTGCAAAGCTAATGGGTCGATTGATTTTAAATAGACTAGAGGATTGGGCCTTAGAAAAAAATATTATTATTCCATGCCAGTTCGGCTTTAGAAAAGGGAAAGGCACTGTGGATCAGTGTCTGAACCTCAGTCTAATTATAGCGAAATACACGGCTGCAAAAAAAGGACATCTCCATTTGGCCTTCATGGATCTGTCCGCAGCCTTTGACTGCGTGGCACAGCCTAGGCTGTGGCAGACCATGGTGGCAATGGGAATTGACTTGAATATTATTAATATCATCCGTGACCTGTATTCAGGTGCCTCAGCCTGTGTTCGCTATGGAAAGGATGGTGAGTGCACCAGATCCTTCAAAATTGCAAGAGGTGTGAGGCAGGGCTGCGTTCTTGCCCCCTTTTATTCGCACTCTATACCAACGGTGTAGAATCTGCACTCTTAGGTTGCACTCTGGATGTCCCTTATATTAATTCAGTGCAGGTGCCAATTTTATTATATGCGGACGACGCAGTGCTTTTAGCTCGTACTAGTAATGCACTGCGCCGCTTAGTCCTGGAATATACGCAATTTATGAATAATCTAGATATGAAAGTTAACTATTCAAAGTCTTTTATCCTAGTAGCAGGTACTAAACAGCGAAATCATCCGCAAATTATTACTGAAGGGGAAAACTGGGAGTTGTCGATTCTTTTAACTATCTAGGGATTATGTTTGACCCCCAAACTAATTGGCAAAAAATGATCGGTAACAGAGGGTCCCAGATGGAAAAGAATATTGGTGCACTAACTAAATTTATAAAAAAACTGGTTTAAAACCAATAGATGTAATTAAAACAGTGTATCAAGCTAAGACTGTATCTGCCGCCACCTATGGAGCAGCTGTTTGGGGAATGAGAGATTGTGCAAAACTACAGATTATTGAAGATAACTTTTTAAAAAGGGTCCTTTCCTTACCAAAGTCATGTGCCAACTATAAGTGCCACATGGAATTGAGAGCACCTTACATTACTGATAAAATTGCAGTGGCTCCGATCCTAATGTGGCACTCAGTATGGCGAAAGGAGACCCTTGCTTTAACAAGAGACATTATAAAGGATGTTCTGAAATTGGATGGGGTGGGTAACATTCCTTGGTTAACTTATGTTGAAACCACATTGAAAGCAGTTGGGCTACATCGTCTTTTTTTGGATCCTAGTACCTGTTGTTCTATCTCTAAGGATGATTTAAAAGCGCAATTGCTTTCTAATAGACACATAAGAAGGGAGACTAAAAATATTAATCTGTCGACAGTAAAAACATACTTGGCTTCCCTAGTATAGTACAAATGGACATAAATACAATATATCTATCCTTCGTTACTAATTTACAGCACAGGTACATCTTGGTGAGATTTCGTTTAAATTATATTCCCCTTATGTTGGGTTCTCCCCGTAACGTTTATGTTGCTTCTGATCTCCCATTTTGTTCCTGTGATCAGCGATCTGTACAGAATGATCTACATTTTTTGTTCTTCTGTAAATTTTATTGTGATGAAAGGAAACGATTTATTATCCCCATTTTACGTAAAATGAACTTCAAACAGTGTCGTGTAGCCCTTTATTACCTGCAATTATTACCTGACCCCTTTATCTGTTTTTCTTTGGCGTCCTTTTTGTTATCTGCTTTAAAAAAGAGGTGTACAATCTGCTAAAATTATATCCCGAACAATGATCGATTTTACTGTATTGTGTAAATAATTATGAACTTGAATTTTAATGCAATAATTTTTATACTTTTTATACATTTTAACCTTACTGTAATGCTGTGAAATGTTGTGAAACGTTTTTTTTTTTTAACTGTAGTATACTTTTTATGCCTACATTGTGTTGGCGAAATAAAGTTATTCTGACTGACAATTAATAAAGTGGTTTGATGCGTTGTGCCTAATCAGGATTGTATGTTCTGCCAAAATTAAGGAATCCTAATAAGGATTGTAATTTTTTTAATGTATTCAGAGGTTGCAATTGTGCACACTTCACCAAAAAATGATGTGCAAGACTCTTTCTGTCATGTGTATGTTCATATCCTAGGAAAAGGACACTCAGAAAAGCTATATCAGATTTCTTGAAGTTGAACTTATAGCCAATTTCAGCAAATCCCAATGTTATGCGATCTACTTTGGCCAAATATGGGTTCAATTTATTGTCCGTGAGGTAGATATCATCTACATAGGATAATGCATCCAGGACAATATTGTGTAGAATTGACATTATGCGTCCAGCAAATAGTCCCCGGCTATTCTTATAGCCCATCGGGAGCCTTGCGTATCTCATTTGAAAGGCAAGCGCTGAGAATGCTGTCCAATCTCTGCTCTCAAGCGCTAGATTGTGGCTGAAAAACCCATTGGAAATGTCCAAGGTCGTTTTGTATTTTTTTATGGACTATATTGTTTGTGAGTGCTTTACTATGTGTATTCTGTATTCTGTATTGCAAAAGTGCATGTATAAATGTTTAAATGTCTATAGTCTAAGACTATACGATACGAATGACACAGTTTTAAGACTGGAAATAGTGGATTATTCATCTGAGAGACACAGAGTTCATTTACTCCCTGATACTCCAATTGGGTGAGTATTTCTCTAGTAGGTGCTTTAGCATCCCATTTAATAGGGTATTGCGGTGGTACTTGCGGGTTGAACCATACAGGTATAATATGATATGAGTCCTTATCCCAGCCGTCATTATTGAGATATATGACAGGGGCTAGTGCAATAGCCCAATCTGCTGCATACGCTTGTTTAACTTCATCAGGGACAAGGGCAGAAAATAAAGGAATTATAACATTCTCACCTTGTGGGGGTGTCTGTACAAACTGCGGGGGCCAAGCGACCTCTGCCAGAAGGATGTCGTAAGACAAAGTTAAATTTCCCCAGAATATTGCTTTAATGGTGCGCTGTACGTCACTCTCAATTTGAATGTCTAGATCATATAATGTATCCAAAGGTGTTACGAGCCTGTCTGAGGTCTCAACTGTAACAAAGGTATCTGTTGCTGTCGCTGCCAGAAACTGTTGGAGATTCCGGCACCCTTTTGTGACTTCTGACACGCTGTCGAGGAGAGTCACCGCCCAACTCCTGTTCAGGAGGAGGGTTTTCAGTGTCTGTGGCATATTTAGCGGTATGGCCGCAACTTTCTTTTTCTGAAAATGGGCTTTATATTGAGGAGGTCTGTCCTCCTTCTTTATCTTCACGTCAGACGAGCATTGTGTCTCCCTTTTCGGTTTCACATACTCTTTTTATCTGCGTTCAGATTGTCCTCGTACTGCTTGCCAGACGATTCGTGAAAGGAAAGAGGAGAACGTATATCAGGAACCTGATACCTGTCTGGTGTCTTAATTTTGTGCGATCACGAAAATCGTAGTGCCTCACCGAGGACACTGGGGATGGAGAGCCTCTGAGAGGTTTACTTTTCTGTGGTTGTTTCGATTTATCCCCAAAGTTTTTTAACAAACTCATGGGTCTGCTTGGCTTCCTTATCTGTGCTAGGTTTGCCAAGAGATGCTTTTTTAGGCCTGGTTCCAAAATTATAGCGTCCTAAGGATGTGTATACAATCACAATAATAAAAGGTAGCTTACATTCACGGTCGGCTTATGGAAGCGCAGTGAGTCGCTGGCGTATAGCCAGAGATGCTGCTTCACCTTTAATGTTAGACAGAATCATTGAGTATACTATGGGAACATTTCCCATTAATTTCATCCCCAAATCCAGGGCAGCAGCTGCCCCGTGTTCATTCTGTATTTGTTTTAAAACGTCTGGCAAGACCAACATCGAGGGATTGCTGTGACTGATAGTATAAACTGCGGCAAAAACTGTCCCCCAAGTGTTGCAGTCTCCAATAGCATGAACCATCCCATGGGGTAAGAACATAGTCAAAATCCTGTGATTGTCTTATGGTCTCGTAAGGGGAAACGCAAATTCAATTTGCTCGATTTTTTGGGCGATCCAAAATTGAATTACAGGATTTATTGTAGCTACTGCAGGCAACTGGGCTTGCCTCAGCAGGCTGACTCTAGCTGGTTGTGCCAGCAAGCTGCATGAAAAATATTGAGTCAAGCGTCTGTATAGAGTAACTAGAGCATTGTATAAGGCTCATGTTTGAAAAGATTTTGATTAGCCATATCAGAGTACGGTGTGTATCCAGCTAATGCCGGCCAGGTCGCCCCATCATTACTAAGGGGACCCAAACGTAAAGGTGTAAGTACATGTGGGAGGGTGCCTAGCACCAAAGTGTGGTGTTCCCAATAAGACGAAGGTATTTCCATGAGCGCGTATGCTCTATATTGTGCTGGTGCAGGAGGAGTTGTGTATGCATGGAATGTATTTGTATTACCATTCACAGCTGGAAATTCGACCCAAGACTTCAAAGCGATAAGCGGCGTCGCCTTCTACCACAACGTGTCTGCCTTGTAAAATGTGATAGTCCAATAAATCAAGAGGTCTAGATCCGGTGGCAACTCTTTCTCCTATCTGGCCACCACTTGATGAAATTCGCTACATTTACAACAGAAAACCGCCCAAGACAATGAAAGGTTCAGGAAATCTTTGATAGGCGGACTCTTCAGTCTTCCTTAGTCCCCTGCCACACTCTCTTCTTCCGCATATTGGCTCATTCATCCCTGTCTTAGAGCCAAGACACCCATTGGGTGTTTATAGTGCTCTATAAATACTGTTTAATTCATTCAAAGTTAATGATGCTTGGCAGATCTAGGTAACCCAAAAAACGAGCTCAAGACTTGTGTTTGTGGCAATTAACTGGGTTGGGATAACAAGGGAATTTATTTTTGACAATTCTTTTCCATATTAGGACTACTACAACTGATTAGCATTTTTTTTTATAAAACTCAAAAAAATGCATTTACAAAAAAAAGAAAAGGAGACAGCTAAAGGAGAGGATGAAATTAAATGAGAAAAGAGTCAGAAGTGGAGAAAGTCACAGTAACAATTACATTTTTAATATAAAATAACTATCAGAGTAGAGCAATCACGGGACGTGGGATGAAGAAGTTGATCAAAGACAGCACAGAGGTGTGGCAAAGGAGTAGTGATTGGTTTTTCTAAATACAATTCCTTCTTCCTTGTCTTCATTGTCTTCTTATTATTATTATCATTATTAGCAGTAGTGCGCACAGTCACCGAAGTGCATCATGACACTGAGAAGCAAACAAGAAACAGAAGAGCTAGATTGGTGGTACAGGCTAGCAGAGTAGAGTTCGGTCTTAAGTTTCATCTTAACTTTGCCCATGGTTGGAGAGAGAGCAAATCTCCAGGACAGCGCTCAAGAATTAAGGTGCTAGTACTTGAAAAGCGCTGCCCACACCAGGTGCACATTTGAATCATGGAAGTCTCTGCATCAGAAGGGGACTCGACTGCAGGGGTCTGCCGTGAGCATAGGTGGTCAGCAAATGAGAAAAAGAGAAGGGACCCGTTTATCGAATGCATAGTGCTTTGAATTGCATGGGAAAAGACAGTGTCAGATTAGAAAAAGCACCTATATTTCTTGTCACATTGACGGGGGTAGGTAAGGAGTGCAGCAGAGTGGACCAAAGTTCGGGAGACCTGCCGTTGTCATCCTTTCCAAACTGCATGATGTTCATTTTGTCGCCCTTTAACTTCAACAAGTTAGAGGTCATCCAGCTTTGAATAGCTGCTGGACATTACCTAACCAGAGCAATGGAGTTGATGAGTCCTAGAGCGCAGACATAGTCAGAGTGCTGGGAAGAGAGGGAAGCATGGTCTGATGAACTGAGACTTCATTCATCAGCATTCGGCCTTATGTTAGGTCAAGTGCAAGGAATGAAGGAGTAAACCAGGTTTGAGAGTGCTTGTGAGGGAGATTGAATGGCTGTAGGGGATGTATAGAGGTAGGCAAGTGACAGGAAATTAAGTGAACCAGAGACAGAGGTTCCACTGAACAAGGAAAAGGGATTTGAGGATTAGTAACCAGGCATGAAGAGAGGAAGAAGAAAATAAAAATGAGAATGAGAGGATAAAATAATCAGCAGTAAGTACAGGGACAGATTATACAGGGGAGAAGAACAAGCAGAAAGGTAGGTGAGGTCCAGAGAGAGGAGGGTGGAGTTGAAAGTTTAAAATGATGATCCAATTCCAAAAAGGAAAACGGAAGACTTGCATGGGTAGATTCTAGCTGTTCAAACCATCCAGCAGGTCGAGACTAACCCTGGGCGTGAACTCCGCTCCGCTCGCGGAGTTTGCGGCGTTTTCTGCACTCCGCGTTACGCGGAGATCGCAGAGTTCCAAAAAACTCCACTTCCCCGTGTCGAGCAGAGTTTTTTTCCTCGCTCGCATTCGTCAACGTCATGTTGAAGAGCGCGAGCGTGGAAAATCAACCTCCCGGCAAGATTTCTCAACGCGGGGGTCAGATTTCTCATTGCGAGTGGTCGCGTATGCTCACGACCGCTCGCGTTGAGAAACTGCCCATTTGCGTTGAGAAAGCTGCAGCTCGAGTAAAAATAGCCTCGAGCAGCAGAAAGGAAAGCAGCGCCCGCTTGTGCTGTGCATGGTGCCGTTCGCGATGATTGCACAGTGCGGACAAGCATCCGGCACCGCAAATCCCCGCGAATGGCATTTTCTATTGCACTCCGCCGCTTGCGGAGCTCTGCGTAGCACGACTGAGTTTTTTTTCCACTTCGCGGAGTTCCGCATAGCGGATCTCCGCGAACTCCACCCAGGGATAGTCGAGAAGCAAAGGGGAGTTTGGAGGTGAGCCAAGCAGAATCTTGAGATCTTCGTAAAAAGACTTGTGAGGGCATGGTGTACGATAGATAACAAGAAAGGAAATAGATTAAAAGAAGCAGAATTCCAGTGTGGAGGAAATGGTGGTAATGGAGGGGAACTATTCAGAATCTAAGAGGGGCAAACAAACAGCCATTTCACCACCAAGATAGTAGGGATACGAGCCATGAACAAGCCTGGGAAACAACTGAAACTTGCCCGCAATGCAACCTAGGAGAAAAAAGCTTCATGTTATTGATGATCTTGAAAAACTCATTCAAAACGCAAATAGCGCTAATAGCAGTCTGAGCGTCAACGCCCCAAATGCTTAATCTCTGCTGCCGTCCAACCCCTACCCTCAGCCTCCAACGCCATCCCGATTCCAAATGAATGCATCACGAAATCCTGTGACTGATAGCCCAACAAATAAAAAAGCAAAACCCCCAATACCTGTGGGGCTGAAAAATGCGCCCCATTCTCATGTTGAAACACCTCCTCACTTTGTTCGCCGTGCGTGCTCAAAGCCAACCACCAATCACAGGGGTAAACTGTCTCATCCGGATATGCTTTTAAGGTCACACACACACCCCTCCCCGACTGATCTGTCTTAGACTTTGGAATCCACACCTGGACTGCCCCTGCAAGCATCCTGACCGCACCAATGGATTCCTTCACACACTGAAGGCCCAACGACCTCTGTAACCCGAAATTCCCCAAAAAACAACCACACCATGATGATAAACCATCTCTCATGCACCTCTACACACTCTCGGGAGCGCGGCAACCACTTATTTCAGAATGCTCATTGTGGTGGGATGCCGTAACCTCTCACCTGTACCCCTCCCCATTGACCACCCTGCCAGAATGCACTTTCCCATCTGCCCCACAGATGGCTTGTAGCCTCAACTCAGCTTGCCGAAGAAGGCCACACCCGCCAACTTACCGACTATCATGACAGCCAACAAACCTCTCTCAATCAAGGACATGATAAATTTACCACATCATTCCGGCGAGCTTGACCTCCATCCGTGTTCCTGCGGGGCACTGCCACAAACTGCAAAAATGTGTACCATGCCAGCCCATATGCCTTACACTTCGACCCGATAACGATCCAAGGACCAGCTGCATCAAACGCTCTCGCCTATCGCCCACAGGTGAACTGGCATTACCATCTTCCTCTCATCCGCCCCTGGTGCCAACCCACGGACCCTCATCCACTGAAAGCGAGAAAGAGCATCAGCTATTTCATTGTGTATTCCCGGAATGTGGCCCGCCTTGTAAATAATGACATTTGCATGCAAACATTCCAAGATAAAAACTCTCAACAACCGCCACACCTTAGGTTCTTTTACTGACTGGTGGTTGACCATATTCACCACCGACATGTTATCAACATTGAACAGACCTGTTTTGTTCACAGAGTGTCGTCCCCACACACAGTCACCACCAAAGGGAAAAATTCAAGGAAAGCAATGCTGTGCCCTCCCCACTTCCAGGCTTCTGGACATTCCTCTGCACACCACCGCCCCTGCCAAAGCAGACCGAAGCCGTGCCAGCCTGCAGCATCAGAAAACATTTAAATTGACCACTCCACCTGTTCCCCAACTCCTGCCATTGGAATCCTATTTCATTCCTTCAGAAACTGAAGCCAGAGCCCCAAGTCCTCCTTCACCCCCACCTTGAGTCACACCCTGTGGTGTGGGAGTGAGATCCTGTCAGTGCCCAGACCAACCTCCTACATAAAGACCTCCCAGCCCTGACAGCCCTGCATGCAAAATGTTATTTGACCCAACAAAATCTGGATGTCCTTCACTTGTGCTTTAGCTTTGGCCAAAACTGCATCCAAAAGTTCCAAACAGCATCGCTTATTCTCCTCAGGCAATGGAATTTCCATCCTGCCCGAATCTAACTCGAAGAAGCTCTGTGGGCGATTGCAGGCGACTCTGTGGGGGCTGGCCAAAGGACTACACTTCCCATCAGTCCAAGCGCCGGGAGGCACTACAAAAGACCGACGCCGGCCCGTGGGGCGGTGTAGAAGCTCTGTGGGCGATTGCAGGCGACTCTGTGGGGGCTGGCCAAAGGACTACACTTCCCATCAGCCCGAGCCCCGGGAGGCGCTACAAAAGACCGACGCCGGCACATGGCACGGTGTAGAAGCTCTGTGGGCGATTGCAGGTGACTGTGGGGGCTGGCCAAAGGACTACACTTCCCATCAGTCCAAGCACCGGGAGGCGCTACAAAAGACCGACGCCGGCCCGTGGCGCGGGACGCGCCCGGGCCAAGGGCGGGCCCGTCCACGCCTGTCGGAGCCCGGAGGAGGCTGGGCTGGGCCACCCCTCTAACTCTGAGGTATGAATATGGGTAAAAGAAAAACACCATTGCGCGACCAAGGAAGGGATGCCGTAAATACTTTGGACTCTTTCCTCATGAAGGCAGCAGACGCCTTGTCAAAAGAAATTGAGAGAGCAGAGGAGAGACTCACAGGAGCTGAGATGGATCCCGTGTTGATAGCACCTCGTCACAACCTAGCTATAAATGATCAAGTGGGTGCAAATACAGTTCCTACTATGCAAGCGGGGTCCCCAGTACTGATTCCAGACTCCCACCCGAATGGTACAGTCTATTCAAACTCTACAGGTTCTCCTGTTGAACCCCCGGTGAAAAAAAAAAAGAGGAGGTAAATTACAATGGGCCCGATTCACATAACTAACTTACGACAAAATCCTAAACTTACTACCATTTTGGTATTCACAGAATGAACTTGCTCATTTTGGTATTCACAGAATGAACTTACTCATTTTGGTATTCACAGAATGAACTTACTACCATTTTGGTATTCACAGAATGAATTTACTCATTTTGGTATTCACAGAATGAACTTCCTACCATTTTGGTATTCACAGAATGAACTTACTACCATTTTGGTATTCACAGAATGAACTTACTCATTTTGGTATTTACAGAAGGCACTTACTCATCAATGAGTAAGTGCCTTCTGTGAATACCAAAATGTGTAAGTTACACAAAATGTGTAAGTTACACAAAATGTGTAAGTTACACAAAATGTGTAAGTGTCTTCTGTGAATACCAAAATGAGTAAGTTCATTCTGTGAATACCAAAATGAGTAAGTTCATTCTGTGAATACCAAAATGGTAGTAAGTTTAGGATTTTGTCGTAAGTTAGTTCTGTGAATCGGGCCCTATGTCAGCCAAATTTAACTATGACTATAGGTGGGGGTAAGGGCCCGTCCAAAAAGACTATTTTTGGCCCTGGAATGCCTGGTAAGCCCCTGCAAGATCTTGAAACTACTCTGACCCGCCTGCTACAACCAGTCTTGAAGAGACTTGAATGTATTGAGGGACAGTTGGCAAAAATCATTGATAAAGGGGAAATTGTTTGTACTAATGCTAGTACTACTGTACAGAGGGTGAATTCAACAGGTGTATGTGAATGTGGCAAACCTGTACCTAGTGAGGTGCAGTCAGTGGCTACCACTGAGTCTGACCGTCAACCAGTTACACTAACGTCCACTGCCCTAATTACCAAAAGTCGAATGGTAATGCATGGGAGGCGTCAATATACTGACAATACATGTGATAGACGTGGGATGGGAGAACCCCTGGAAATGAGAAATGCAAACATTCGTCGACCTAACATAAATGTGCTACCGCCAGATAACACCCTCTCGTATCCCCCTATCAATTTGGCTAACATTGCTAATTCAGGTCATTTTGTAAACTATGGCAGTACATCGCTCCAAAATCAGCAAGGAATATACCCAGATAAGGCTACGGACAGTGGAATCTTGCCTCAAATTCAGACTCAGAGTTATACTGCTCAAGGGGAACTTCAGGGGGATCAGGGAGGATATCAACCCCCCCATAAGTTTAATCTCCATCTCCCCCCAGCGGCATGCCCTTACGTAATGATCCTAGTAAACGTCCCACCTTTGAAAACTAACCAAACGGAAACCACCCAACAACTAATGAATAAAGCCATGTACTGGTTATCTACATTTGCTATGAATTCAGAATGTTTGAATATTGGCAATCAAATTAACATGGCTAGAAGAGTATCATGGGTGGGAAATACTCTAAAGTCAATCGAGGGAGATTGTGTAGTAATACATTTTAAGAAACAGTACTACGTGAAATACCTCTTGGGTATGACTCCTAACTCTCCTGTGGCGTCTACACAAATCTTTGCTGTACCTTTGGGCTTCTTTTACAGACCTCCGGGGTCAAATTTAATGATGACGACTAGGATGAACTATACCCCGGGGCCTGCTGTCCCCCCTTTCCCTATTCATGCTGCAGCACCCCCTCTTGTTAGAGAAGCAAATGCTTTAGATATACCTCTAACAAATAGGTTTGCGCCCTTGGAGGATTTAGAGGCATGCGATTGACATAGGGAAAATGGAGAGATTGTGTGCCATATAATACATCAGGAGATAACCAGCACTAGAGTAGTTCACTTGCAGGCTAAAGAAAGGGATAATATGAAAGTATTGGTTTGGAATATAGCGGGGCTTAGATCTAAGAAGGATAACGAAGACTGGTTATCAATAATTAATGGGTACGACTTAGTGTGCCTCCAGGAAACATGGGAGGTGGGTACTGTGTTTTATGATGGGTTCCGTGCATTCCATACCCCCGCAATCCCGTCTCGGTCTGGAAGAGCGAGAGGCAGCATAATAACACTGATAAAGAACACCTTAGCTATAAAAATAACTGATTTAAATGTGCTGTCACCGTATTATCAACTATTAGTTCTTAGTGGGGATCGTCAAGCAGATATTTTATTAGTAAATTTTTATAACAATTTCTTTGAAGGCAACATGGCAGATGTAATCCGTTCTCTTGAAAATGAAATAGAAAAAGCTACAGGAAGTCACCGCAAACATTTGCACATATTATGGGTGGGTGACTTTAATTGCCAAAGCTGCCCAAAAATTCTAAGGCCAGTTTGTGGAATAGTAGATGAGGATGGGGTTATACCATATCATTTTATACATCATGAATATGGGGAGGAAATAAATAGATTTATGGTTACTAGGAATTTGGAGATTTGTAACCCTGCAGAGGAAGAAACTGGTACTCTGGAAAAAACTTTCGGGGATCCTAGTAATGGATCAACGCTTGACTACCTTGTAGTGGCAACTGCCTTCAAGAAATTTTTACGTCAAATAGGAACTTTTGTATCGAATTTTAGTGATCACGCTGCTCTGATTTTTACTTTGAAATGGAAGGACTGTTTCAGTAGCAAAATTAAAGCTTTGGTGAGCCTCTTACGAGGCGAATACAAAAAATGTAGACAGGTGAGACTAGTGGCTCTAAAAGAAGAGGCATGGGAAAAACTACGGGCAGCTTCCTTTTTAAAAAGTTCTAAAGAGTTTTGGGGGATAGTTATCTCCCCGTTTCTGTGTGAAGACTCAGATCCCTCTATAAGTACGCATGTGGGAGAGGAAGCCTGGGTGGACCACTATACTGCAATATTTGGCTCGGTAAATCTGAATGATGATTATTCTATTGGCTCTAAAACAGATACACCGATCATTTTTACAATGACAGAGGTGGAAAAGGGATTAAAACAGTGTAGCAGTGCTAAGGCTCCGGATCCCGATGGTGCTCCGATCGACATTTTCTTTGAGCCATTGGGACTCTGGATTCCACTTTTAACTAATGTTTTTAATGCCATTGCAAAAGGCCCTATACCGGTTTCGTGGAAAACTACGGTAATTATACCAATTTTTAAAAAAGGAGACAAAGCATTGCCGAAGAACTATCGACAGATTTCACTTATAGACGGCACCTGCAAACTAATAGGTCGTCTTGTTTTAAACAGAACTGAGGAATGGGCAGCTGGCAAAAATATTTTAATTTCTACCCAATATGGTTTTAAAAAAGGGATGGGGACATTAGACCAGTGTCTAAATCTAAACCTAATTGCGGCAAAATATACCTATGCGAAAGAGGGGAATATATTTATGGCGTTTATGGATCTCTCCGCCGCGTTTGATTCAGTTTCACACAGGAAATTATGGTTTATTTTAAAAGAGTTGGGTGTGGAGGAAAATATTATAACTTTTATTAGACAGCTATATTCTCAGTCCACAGCTTGTGTCAGATACGGATCCCAGGGAGAATGTACTAGGGCCTTCCCAATTCGCCGGGGGGTTAGGCAAGGCTGTGTTTTAGCCCCCCTTTTATTTTCTATGTACACTAACGGGGTAGAGTCAGCAGTAAATGTGGATGTTATCGATGTACCTAGGGTAAATAAGAAACAGTTTCCCATACTACTATATGCAGACGACGCCGTCTTGGTGGCAAGAACTGGCGTAGCCCTACAAAAACGAATAAATAATTATGTATCTTATATGGCGGGTTTAGACCTACAAGTAAATGAAACTAAAACATTTGTTCTAGTAGTGGGGAAGCAGCCAAGAAAATTACCAACTTTTTACATCGTTTCACGAAAAATTGAAATAACTAAAACTTTTTTATATCTGGGGGTACTTTTTAATAGTGAAGGGACTTGGAAGGACATGGTGGCGAACAGATGTAACGCCTTAGAAAAAAATGCCATGGCTATTCGATCTTTTACAAAAAAATTGGGCACTAAACCAGTAGAACCAATCAAAAAAATCTATGGCGCCAGAGCTGTTGCTTTTGCTACATATGGGGCAGGCATATGGGGTGTAGCTAATACTGACACACTACAAAAAAAGGAAGATATGTTTTTTAAAAAGTTATTTGCTATCCCCAAAGGGTGTTCCAATTATATTATGCACCAGGAATTACAAGTCCCTTTTATATCTGATTTGACATTTTTAGCCCCAGTTTTACTTTGGCATTCAATTAGGATGAGAGATACAGTGGGACTTACCCAAGATATCATCCAAGATTGTATACTGATTGATAAGGTAAACCGAGTCCCTTGGTTGTGTTACGTTAAAAACACATTGACGAAGTTGGGTTCAGAGACCCTGTATTTAGATCCATCTGCCTGCAGGGGTACACCCAAAAGTGTAATCAAAGCACGTGCTAAAGAACTTAGAGAAAAGGAAAGAGATAATTCAAATCGTGCTAAACCTACAGTGGTACTATATTTAACCCTACCATGTATTTTAGGAGAAATGAATTCATACCCGACATCTGTAACAAATCCCCGACATAGATTTATATTGTTAAGGTTCAGATTAAATTTTATCCCCTGTATGTTAGGTTATCCATCAGGGACCTACTCAGTAAACGAACTCCCTGTGACAATATATCTATACAATCTAACTTACATTTGTTATTTTTTTGCAAATTTTACTCATGTATTCGGAAAAAGTATATTCGTCCATTGCGCTAAAATATAATTTTATCCAATGCCGTCCTGCCCTGTTTTTCCTCCAAATGCTCCCTAATCCATATGTCAACTACTGTGTAGCATCGTATTTATGTTCGGCTTTATCAAAAAGGAGGTTAGTGAGGCATTAGACTGTTCAAATTTTTTTTTAAATTGCATTAATTAGCACTTTATAATAACTGTTTGGGAGGAGTCTAATTTGATAAGTATCCAAAATGTTTTTATATTTTATATATTCGCCATTGCAATGTATTTTATCAATTTAATGGTATTGTTTACAAGGGGCACTGTTAGCACTTTAAGCACTATGCACTTTACGAGCTACTGATAACTCAGTCTGAATAACCCAACGAATGGTATTACTATTTTAAATGGTTCCTATCTGTTCTTTTTGTTTGTACACCTTCGTGATGTTTTAATTATACTGCTTGTGATGTATTTTTCTTACACTTTGAATAATGCATGATCTGTATACTTTTATGACCTTATTAATTAAGATCGAATAAAGTTATTAACCAACCAACCAACTCGATGCCCAAAAAGTAGGCACCTGGAAGGGCCCTACTGTCTTTTCTGCTGGCAAAGGGACTCCCAAGTCATTCATCAATTCCTGAAACAAAGTCAAACTCTCCTGACAGTCACCTGAACATGGAACCCCCACAATTAACAAACCATCCAAGTAGTGGGTCATAACTTCTATCTCAACCACATGTATAAATATTTTTTGCAAAAGGGAACTGAAAGCTTCGAACAAGGAATAGGAAACCGAACAACCAATGGGCAGGGCCTTGTTCACAAAAACTGTCCTCCAAACTGAATGCCCAACAACTCATGGTCCGCAGGGTGAACAGGAAGCAACCGAAAAGCAGATTTGGCATCACACTTCGCCATCATGGAGCCCTTACCAACTTTATTAACCAATTGAACCGCTGTGTCAATAAATACATAATGCACCTTACTGCACCTTTCAGGAATACAGTCCTTCTGGCCACGAGAGGTGATGAATGAGATGAAATTCACCTGGCTCCTTCTTTGGTACCACCCCAATTGGTGAAATCCAGCAAACGCTCCGGTGGCCAGTCCAGAGATGGCCCTTCCATCCTTCTTTCCGACACCTCTTTCAACAACTTCTTCCAGACCAATTCTTCGGGCCCTTTTACAGACCTCAAATTTTCAGCCAACTGTCTGACCCTGGGGCTCTCATGACATAAACGAAAACCAAACTTGAAACCTGGCAACAATAACTCCCTCTCCCTGACTGACCCCACTATAATAATCCAGTGTTCCAAACGGTCCAACTTAACTGGCGTACCTGCTTTTTCCCATGGAATTCTGACCTCTTCTCCCCTGCCCCATGTCACTGTAACTCGACCGCTGTACACAGGTGCCTCCCTGCTGCCCAGAACCCCCCCCCAATACCACATGCAGTAAGCATGTGCATGCTGCCACATTTTGAGCACTCTGGTGGTATTTGCAATACTACAGCCGGCCGGCTCCACTGCCCCTGCTCATTTTTGACCCACCTTTTTAGGTCGAGCCTGGGCAACACATGTGCTGCTCTGCGAGGCATGCTGAATTCAAGTATGGACTTGAAGCTCCGCCCACTCTCCACCCATATTTTTCATTGGCTTGTGTCATTGTCCTTTGTAAACTGTTGCTTTTCATTGGCCAATAGGCTTAGTAGTCCATCCTTAGTACCGCTTTGTCCCATTTTGTAACCTCCCATAAGGACTAGCCCTCTTTCTAATTCAGCCTCCTGTTGTGTTAAGTTGCTTTCTATTGTACGACGCAGATCGACCGTGGTGGCCATACACAACCCCGCAGGACCACCTTCATGGCATCCCAGTCAGTTGTCCAATGCTACGTGCTATTTCAATTAAGCTCAAAATATTGTTGTGTTCTGTAACATGCTACTCCGTAACCACTCACAGAAGACCATCCTTTACAAAGATTTTTCTGTGAGTAGTATGAGTTGCTCTTGGTTTACACCTGGATTTTCCAGGAATAGGGCACATCTACACAAAGTTTTATGAATGCCCCTCGTGGTGATGTTACTGGCATATATTTAAATATTGTGAAGATTTTGAATTGGTGAGGGATCCTATTGAGCAAGGAGGGAACTAAAGATATACAAAACTGCGACATTTATTATTTAACTAGGAAGGGATTCTTTCAAAATGGATATTTGTGAGAAAACCACTCAATAAAATATTCATAGTTTTTGCGTCCAAACGTCTGTTTTTGAACCATGCATTTCCAAAAATATTTATAAAGTGACTTGCATTTTTAGATTTTAATTATGTTGTTTAGGCTTCCAAGACACATTTTTTCTGCTTATATTAGACTGTTACACGGTAAGCTTTAATTACAGCCTCCAAGCACTATTTCCTTAAATGGTTTTCCCCTGCCTAATGTTACAGGCAAGACTCTCTCCTAACGCTTTTTTTTTTATATAGCACGGCACGCCACAGTGGCGACTGTGCCTTTGGTTTAATTGCAGAGCCAAACGCGGACACATGATTTTATTTTCTAGCGATTCACTTTTTCTTTTCTTTACAAGTGCCCCATGCCGTGCTTTCACGTTAATGGAGGCCGCGCCCCTTTCTTTAGACGAGCCGTGTCTAAAGAAAGGTCCGCCGCTGCTATTAAAGTGAAACCGCGGTATGGGGCGATTTAAAAAAAAAAAAAAAGCATTTGTTTGTCAACTTGACAAACAAATGCTTTTTTTGGGTAAAAGCACCCCATACAAC
Organism: Calotriton arnoldi; assembly: GCA_963921515.1. Lineage (NCBI taxonomy): Eukaryota > Metazoa > Chordata > Amphibia > Caudata > Salamandridae > Calotriton > Calotriton arnoldi. Next base: position 2,099,095 of record CAWUFW010002503.1, on the reverse strand, counting down.
AATTTCTCTGTAATGGCAGCTGCGCCCCTTTCTTTAGACGCGGCTTGTCTAAAGAAAGGGCCACTGCCGCCATTAACTTGAAAGCGGGCATGGGGCGCTTTTAAAAAAAAAATTATTTGCAATGCCAATAGCTCAAAAACTCGTACATGCAAGACCTATTGCATTGCAAATGCTTGTTTAAACTCGCAGGAGGGGGAAGCGCAGGCCATAATGGCCGCCGCCACACCTTCCGCTGACATCCGCTTCGGGCGCTCCGGGTTGGTTAAACCCACCTGCACCAGCACGCTCTCTGAAAGCAAGTCGGCCCTGCCTGCCTGCTGAAGCATGGGCAGGGCCTGCTTTACGCCGTCTGTGACATCCACTGCACTAAAAGTCACCACCGCAACAATACTGATGGAAAAACTAAAACTAGTACTTCCAACCAGGGTGTACCCACTAAAATGGCACCCACTAAAGCTATATAAACCCTGCCCCCTCCTGCCTCTGGACCGATCACTACCCCTTCGCCCTCGTACCCTACCACCCGCCCGAAAATCCCGGATGGTAGGGCCTTCTGCCCACCCCCCCAAAGCTATCAATACCGTGCAAACAAAAACAGACAACCATTTAATTCACCAAACACAATCTCATACTCCTGTAACTATCCAGTTAAATCATTGTTAACAGCACATTTAATACATCCAGATCTATTATTAATTATATTAATTGACATTGAGAAAGCCAGAAGCACCTCTGGTCCTTAGACTGCAGGGCGTAAATGTGCCCCACAACAACAAGGGCTTCAAACTGCACCCTTCACCACTGAGGAAGAACTTGCCCATCACTGCACTCGATAATTACATCATTATTACTGCAAATTTAGCTTTATAACGAGCAATACCTAAAGCTGCAGCATCAGCATCAGTTTTTACTGTCCCTAATTGGCATGGCTTTCTTGTGTATTAACGCTTACGCATTGCGGTTTTACACAATTACCTCCTCACCCACCTTCCTCGCCACAGTTCTGAGTTCTGACCCTGTGGGGCAGTGACCGTGTTCTTTACTCTGCCCTGTCAGACGCACTTCACTCAGTGACTGTGTGTCTGACGGAGGATAAAAGGGTTGAAAATGTCTGCTTCTTGTGTTGTTAGTGTACCACTTCTTTCTCTGGAGCATACATTAAGCCACCTTTAGCAATATCTTTTGCTCAGTCAAAGGCATGCTGGGTTGCTGTGATTTCCCACTTGGAGTATTTTGGTCACTGAAATAGGGTGAACATATCAATTTATCGGTTTCACTTGGAAGATACTGGAGACTACCAGAACTCCCAAAAGGCTTTTGTCTCTTTTGCATAATTTGCACAATCTGTTACCCTAAGTTACTGAGCATTTGGTCTCACAGATTTGCTAGCAGGGATAAATGTTTCCCCTGAATCAATAATTTTAAATCAATCAGACATATCTGCACTAACATGAATGACAAGATGAAGGGGTAACTACTTATCAGAAATTGAAATTGGAAAGATGTCCCATGGATGACCAGATGTGTGATAAACACTCAGGAAGCTCGAGAGCTCGTGACATTTCACGGTCTGCCTACAAAAGGGCAGGATGCTGTGACAGAAGGGTTCTTTCCCAGTGTCAGAGACTGTCAGTATACTGTGACCAGCTTGGTTTTGTTAGGAATGCCTTGCGAGCTAACCTGCTACCTCTCTATTGCAATAACATTGGGAAGCAGACATTTTGACTGCCTGCTTTTTTAACAATAATGCATAGCGCAGTCACTCTAAGCAGGGGCACCCTTTGGGATAATATGTCCAATTTGCACTTGTTGTTCTACAGGTAAACCCTGATGTATACAATCGCAAATTGTTCTGCTCAGTTTGACTTAACTGTACATTTGTGATATGGATTTGTTCAGATCCTGACTCGACAATACAGTCTAATATAAGCAGAAAAAATGTGTCTTGGAAGCCTAAACAACATAATTAAAATCTAAATATGCAAGTCACTTTATAAATATGTTTGGAAATGCATGGTTCAAAAACAGACGTTTGGACGCAAAAACTATGAATATTTTATTGAGTGGTTTTCTCACAAATATCCATTTTGAAAGAATCCCTTCCTAGTTAAATAATAAATGTCGCAGTTTTGTATATCTTTAGTTCCCTCCTTGCTCAATAGGATCCCTCACCAATTCAAAATCTTCACAATATTTAAATATATGCCAGTAACATCACCACGAGGGGCATTCATAAAACTTTGTGTAGATGTGCCCTATTCCTGGAAAATCCAGGTGTAAACCAAGAGCAACTCATACTACTCACAGAAAAATCTTTGTAAAGGATGGTCTTCTGTGAGTGGTTACGGAGTAGCATGTTACAGAACACAACAATATTTTGAGCTTAATTGAAATAGCACGTAGCATTGGGCAACTGACTGGGATGCCATGAAGGTGGTCCTGCGGGGTTGTGTATGGCCACCACGGTCGATCTGCGTCGTACAATAGAAAGCAACTTAACACAACAGGAGGCTGAATTAGAAAGATTGGAGAGGATCCTTTCTTATGGGTGCTTGAGAAATGCTTGTCAATGTAAAAGGGAATCATTTCTGAAAGTATGGTAAAGGAACAAATTGCAGCTGTCTTGTACCTCAATGTAGCCTTTTCTGCACCACCAAATTATTAATCTGGACCACGAGCATCAATGCACCATTTCATTATGCATGCTTGAAGCATGTTGTGGGCCATGCTCTAAAACAGAGCCTACCAGCAGAAGTGGGAGAAAGTTGAGATTTTATGAAAATAAAAAGTAATTAATTTAGAGACAGTCATTTTTGTTATAGTATTTGCTTGTAATACATGGATTACTTACCCGTATCCTCATGCCAACTCAGACACAAGAAAATCTCTGTAGAAGTGTTGAAACTGGTGGACCGTCCTCCCTCCCCGCATGAGTACTATAAGCAAGCATTGTCCAGCATTCTTCGGTAGGTTTCCTTCTAGATGGGGCTCCCACTTGGTCTCAGTTGTTGATCACTCTCTTGAGCGAGGCTAATTCAAGTGTGTATAACTAGTGGTGGATCTTTTGGAACCCACTGGACGAGAGCATGGTTTTAAGCATAATTTTGTAACTCCTGGACGGTGGGGGAATTAGTAGCTGAAAATCAGTAGCTTGAGTTCCAGGTAGGCACTGCAGTTGATGAGTGGTGGCATCCATTTATCCACTTCTGTCCCAGTTTGAAACAAATGTAGAGATCCTTGGGTGGAAGCCATGTGTAGAACTGCCTGGGTGTGTCTTCAAGGGTTCCCTCTACACTACCTAAGAGGCTTATTTAGAGTTGAGTGGATGCAGGACGTCTGACAAGAAGTGACAGGTGCCTCATCCACCATATTACAATTACAATAATATCAAAGGCCTGGTGGATGTCTTGTCTGGGATATTATTGAAGTCAATGGCCTGGTGAATGCATCATCGGCCATATTACAAGTGCATTAATGTCAAAGACCATCTGGCACATTTTGGCAGATATCCCACACATTTCGGCAGATTGCCAGCTCTGCCAAACTCTAAATAAGGATCTAAGACATTTTCTTCTGGATTCGTGAATTTAGTGTTCTACTCTACAAAGTCCTACTTACACAAGGTCTCAAAAATTTAACTTTTTCTCAGAACTTTCACCCTATCTTCTGGCCAACTGAAATGAAAAAAAAAACATTGCTGAATACTCATCAATTTATATCATTTGACCAAGTATTTTTTTGCATCTCTTAAAACTCTTCAGAATGTAGCTAAGATACCATTAAAAGGATTAAATCAAACACTGTTAATGAAACAGATACTTTCGCTTTCTGTATAGACTTTAGCGGATCCTAGATTGATACTGATTGCTTCTCACTGCGTCTTAATAACGAACTTCTCCACAATTGATCGGAATACAGATAAACTCCTATGCAATTAATATAGGGTTCTGCTACAGGCCTATCCTCTAATACCATCTCAAGAATTTCACACAGCTGGTTGTAAACTTGATGGAATCTGACCAAAATACCTCAATGCAACCCATGTGGCTTACATCAAATAACCCACAGACTGAGCTGATAAAAATGTTGCCGTATTCTAAAGCAGGATATAACTCATGAGCTGCATCAGTGGTCCTATTCCGTTACTGATATGAATCTTTACTTGCGAAACATATGCATAGAAATACCTGTTCTTCCCCCTACTGCCTAAAAAAGTCAATCCTACCTACATGGCATCACAAATTGCCCTGGCATGGTTCATGTCCACCTTATCCAGCTTAGCAGCAGTCTATCATTCTTGAGAGACCTGTCTGAAGCTAACTCGCTCAGACGCGCTTGTTCTAAATATTTTCGGAAGGACTCTCCTGTGCATTCACGATAGCGGAGCGGTGCAGTCAATAATATAGTTCGGACCAGTGACATACACTCTATTGTGTTCATGTGCATTTAATACGCTTGGGAGGACTCTCCCATGTGTGCTACAATAACAGGAAGGTGCAGCTCAAGATATATCGTAGACCGGCGTCACTGACCATTTGGGCACAGTGAAGATATATATACAATTAGTCTGTCTTAGTTCACATCACAGGAATTGAGGACTGATTCAACAGGATTTCTAAATCGCATAGCCTTGATGAAGTCGTAGGTACACTTCCCCCAAACGACGAAACACGTGTTGGTTAAAGTTAGAAGGAGATCACACAAGAAAAGACCAAAGTATTGGGAAATAAACCCACAAGTCAAGAAAAGAAGTATGCTTTGTTTCTTAAACTGTATATTGCACTCAATTTGTTTGATATATGTTGTGTGTGTTGCGTGTGCCTCATAGAGAAAATTATTGTAGCTCAATCCTAGAATTGAAACCAGGGGAGTTGGGTGTACCTTTCCTTTTTCGAGAGAACCGCGGGTGAGAACCCTTGATATTAGAACTGGATGTGATTGTCATTTGAGTGCCCAAATCTATATAACACCCATCCGAACAAATAATTGGTTGTAAATTTGATGGCATCTGATCAAAATGCCTCAATACCACCCATGCGGCTTACATCAAATAACCCACAGACACAGCTGATAAAAATGTTGCCTTATTCTAAAGCAGGATATAACTCATGAGCAGCATCAGTGGTCCTATTCCATTACTGATATGAATCTTTACTTGTGAAACTTATGCATAGAAATACCTGTTCTTCCCCCTGGTGCCTAAAAAAGTCAATCCTTCCTACATGGCATCACAAATTGCCCTGGCATGATTCATGTCCACCTTAGTAGCAGTCTGTCATTCTTTGGTCCCCTGCTGGACCTCCCAGGCACTCTATTTGCTACCAGGCACTCTATTTTCTACCTACTAATATAGTCTGGGTCTGGCAGTCCTGGTCGAGCGATGTTTACCCGAGGACTGTTTTAATACTATCTACAAAGGACTTCTGGCAAAGTCACTGACTAAATTCTAAGATCCCAGAACCAATGCAATAGGTTTCAATTCAGTTCAATTTGGTCAAATGACCTTAAATCACTATTTTAAAATGTTCAATTAGAAATAGATACATTACAAGCATAAATATCATAAAACATATACATTACTTGGTAACACAACAGAATAAAAAATAATAACTCCATTATCTTAACAACATTAGCTCACACAAAAAATAAAAAACATAGCTACGTTTACAATTCAAAACCAGAATTGTCCTGACTCTTGAAAGCTGTTCTCAGGAAACTCAAGACTGCAAAATTGTTCAACTTCTACCCATCAAACCTCTCTCAAATAGTGAAGTATGACAACAAGTTAGCCAACCCCTCTCCTATCTTATTGGCTCTGATCCTACAATGATGCTGCATCTATTCTGTAAATGTGGAATGCCCATTACTACATTACTTTGGTTATTGTTACAAATTGGTTGCTCCTTATTTTTCCATGTAATACCAGTCAGTACCCAGCGCTACATAAAAGTGTTAAGTAAATAAATGAATGAATAAATACATACATAAATAAATAAATAAAACAAAGCAGGAGTTTACCAATGAAAGAGTGAAAACGCCAGCCTGCAATTCCGATGACACTGGAGGACTGGCCTAATAAACCTCCTCCTTGGTATCTAGAAAAATGCAAAATAAGGAATAGTATATCTATGGGGGTACAGAAGTGGCCCCTCATGGCCAGTTTATCTATCTCCTTGGGAAAACTCAACGTTCTAGGTACGCAGTCCATTCTGAAATGTACAACACATTTCTTTCTGATGTTCTGTAAACCCAAAGTAGTGCTCCATCCCCATATACATGATATATTTTGACAATGTTGTTTTTCTTAGTTCAATAAGCTTTGGTCCGGCATAACAAGGAAACTAGCAGGCTAATTTAAAGCCTGGTAGTTAGCCACAACACCCGCCGGGTCAGCGAAGACACTTGTCTCTGTTTCCTCGTCAAAGGAACACCTCCTCAATTTAGTCTGCCTTATTTTTTCCTGAAAATACTTCAGCTGGTGCAACCACTATGTTATAGAGGCCAACTCTGAATTCTTTTTTCTTTTTCAGATACAAGAAAAACAAGCACTGGCAAAGCCAATAACTCTGGTGTTGGCTGCCAGACTTTTGATTTTGTCAATGCTTGTTTTGTTTGACATGTTTTTTGTAAAACCTTATTTTTGGAGGAGCTGCAGGGCCAAAGTAAATATAAAAAATCAAGATTAGTTAAAAGCAAAAATATTTTCTTTGGTCTCAAAATGAACACGTTGTCCTAGCAGTCCATGGTACTAAAGGGAACTTTATTGGGCGTGATTCACAAAGGTAAATGTAAACATGTAGATTTACACATGTGTAAATCTACTACTGCACCTATGTGTAAATCTACACTTTTTCGCTGTTCGCGTTTTCCAGGTGTAGATTTACACAAAATTACATATCGGTACCCCCTGGTGTGGACGTCTACAACAGGATTTAAGAGTGTAACGCTAGTACTGTTAGCTTTTCACACATAGTTAGAGATCCTCACCACTGTGGCAGAGATCTCCTTTGGGAAAGCATATGGAAAAATATTAAAATCTATTATTCTGTAAAAAAAAAAAAAAAAACATTTTAAATTATGTGAAAAATTGATTATAAACCTAGACATATTAAAATAAAATATCCATCTCCCTAACTAAAGCCCGCCTTACATCTGCCAAAACCCCCCTCCCTCATTTAAGAGTAAGTATTATCTATTTTCCTGCACCTCCTGTAGACCTCCTATATTTACAACCCGAACCTATACCTACATGTGCTGAGATCTTGGTACATATAGTGGAGACCTCTGCATAGAAAAGACAAAGACTGAGGATTCTGAACGTAGGTTTATGAATAGCATTTTGTTGTACGTGAGTAGGACTTCTGTAGTACTACTTCACGTACTACTGAAGTGTGCGGATGTGCTTCTTGTGAAAGAGCAGAATGCTATCACTCACAGTTCTCCCACCCTCTGAATGGGGAGGGAAAACTAGAAGCTTGGTGGAGCAGGAACTTGGCCAATTTATGCTGCTGCTCTGCCAAATCCTACATGATCCCCATAGGTTCAGTGTTTCCCTTCAACAAGGAACTGATGGCTATAAGGTTCACCACATCCCATCCTTACAAATGATTACTGTATAATTTCTAACCAAGGAATGCCACCTGAATTTCCAACGCTAAGGATTCAGAAATGGCCAAAACTACTAAACTGATCATGAACATCCGGAAACTCCAAAAGAAAGTGGTCCTTTGGATCTCTCGTACCACCTCCCCACTCTTTAGGATGGGCGGAATTGGCAGAGTTTGTTTCGGCGGAATTATGCCAAATTACATTAAAATTCCTACAGATTCTGCAGAAAAATGTGTAAAATACACACTTGCATTCAAAAATGTATACGAAGGGTGCATTTTGTGCTATGAAAATAGAGCAGCCAAATACCACTCTGTGCCCTTGCATACTGACTAAGCAAAGGCGCCAAGTGGCTGGTAGGCAGTGGTTTCTAAAGCTTAGACACCACTGCATAATTTAATCCTGCCTAAACTAGAAAACATTGTATTATATGGGAGTGAATTATTGCAGAAGTACTTTCCACTGTGAAAATTTTAATTAGTCTTTGGGGATGTATTTGATTATACAAATCATTATTTATTCTGATTTCTTAACACACACAGTAATCTTCACTCTGGGTACAGGTACCTGTGGTGTACATATTAAAACACTTCTAACAGACCATTATACATAAATTACACACAATGAACAAACAAACAACACAAAGAAAACATTATACTGTGCTGTCCAAATTTTGTTTTTACAACTTGCATAGCAACTAGAAACTTTATTCAGTCTTCCAGTTGTTTAGACATACTATGGCTGTGCTTCTTAATTATTATACAGTCCATATAGGAGGTAGTCTATAACGGGAACACCCACGGAGGACAAATTTGCCCTGAGCTTGCTGTGATAAACCAAGGGTTACTGGGGCACGTGGCAAATGTGCCAACAGCAGCCCTCTGCCTTCAGTAACCGACCTCCCATGGCTCCTGCCCATGGAGAAATGTCTGATTAAATAAATTGCAGTCCAGCCCTGGGAGGAAGGGCCTGCTCTACCTGGCAGAGCGCCCCATTGGGCTGTGTAGTTCCTATACACCTATATAGGATCTGTGCGGTTAGACAACATACACTGTAGGATTGTGTCCAGATTGATTCTAGACACCCCCACTGGGTATGTTAACCTGTATACCTGCTAGCTCACAGTGCCACTAGAAACCCCTCTTACCAAGGCGAGAATAGTTCTTGGCAACTATCGAACATGACAACTCTGTCCCATCAGGGATCGTGGAAACAGTACAGTACTTTTCGCTCAGTCACTCGTGCTCACTTTGTCTCAGAGAGATACGCAGAATAAATGGTGGGGACGTTTTCAATAAGCATTTATTGAACCTGCGTCATTCTAGGTAAAATAGGTGTGCTGAAACAACAATTAGACAGAAACAGATATAAATGATTATAAGCACCAACAGAGTAAAAGGGTGGTAGATTTCTACCACAGAGCTAAGACAATGAATACAGGCTGGTATAAAAATACATGACAATAAAATGCGTACTCCTACAATGCTACCCTAACTAGTTGTACCTAAATGTTCCTAGCATGTATGTAGGTGTAGAGCCAAGAATCCCTCTAGGATAAAGTCAACCCCGTTACCTGAAGTGAGAGACTGTGGGACCCTGTCTTGGTCTCGAGAGGGACACCCCGCAAGGGATGTGAGACCACTGCGAGCTGGAGTGTCTGCTTGCAGGAACCTGGAAGTCCTTTTCTCCTCTGCCTTACCCCAGCAAGATATGGTGTTTATATACCCAAAGTGGTACCCTCAGGAGTTCTACCTTGCTGTGTCAATGTGGACTTAGGATGAAGGAAGGAATGACCCTTATAAATGGTTATTATGCAGGAGATGGTAGTCCTGCTGAGTTTCCAAGAATCCTCATGCATAATGGATGAGGCTAGCTTTCAGGGAAAACCCTACGTCCTGTAAGCAGTATCGTAACTAGGTAAAAGGTCAGTCCCAAGAACCGTTATGTAGTGTAATGGTAGGGGAGAATATTGGTGAAAGGTTAGGTGACTACCTGAGCCTATATTGGGGTACCTATATGAAACATAACACCCACTCCTCATCCGACTGGACGACATACTAAAATTCTAACGTATTTGTAGGCGTTGTTCGCATAGAATTAATAAATTCATAAAAATAGTATTTAAAATGTAAAAATTCTTTAAAAATGCCAGGATACTAGTTTAAGCAATAGAAGTCTTTACTAAAACATGTTCATATACATAGGTAGAACACTTATGAGTGACTGAAAGCCATGCAGTTCAGCAAGAAAAAGTGTCTATTGTTTAAAAATTCCAAATTTGGTTGTTTTGAAAAAGGTTCAATTGTTTATGTGTCCTGGCTGGGAGACGCAACATCACTGTTGCTTGCCATCGCAGACGACAATCCCTGCAAAACCTCACAGATCAGGTCAATCGAGCACAGATGATCTTCTGTTCTATCCACAGCCGATGCTGGGGAAGCCTGTGTGACATCCAAGGCCTGAGTACTTGTTGAGTAGCCGGTATCCGTTCCAACAGGAGCTGAAGCGTCCTGTGGTGGCTCTAAGAATGCAGACATCAACATAGGAATACGCTGAGAACACAGCAGTACATGGGCCGATATCGGGTCCAGTAAAGCATCAACGTCCGAAGTGTTAGACAGAGATCCAACATGCATTCTCGTCCGCAGAACAGGCATCGGAGGACAGGCAGAACACAGTCAATGCAGACTGGTCTAAATGACAGGAACCAAGACTCGCTCAGTTCGCGAAGGCGAGGTGTGCCCAGATGGAGTACCATGCGATCACGGTATCTGCACTCCAGGAGCGTTTTTTCCATCTCCTTGGTGACTGGGACATCCATTGCGTAGCAGAAAAATTACAATCAGTATTCCTGCTATTAGGAACAGAATCAGCGGAAGCCCTCCAAAAATGCTTCCAAACACGGAGTGTATGCAGTTGGGAATAACTCTGAAGATTGTCTGAAAGGTGCTTAACAGTCCAGAACCTATGGTCTTAAATAGGTGTACTATACCCGTCATATCAGACATGTTAAAGATACGTTGTACCATTTCTATGAAATGGAAAGGGCAGTTTGTTCGTACCAGTGCCTGTATCTCAGCTGAGGACCTTGCGACCTGGAGATCATAAGTTTCTCGGGCGGACGTTAAGGGCATGGTTTTCTGTAAAAGCATGGCTTTCATTCAGCTCAGAGTATCAAACCATATAAAGGAAACATTCAACGTAGGCCATAACGGCGCCTCCCTGACTGTATGGGTCAGTGGAAACAATACTTGCATACAGCAAGTAACCCTGGAGCATACAGTGACAAGATATGCGATGCCCGGGAGCATCCCACAACAACCTTGATCATTCAGCATCAGGTAACTCCCATTGGAAAGTAACTTGAACACCGGATTAATCACGGCAGCTGGGGACGCTTTCAAGTGACAGGATAAGTTAGCAACTGAACCATTACAGGCTCCGTGAAGCATGATATCTAGGCATATGAGAGATCCACTTAAAGAGTTCTCGCAGTTTGTACCGCTTAGAAACACTTCCATGTCCCCACTCCTGCATCGAAATCTGTATGGTAATTCACAAGTTTCCTTGATGAATTCCCTACCCATCGCTTCATATCTGCCCACCTGTTGTCGTTCTAGGCAATACTGAAACTGGAAAGTTGTGACTGGTAATGTTATATGGCCACGGATTAACCATTCTGTGGATGGTGACTCTGCCACAGTGAAAGGTAACTGGTCCAGTTTTTCAATATGCAGCATTGTATATTTTGCTCCCCTTTGTGCCATTGTTATCTGTTTTTTAGTTAGCTTGTATGAAGAGAACAAGGACGTACTGTTGATAATCGCAAAGGCACATAACCAGCGCGCAATGATTGCAGCGTCCAGCTCAATAACATAATAGAACGTAGCTGAGTTTGTCCGTGTTGTAATATGGACAGGTCCTGTTTTAGTACATCTATAGCAGAAGATACAATGTTGCCCAGTGAATAAATCCTGGATGTTAATGTAGTCATACCATTGTCAACTACAGCTAACAGCTTTTCTAGGTTAATTCTATCTATTTCGCAAAGTCTCTCCGCAGCTTCTTGTTGAGAGATTTTCCAGATTTCATTATAAACAACGTGTAAGAAACGTTTCTGACTTGGCTTTCGGGGACCTAATAAAAAATCACTTAGATCTACTTCATCTGTGAGTAAGGATAAGTGCTGTTTTACCTGGGACAGTGTCGAGGTTTTTAGCCAATCGAGGCATAACTTCCCAACACTGTATGATGTCACCACCCCCGGATGTTCTCTTTGTACATAGCGTTGGTCCGGCCTATGGATACTAAACCCTTTGGTTGAACCCCTGAATCTTGATTGACATCTGTTTGTGTCTGTGGGTCAAACTAACCATCCCTTCTAATTGGGGTCTGATGAATTGTACTGTATGATGTCATCTATTATATCCCCTCCACGTGATGTAAAGTTTTGCCACCCCTCAAAGTGTGATGGTGTTGGAATCCTAGGTGTGTTCAAATCCTTGTTCTTGGCTAGTCCAAGACAGTAAGTCTGTTGCACAGTTTCATTCAGAAATATTATCTGCTGTGGAATGAGGCACGCTCGAAATAGGGCTTCTGTTCCCTGGACCTCCCATTCCTTTGAACACCAGACTGATTTTATGTCTATAGTGTCCTTCCATAAGTAGAAACCCTGTTCAGACAGTTGGGAAATAAAGGATGCAGAGTGAATCTGTTTGGTGTTAGTTAGCATATTTTTCTGTGCAGTTGCAGGGGCAACCTTATAATAATATGAGGTCGGGTCAGAAATGTTAAACCTTGAAAAATAAGAACATTTCTGTGCAAATGTTTTTGAACTATCTTTTGGTGGTGTTGGGCAATGTTCCCATTGGTGATATGTGAAAACATTACGTGGGATATTAGATTTGTGTAAAAAGTGCTGACCATAATGATGGTAACAGTACATAGTGTTATAGTCTGACGTGTCTTCTAACATTTCAATGCTTGAAAATGCAGCGGATTGTTCTAAATCAGACAACATATTATTTACAGTTTCAAAATCCCAATCGTCAGAAAATGTACTGGAGGTAATGATATCATTTAGAGAAATTTTAAATACATGTGGTATGTTTAAAAGTTCAGTGGGACCAAATAAATCATAATCAACCTTGTCCCAAACTATACCATCAGGAATTGAAACAGCTGTATTGTTCACGAAGGACAGGTCTCTTTGTTCACGATGTGAAGATGTATGAGGTTTCAGGACCAAGTTCACGTTTGATACTGCAGAGCATTCTGGGAGATAGTTTCCATTCATGAGTAAGCAAAAGATAGTCGCTAGGCCAATCCAAAGTAGAAAAAACAGTATTCCAGTTATTATTCAGAGCTGGAGCCAAGGTGATACTAGGTAAGTCTTTTTCAGAAAAATGTAGAAGTCATGAAGTTGTTGCTTACGGGAAACTGGAGCGGACGTCGTTTCAGGTTGACTGGGATCCAGAGAAAATGTATCAAAATCGATGAAGGAGCCAAATGCAGTTCAATCTATCTTTGGTAGCTTAGCAGACTTTGTTTAACTGGCAGACGTCTCTTGTAGAGGCATATTGATGTAGCCATCGGTGTTAGGCCGAATTGATATTTGTCTTTCATTTGTGTTTTGAAGTTCTGTTTCAAGAGGAACGAGTTCCATTTCATTGTTGGAAATTCCATCATTTTGTTTTGGTGACTCTTCAAATGTTATGAGTCTTTCTGTCTGAACTTCCTGTATGGTAGCGAGAGGAGAGCGTTGGCTACCCAGGAGCCCACGAGGCCTACTATTCAGTATCGGCCACATAGTGTGGTTTGATCGGGTCAATGGAGACAAATCTCTTTTCTTTTTTGCAGGCAAGAGGTGGAAGAAGTACTGTTCTTGTTCCTTCGACAGCCAAGACAGGGACTGGCTTTCTGTATAATGGCCCAAATTCTTTCTTGTCCACAATCTTTTCTCTGACCAGATCCCCGACGTTTGGGATCCAGGCAGGTTTTGCCGTGAATGATTTGACTTCCCCAGTGGCGGTGCGTTTTACTTGCACGTTGCTTTGTATGCCCGGAATTCATTGAGATCCTGTAAAACAGCCAAACGTTTATTGATGTCAAATGGTTTTCCATCCGCCACTGTGCTTTCACAATCGAGATCAGGTACCCACATTCTCGTCCCAAATAGGACCTCGTAAGGAGTGACACCTCCTAGGGAACTTCTTGGCATATTGTTAAGGGCTCCTTGGACCCCGTATAAGTGATTGACCCAACTACTACCCGAACCTAATACTCTTGCTGTTAAAGATTGCTTTAAGTCTCGGTTTTTCCTCTCCACAACCAAATTTCCCTCGGGATGGTACGGAGAGGAGTACCGCAGTGCAACACCCAAACTTCCCATGGCTTCCTTGTAAGCCCTAGAGCTAAACGCGTGGCCATGGTCAAAGTGTAATGTGCCAACTGCGTATGTCCCTATGAAGACTCGCAAATTATTTTACAACAGTTCGAGCGTCAGCCGAGCACTGAGGCCAAACCCACAGGAATCTAGGGCCAGATGTACGACCATTCCAAATTGCGACTGGCAATTTGCGCTCAATTGCGAGTCGCAAATTGCGAGTCGCAATTTGGAATGTACAACAGTGTCAGAGACACTGATTGCGATTCCCAATGGGTTTGCAAAATGCGAGGCTCAATGAATATTAATGAGCCACTCGCAATTTGCGACCCCATTGGGAATGGCTGGCCCTCCCAGGGATGGTGGCCTGCTGGGCTCAGCAGACCTCCATGTCTGGGACTGCTTATCAATAAAGCAGTTTTTTTGTTTTAAATGCAGCCCGTTTTTCTTAAAGGAAAATGGGATGGATGCATATAAAAAAAATGAAACGTTTCGTTCATTTTTAAAGACAGCAGTGGTCCCTTGGACCACTGCCTGCCCTTAAAAATATTTCAGAGCCAGTCACAAAGGGGAAGGGGTACCCTGGGGACCCCTTCCCATTTGTGACTGCATTACCACCCTCTTGAAGAGGGTGGTAACTTGTGAGTGTTTTGCGACTGCAATTGCGGTCGCAAAACATTGGTACATGGCTTGTGACTCGCTATTAGGAAGGGAACGCCCCTTCCTAATAGTGAGTCGCAAAACACTATTTTGCAAGTCGCAAAATAGTGTTTGTACATGGCCCTATCAGAATTAGCATGCACAAACGGGTCGCAAACCTGTTTGCGCATGCTAATTCTCGTCGTACATCTGGCCCCTAGAGCATGAACCCACTGCCACCAAGATGTACTTGTAAGCCCGTCTGATTGTAAGGGGACGCAGTGGTCCAAATAGACACAAGCGAGTGGTCTGTCTTATATTAGCAATGGTGTCTGCGCTGGACATGCTACGGTGGAACCCTTCATCTGCTGACAGATGTCGCACTTTAAGACAAAATTCTTCGTCTGTTTAGTTAACCCTGGCCACCAATAGCGTTGTTTCAATAAAGAAACCGTCGCGGTAACTCCTGCGTGTGCAGAACCTAGACTCTCGTGTGCAGCTAGTATTAAGCCTAATCTGCGATCCATGTTTGGTATTACTCCATCCCCCACTCCTGAAATTTGAGCATACGGAATGTTATTTGCATCTAACTTGTAGGAGTACTTGAGTGGAAAACATTTCGGTAAGGCTGTGCTGTTTTTGCGTGAAGCAATGACAGCTACCATTATCTGTCCGTCTATTCTCGTTTTTGAACGAGTGATTGCAGCTACGGCAGCAGTACATATTGCCCCTTTTGCGGCTTCATCAGCCAATGAATTCCCTTCAACGTGAACGCCATCACGTTGATGACTCAGCGTGTGTATCACGTGAGCTCTTGGTAGTTTGTTTTTTAACTCAGCTACCTGTTCCCATAGCATTTTATGCTTAATTGTGCCACCTTTTGAGTCTTTAAACCCATTCTGATCCCAGTAGTGTAGATATTCATTGTATGACTGGACACAGTAAAAAGAATTGCACACTATCAGTGTGGGGAATTCTCGATCCGTATTTATTAGTGCCAATTTATTAGTGCTAGTAACAGAGCTTTTATTCTGCCAGCTGTGCCATGCAGTCTCCTAGAGACTGTGTCTTCGTACTGCTAGGATGGAACTTGCCTTCCCGCATACGACCCTTCACAATCGCACATGCGGCGCTGTATTGCTGTTTACTACCTATGGCCGGCTGAGCAGATCCATCAGTGTAAATGATATATTCATACTGATCTAGAGGCATTATTTCGTTCGGGAGACGATATTCTTGTTCATATTGCAGGAATGCTTGTGTTTTTAAAGTTAGGTCATATCTGTATTCTACATCTGTTGCAGTGAGAGAATTAGCCCATTGTGTCCATCTTGGATGTAAGGCTTTAGCATTAGGAGCGCTATCCTTTGTAACAGGCTCTAAGGGTGGTACTGGAGTTACGACAATTATTTGTTTCCCCTGAGCCAGTGCTCTTTCTCTCGCTACAGCGGTCTGTAATGCTGTCAGAATTTTTTCTGTAGAAGCAAAACGCATTTCAGCGTTTGTGTACAAGTGTGATTTGTATGCAATCGGGACTGTCTCACCTTCATTGAAACTGATGTAGGTATATCCTGATAACCCAGGTACGACCCGTATCACCAGGTTGCGGACATTCACGCATGTCTGAAAGTGTTTTGATGCTATCATGTCAGCTTGTAGGGAACAAAGGATATCTGTGTGTTCCTGTGTCCAATGCCTAACTGAAAAATCAGGTCTTATTAGGTCTTAGAAAGGTTTTACTTTTTCTGCGTAATCCAAAATGTATGTTCTGCCAAAATTTAAGAATCCCAATATGGATTGTAGATTTTTCAGCGATTTAGGAGGTTGGAGCAGCGCACATTTTCTAAAAGTTAGCTGCCAGGCTTTTTCCTTCACTTGATAACTCATATCCCAAAAATAGGACATTGAGGTGGACTATTTTTGATTTTTTAAAGTTGAATTTGTAGCCCTCAGAGGCGAACCCCAAAATTTTGTTGCTCACCCTGGTCAAGTGATCCTTTAAATCATCATCCGGCAGACAGATATCATCTACATAGGACAATGCCTCTTCAACCAAATTCTGAAGTAACTCTGTTACCCTAGCAGAGAACAACCCAGGGCTATTCTTATACTCTTGAGGGAGTCGACAAAATTGACGCTGAGAACCAAGCGCTAAGAATGCTGTCAAATACCTGCTCTCAAGTGCTATATTTTGGCAGAAGAATCCATTTGAGATATCTAATGTTGTTTTGTATTTTTTCCACACAATGTTATTCATTAATGCGGCACTGTGCGCATTTTGTACTGCAAATGTTTTAGTGCATGTGTTCAGATGTCTGTAGTTTAAAACTAGATGGTAAGAATTATCGGGTTTCATTACGGAAAACAAAGGATTATTCATGGAGGAGGTGCAAGTTTCAAATACACCCTGGTATTCAAGTTGATCTAAGATCTCCCTGACCTGTTTTTTCGCTTCTTGTTTTATTGGGTACTGTCTCTGTGGAGTTGGAGTAATTTTTACTGGGATTGTATGGTGAGGTGACTCAGCATCCCTCCCAGCATGGTTGCGATATAATGCTGGAGCAAGTGCTACCGCCCACTCCTGCGCGTATGTGTGTTTTAAGTATATTGGAACGAGGTTGGAAAAAGCCGGTAAAATTACCGTCTCTCCCTTTGGGCAATCCATAACAATCTCAGGCGGCCAATCTTTTTCAGCTAAAAGGATGTCATAGCCATAAGTCAGGTTCTCCCAAAAGAGACCTTTAATTTTTCTGGGTTTGTCCCCCTCCATTTGGAGTGTTATTTCATGTAACCTATGTGGGACACTTACCCTTGTATCAGGTGTTTCCACTGTGATGTGCTCATTCAGCTCCGCTGTCACCAGAAATTCCATCAGGTTCTGGAGAGCTATTGTTACTTCTGCTGTGCTGTCTAGCATCGTCAGAGCCCATTCCCCGTTCAGAAGTTGAGTCCTCAGAATTCTGGGCATGTCTAACATTAAGACCTGCTACTTTCTTCTTTTTAAATTGAGGTTTTCATTTTGGCTTTTCTTCTTTTTTGGAAGTATAGTCTGAAGCGCGTTGCGTGTCTCTGGACTTTGTATGCTCTTCTTGTCTGAGTTCTGACCCTCCTTCCCTCTCGGAGTTTTTTGATGAACCCTGAAAGGAATGAGAGGAACGTGCATCAGTATCCTGATACCTGTCAGGTTTTTTAATGTTATCACGATTCCTAAGGTTGTACCTCCTTTCGGGGGGCTCCTGTTGAGGAGACCCACCCATGGATTGTGATCTATTCTCTCTATTCTTTTGTTTTTTAGTGTTATTATCCCATTTCTTCTTGGAAGAATCAGGTGCTTGCTTGGTGTTATCCTCTTCAGGACCACCCATGAGTTGAGGTTTTGTTGCTCTAGCTCCCAAACTATCTCTACCTGGGGGCGTGGCCAAGCCGGCGACGAAAATGGCCGCCTGGCACTGAAGCTCCGTCTGGCGTAGTCAGCTTTCTAACATATTCCCCCACTTGCAACAGCTTTTGATCCTGGAACCCCGAAGCGGAACACAGCGCAAGATGCACGGATCCCACCGGTGCAACTGTGGCCTTGATCGATGCTTGCAATCGTCAGTGGCGACGAGCTGAATAGGGACGCCCGACCTGGCCGCGGGCCTCGCACCCGACTTCCTCTTTGCTGAGCGGAGCTGCCATCGACACGAGACCGAGGACTGTGGGGCTGCCGACGGCCTGTTGCGGCCTGGGGTCACTGGTGAGGCGCGCTGTCCCCCTGCCCCCCCGCCACTGCTGTTCTCACGCCTGGATTACGGGACGGGGCTGGGGGCCTCAGCGCTGATGCTGTGGGGCCTGTGTGAGGCGATCAGCCTCTACCGGACCGGGGGCCTTGCCGGGGGATGTGATCTGCTGCCCTCCCCCGCATCGCGGGAGCCGCGCTGCTTTTCGGTGTTGCCCTTCTAGATCGGTGCGCCTCCCCTGCTCGGGGCCAGCAGCCTGCACCTCCGGCCGGCTCTCTACATTATCGGAGGGTGGTTGGCTGCGAGAGACCGGTGGTTGGCGCTGGAGCCGCTTGGGGCTCCCACACACGTACGGGGCTCCGCGATCTCCCGTCCTGGCCCCCTTCGGGGTGCTGCCTTCTGCCGCGTCCGCGGCGAACCGGATTCGGGCTGTCTCCCCCTCTGCCGGGCTCCGCCGGCTCCGGCTGTTGACCCAGGCGTCCACGACCCCGGCACGTCGGACTTTGCCGCTCTGAGATCCTGTGCAAATACAACGCCGGGCAGGTTCCTGTAATGCAACTCTGCCGCGGCATGGGCCGCAAAGACCCGAGGCAAAAAACGTTGCCTTTCGAGAAGCTTACAGAGCCCGCACCTCCACAGGACTTACCCATGGCCGAGTCGGTGCACCAGCCAGACCAGGAGGCCGCTCCAGCGGACACAACTGCGTCCCTGCTCCGGGAGATGAGTGCGGGCTTTAAAGCACTGGATACCCGCTTCGATCTGCTGGATAAAAGTATCTCCAGCATGGGCGCTAAAATCCAAGTACACGACCGGCGGCTCGATGTGGCTGAGGCTCGTATATCAGATATAGAAGATGGGACCGCGCAATCGGTGAAGCGTCTGGAAAGGGTTGAGTGTATCCTGAAGGAAGTGACCATGAAAAATGAGGACCTTGAAGCCCGTAGTCGACGCAACAACCTCCGCATTATTGGGGTCCCGGAGACAACCCCCACTGGCCGCATGGACCTGTTTGTGGAGACACTGCTGCTCGGACTTTTTGGTAAGGACTCCTTCACGGCCGGCTTTGTGATCGAGAGGGCGCACAGATCCCTAGGCCCCCGCCCCAGGCCTGGTATGCCTCCCAGGCCCATAGTGGCCCGGGTCATGAACTTCCGAGACCGAGACGCAACACTTCGCATGGCACGAGAAAAAGGCGACATTGACTGGCAGGGCTCAAAACTCTCATTCTACCCGGACTTCACAACCATGGTACAAGACGCACGGCGTAAATTCAACGGGGTCAAGGCTGCTTTGAGAAATCTGGGGTTGCGTTATGGCATGCTCTACCCGGCCCGGTTGAGGGTCGACGTGGACGGCAGGGCTAGAATCTTTGATACTCCAACTGAAGCACAAGAGTTCTGCCGTATGTATAAACAGAACAAGCTACCTTCCGACAGAGCAGTGACCGGCCCTTCCCCTTCGCATAGCGGATCCGACGCCAGTGCTAATCTCTTCTCCAGCGCTGGGACAGGGTGACGTCTCACCCTCACAGGTTCAACTGTGTTTTTCCTCTTTTTTGGGAATATGTTCTTGACACTTTTACAAGACATTGCAATTTAGCTGACAGCTAGCCGGGGCGTTGCCGCCCCCCTTGGTGTATCCATCGAGAAAAGTTTGGGTTGATCTAGGGTACCTCTTTTTGGGTTTAGCATTCTACTGTGTGACACTTTGGTACCTTCTGTTCTTTGTTAATTGGGAAATGGCCCTTCCATGGTTGGGGTGGGGTTGGGTGGGGGGAGGAGGGGGGATATTTCACTTTGGAAATTGGGTCTCAAGTATTGTTAGTAGTCATTCACTATTGCACATAATTGGCAGTTTTATTTTCAATACAGCATTGACACTGTTCTTTTGCATTGATGGCCAGGTTTGGTAATATCGCAGGTCCCTCTGATCTTTCACTTATGTCCTGGAATGTACTGGGGTCTTAACGATACACGAAACGTAGACAGGTGTTGCAGTACTTAGTTAGACACAAGGTAGATGTTGCTTACTTGCAGGAGACCCATCTCCCCACTACGGACTCCACACACTTTGGCGCCAGCTGAGGGCACATCGGTATTTTGCCAATTACAGTTCCTACGCTCGGGCGCCGCCATCCTAATACATAAGCGAGTCCCCTTTCATGTTAGCTCGACGTTCCAGGACGACTGGGGTAGATATATCGCAGTGTCTGGGACCCTAGCGGGCAGGAACATTACACTGCTATGTATTTATGCACCCAACACTGACTCCCCCGACTTTTATCATTCCCTGCAGGCACAGCTCATGCGACTACCCCCGCAGACATTAATTGTCGGTGGAGACTTTAACCTCCTACTTAACCCTGAACTAGACAGCACCTCAAAGGCCCCTGACACTAAGCCACGATCCCGTCGAGCACTACTGGATCTCTGTGCCCGATTCACACTGTTGGATGTCTGGCGCAGATGAAACCCCAACTCTACCGCATACACCCACTATTCAGGTCAACACAATACCTGGACGAGGATTGACTATTGGCTACTCACCCCAGACATCTATGGCTGGTGCGAGACGGTCGGGACCCTTCCCAGAACTTACTCTGACCACTCCCGGTGACGCTGTGCCTTCGGATCCCCCGGCTAGAGGGGCTTCGAGCGCCAGTGGCGCTTCCCCAGCCATGCATTGCTCGATGAGGTGTTCAAGGAAGAAATTCGGGAGGCCATAGAGGACTATTTTGCCATAAACACGGGCTCGGTGGCCACGAGGGCGACACTGTGGGAGGGGTTTAAGGCTGTTATAAGGGGCAGGTGTATAGCGAAGCATGCGGGAGTCCTCCGGGATCTCCGTAACACATTGGCGCGTTTAGAGCGCGAACTCCTGGCCTTAGACAGTGACACCACATGCCACGCACATTCTAATTATGAGAACAGACGACTGGTGTTAATGGAGGAGTATAGGGAAACGGCCGACAGGGAGATCTTATATCTGGGGAAATATCAGACTGCGCGGCGCTACGGTGAGGGCGACAGACCGGGCAGGGTGTTGGCCCAACTCCTACCCCCCCCGTATCATAAAACCTATATCACTGAACTACATTCCCCAGAAGCACACGTGTACACCTCTACGGCGGACATTCAGTCCCGGTTCCTGGAATATTTTACTGCACTGTACTCCTCCACTATTGGGAGCGATCACAAGGCCCAAGAGGCCTATCTGAATGAGATATCCCTGGTGTACCTTGAAAAGCACATGCAGGACTTCCTGGCGGAGCCCATCTCAGTTGCGGATGTGCTTTTGGCCATAGAGACCATTCGCGGTTCGTCCGCGCCCGGATTGGATGGTTTCTCTGGGGACTTTTACAAAGAATATAAAGAATTACTAGCCCCACAGCTCATTGAGGTGTATGCCGAGGCACTGGAGACACAATCACTTCCTCCTACACTCAGGGAAGCTGTCATAGTCCTCCTTCCCAAACCGGGCAAAGAACCTACACAATGCGGTTCATATCGGCCCCTATCCCTATTGAATTTAGATTACAAGATCCTAGCCAAAGTGATCGCTAATAGGCTGTCCCAATTAATGGAATTTATTATTTCTCTGGCTCAATCTGGTTTTGTGCCACATCGATCAACATCCCTAAATCTCAGAACGCTTTTCTCGGTACTGCACAGGATTAATCCTGACACCCCGGCTGCTGCCGTACTCTTGGACACGGAGAAGGCCTTCGACACATTGGAATGGCCCTTCTTTCTTTCGGTTATGAGGCGCATGGGCATGCCCATGGGCTTCATCGACACAACCACATTATTGTACACCAAACCAACTGCGCGGTTGCGGTTAAACGGTACGCTTTCCGCTCCCTTTCAATTGTCCCGGGGCACCAGGCAGGGTTGCCCACTGTCTCCATTGTTATTTATATTGGCCATGGACCCATTGATACGGCACTTTCAGGAACGACATTTACACAGGGGCTTACAATTTAATACTGGCCCTCTCTTGGTGTCTCTGTACGCGGACGACACGATCCTTTATGTTCGCCACCCGCAGGAGAATTTGCACGAACTAATTAGAGAAATTATTCGATTTGGCCGCTATTCAGGATTAGGGATAAACTGGCATAAATCGGTAATATTGCCGCTGACAGCTAGCACGACACAATGGGAATGTGAATTCCCCATAGAGTGGTGTGCGGAATCAGTGAAATATTTAGGAATTCACATTCACTTAGAGGCTGCCCAGATGATAAATCTCAATTATGGACGAGCCATTGCCGCACTTACAACTCAAATAGAGAAATGGCTGCGGATACCCTTGTCCCTAGCTGGTCGGGTATCGCTTCTCAAAATGATAATTCTCCCTAAATTTCTATATCTGTTTAATAATATACCTATCCCACTCACCAACACATTTTTTCACACACTCCGCACCCTGTTAACCCGATTGATATGGGGAGGGGGCAGGCACGTGTCCGGTGGGAAGTCCTTACCTTACCATATGAGAGAGGGGGTTACAATGTCCCAGACTTGCAGCTTTATTATTTAGTGTCCCAGTGCAGCTACGCTCACTCATGGTACCACCCGGATGCCCGGATTCCTTACCTCCGCCCGGAGGCTGACTTGGTACTCCCAGAGCAACTTGCGGCCATACTCCCCACGGGCTTTCCCAGAGACCCACTGGACATCCAAACCGTTTCCACCACCAGCTGGGCGTGGAAGAAGTTATGCCGATACACAGGCACGGCAGCTCTGTATTCCTCCGCTCTGCCCGTTATAAACCCACGCTAATACCAATCACGGGAGAACGACTGGTGCAACGCACTCTCGCTAAATTTGAAATCGCACGAGTAGGCGACCTATACCCGGACGGCCACGTATTCTCCCTCGCAGACGATGATCGGTTCCAGTCAGGAACCACTATGGACAGATTCGTCATGGGACGCCTCCGCTCTGCCCTACGTTCCACCTTCCCTTCCTTTCCGCTAGAGCCAGTCTCCTTTCCACCTCTCACCAGGGTTATTGAGCACAAAGACAACACACATCTCATCTCACTACTCTATAAGGCATGCATGACACTGAAGCCAGTGGACGACAGTAAGGTTCGCGGGGCATGGGAGGCCGACTTGGGACTCACGATAACGGACGAACAATGGCTTGCATGTTGCGCAGTCACACGAGACGTCTCGTTAAACAGCAGACACAAGCTTCTACACTTCAAATTTTTACGTCGCATCTACTTCGCACCAGTGCTAGCACACAAGATTGACCCTACCCAACCGCATAACTGTCGTAAATGCTCCGCTCCCAATGCAGATTTTGTACACCTCACCTGGACGTGTCCAAAAATACATCACTACTGGGAGCACATACACCTCATATTAGGGAAGATAATCAATCTTGCCCTGACTCCTAACCCGGAGGTGGCCCTATTGGGTTATACCGTTAACTTCCCTAAAAAAGTCAGACGGTTTGCTGCACTGGGAATGCTCCTGGCTAAACGTGAGATAGCTATTCATTGGGGCCGCAGGTCGGCCCCAACTGCACAGAGCTGGTTGAGGAGTTTAGCTTATTGCAATGTCAACAGTGAAATATATGCCACTACGTTGCCCAGTTCGTCCCGTCCCAAGGACATATGGGATCCTTACCGGTCTTACATTGAGGCAGTACGACAGGAGGTTGACCGATCCCTGCAAAGGGGTTTGGTGCCAGAGGGGGTGGGGTAGGCAGTCTACTGCGGAACACCTTCGCCCTATTGCCGCAATGCGGCCAATGGTAAAGTGAAGGCATGCTCGTCTCCGGGGTGCAGATGGCGCCCCAACAGATTTCTACTGGGATTAGTGTCCGGTGTGGGACCCCCCCTATTACTGCTTATTCTGATAACCTGTACATGTATCGATTTTTACAGTTTTAGTTTCTGGTTCCACAGGCTGCCAAATGTAATGTTAATGATGTAAATGTGAATTGACTTTTTACACTGATGTCATAGTGATCTAAGACACAAATACAATGCTTATTTTTGTTCATGCAAACAAAAACGAATAAATAAAGTTTAAAAAAAAAAAAAAAAAAACTATCTCTAGCTAATTCAGCATAGGTGTCTTCGATAATTTTAGGTAATTCACGTTCCTGTTGTAAAGGAGTGAAGTCCCTCAGGTGTTGGCGTATAGCCACTGCTGCTGCCTCCCCTTTTATGTTTGCTAATATAATAGCTGATACCTGGGAAAAATTATCTAATACTTTCATCCCTAAGTTCAGAGCAGGTTCTGCTCCATACTTATTCTGTATTTGTCTTAATACATCTGGTATTACTGCTAATGAAGGGATACCATGCGTTCTGGTATTTATGGCAGCGAAAACTGTACCCCAAGTGGTATTATCCTCTAGCTGAGGAGCTATCCCCATTGGTAAGCAGATTGTTAACATTCTGCGTTTTTCTTGAGGGCTTGTGTGTGGAAATACTGCCTCTAGCTGTATTATTTTTTGAGCTATCCAGAATGGCATTTGCTCACGTCTACTGGGCATTTTACCCATAACTGCATGTAGCGTTTGTGGTGTTATTTTAGTTGTAGATCCCTGAATCTGTCCTGCTTGTGTAGCCCTTGCTGGCTGAAGTGTGAGTGTTCTCATCACGAACTGAGTCAGGTTTCTCTAAAGTTTTAATATTTCTTTATGAAGTGGACGTAAGTCTGCTACTGACATTGTGTCAATGTCTGGATGTGGTGTGTAGGCCACTAGGACTGGCCAAGTTGCTCCATCTCTTTTGAGCGGACCGAGTCTCACTTTTTCTTTTGTGTGTGGGAGGGTGCCATTAAACCAGTTTATGTGCTCCTGGTAGGTGAGCGGAACTTCAATGTCCTCATACAGACAGTATTCATTTGGTGTTTCATCTTCAAAGTAAGAATGAAATGTATGTGATTGTGTATCTGCTTGTGGGAATTTAACCCATGAATAGAATACCTCTGTTCTATATGATTTGTGTGCCTCAATCACGAATGTGATTGTCCCCCCCCCAGCTGTGACTCCATAGTCTGCTAGTTTTAGAGTAAGAGCAGTTCTGACATTTTCTGAAATGTTTATTTCCCCTTCCTCGGTATAGAAAACAATGGTCCTAGACTAATTGCTTTAGGAAGGTATTCATTAAGTCAAAATCTATGAACATGATACACATAGAACTCAAGTTACATCATAAGTGTACCCCAGTAGTTTCTCAATTCAATTCAGTATATCCTCAAAAAGACACACAAGCACCATAAATAGCTTCAATAGTGACTGTTTAATCTCACAGTTATTATAACAGATCACTGTAGGGAACGTTTCAAAACAGAAAAGAGGGTTGCTCCAGGGGGAGTGTGGAAAAAGGATTGTGCTCGTGAGGATAGAACAGATGTATAGGGAGGGAAATCAGAGAGTAGTAAAAACAATCAATTACACATAGTAATGTCCTTAGTAAACTGGTCGTGGTTTAGAGTAGCACCAGTTTTACAATGGGGCCTGTCTCTCATGGATTCGAAAGTACTTTTCTGGTTCTTGATGTTGTACAGAGTATAATCTTCTGTAAAGAGGTAGGGATGGGGTGAAGTAGGGTACAGGCCCACTAGGGGAAAGTGTCGACGTTTCGACCCTGGCGCATAAAGGGTGGTTTGTATCCTCTGCAGGCAGGTCTTCCTCAGGACGGGGATGGGGGGGGGGGAACAACCTGTATCAAGGCGAAGTCAGGGTTACAGCCCCCCAGGTGGTGGTCCGCATAATTGTAGCGGTGAATTAGAATAGGTATTGAATTTCAATGTGCAGTTTTCATGACAGCAGTGTCGATTGAATCCTAACACTGGTGGATTAAGGCATCTTAGTAAGCCTCCATAGCGCAGTCAAAAGACTGGAGGAGTACAGAGCTGATCACCGGGACTGCGCTATAGAGGCTTACTAAGATGCCTTAATCCACCAGTGTTAGGATTCCACGAGTGCTCTGTGGGCTGGTGTTTTGTGATTCAGATCGAGGTCCCTTCGCGATCCCTGGTCCGTTGGCCTGTGGGTCCTGGCGAGGGTCACTTTGACTTTCCTTGGGCTTCCCTGGTTGCTCCAGACGTGCCCTGACTCCCCATAGCTTGGAAAGTCTCCTGGACCTTGCTGGTCCGTACTGTAACTTGTTTCCTCTGCCCGCGTGGGTTGCCTTTGCCAAGGCTTGTTGGTGTTCAATCCGGGCACTGACCCCTCAGCACTCGACATCCTTCGCGGGACAGCTCACCTCCGGACTTTGGTCATCGTCGACGTCTCCTGGTCCCCGTAGCTGCAGAGTCAAGTATCCTATCTTCACACCTGAAGCACCCGACATCGGTGGGCATTCGTCTATCGAGCCCCTGGTCACGTGAAGTGACCCAGACGCTGTCCCCTCTGCTTTCAGGTTCTTCTTACTCCGAATCCAGGCTTGGATTCCACCGGACACTTTTCATCTTCCCGGCAGCAGCACTTCTTCGCATCACGCCATTGAAAACGACGAGGGTTTCCGACACCACTTGACCCCTATGCACCCGGCTCATCTGGGATAGGTAACACGGGTACCTCAGTACTCACAAGGGTGCTGGCCTTAGAACCTTCTATGTTCCAAAGGGTTTGCTTGAAGTCCTCTCCGAAGTGTCCTTAAACTGTAATTTTCCAACCGCGACTTTCCCATAGAGTTGCACGGAACACGCGGTTGTGTTCCCACACTGCACCCATCCTCCGTGGGCTCCCTGTGTCCCTCCTCTGGGTGGTTCCTTGAGGTCCCAGCGATTCTACGTGCTCTAGGCACTGTGTCTATTGAAGTCGTTGTTCTTATACCATTTTTTTAGTATATGGTTCAGTCTCCCCCTGGAGCCCGCTGTGTATTGTGCTATTTACTATCGTTCTATTGATTTAATATTGTGTACTGTATATTCTAATTTCGGGTAGAGATTAGTAGAGAGTGTTTTAGTAATAAATACATATTTTTACATAACACTTGTGTGGTTCTCCTTTCATTTAGTCATTCAGGAGGTGATATTCTGGTAAAACAAGCTGCTTTACATTCCTTCAAGATTAAGCCTGAAGGCTGCTCTCCATAGCTACCACAAGGATAGCTTTCATAAAGGTTATCTTTGACCTAATCATCAATAAGGGTGGTTTGGACTGGTGCAAGGTGCTCACTTTAATTAGTGGACAGCATATACCAGGCCAACTTCTCACACATAGTTATTATGCAGGAGATGGTAGTCCTGCTGAGCTTACAATAACCCTCATGCATAATGGATGAGGCTAGTTTTCAGTGAAAACCATACGTCCTGTAAGCAGTACCGTAACTAGGTTAAAGGTCAGTCCCAGGAACCATTATGTAGTGTAATGGTAGGGGAGAATATAGGAGAAAGGTTAGGTGATTACCTGAGCCTATATTGGGGTACCTATATGAAACATAACAATTGGTGGGTGGTACTAGGAACTGACAGGTGAGGTGACTGGGTGTAACCATGCTTGTCAAAGTGGTTAGAGCATAGAAGGCGAACTTCACGCTGCCATAAGAGTGGTTAGAACATAGAAGGCCAGTGCCACAGACCATTAGACAGACAGCCGGGGCCGGACTGGGAGCCAAATACAGCCTTGGCATAAATGTTCAAACCGGCTCCCTCCATTCCTCCTTTCTCAACTATCTCTCTCTCTCTCCTTTTGTATTTTCTCTCACTTTCCCCTTTCTCTCCTAAAGCACTGGTTATGCCAACTGCCATTAACCTGGGGGAACTGGACAAAGTAGTAGAAGTGTCAGCAGCAGCCCTCTGCCTTCAAAAACTAACCACCAGCAGTTCCAACCCACTGAGAAAATCAGTGATGAAAAAAGAGCCCTCTGGTCCTGCAGCTTGAGATGCAGCTGTGTCAGTAACTGTGGCTGGGTGAGACCGAACACCAAGTTAGAAGACAGAAGATCTTCCCATGTGCACTGAGAGCCTGGTATGCGTACAGTTCACCCCAAAAAATTATTTGATTGCTCAACAACGCATTATGCTCCACGTGCTGCCTTCATGACTGTTTTTTGTGCAATTGTAAAATTGTACCCCTAAAGTCGCACTGTCGTGGACTGCTCCAAAGGGTATCTTCCTTTAGGCGTCCAAAGGCGACATGCTTAAAACCATAGCTCCTTTCATGCCTATGCACACCAGAGACGATGTAGTTAAAATCTCAAGGCCCCAGGTATATCATGTGAGAGGTGAAGTCAGGGTGTGACACCCAAGATGGATCAAACAAGAAGGGGCCCATGACACGGCATACATCGACGCAACTGATTTACCCGCATCTCTCCATAGTAATTGGATCGTGATGTCTCCGGTGATCAGACTCAGTCGTAAATGAGACAAGATGCAATGGAAGAGAGTTTGTGCCAGGAGTTTTACATTATATATACTTTATTTGAGCAACCCATCCCCGAGGCAGCCAGTCTCGTGCCTTTGTTTCCCTGACTGTAAAGCTCATGAGCTGTCTCGAAGTTGCTCTACCCATGTAAGTCACGAGTTCAAATCAGTGGCTTGCTTTAATCCTTCCAAGGGCGAGCATTGAAGCATCATTAAATTGGGAAACAGGAACATCTACTATTTCCAGCGCTTTGCATCTGCCTGTGTTGGGTGCTATAAAGAAAAGCATTATTAGAAAAGTTATTACCCATCTCAATGGTACTCATTCTGTTGCTAGTGAAAGGTTGATTGTAATGTATTGGCTCGGATGCATAAGCCTCATAACCTCAACGCTAAAGTCATTGGTTTAGACATTAGCAGTTTTTATTGCTCTCGTTAAAACTGTCTCCCTTCTTACAGTGGACAACTACTAGTAAGCTAGGTCAGTTTGGTGGGCCTACTTGCTGCTACTTTTCCCATATATTTCTTGGAAAGAACCCATAACCTGTAAAAATGTTCTTTAAATGTGTCCAGTTTTCACCAGTGTTCCAGGTGCAGTGTTTTTTATTCATATGTATTTGTTACTAATTTACAACATTTTTCTTGCAGAACGGCCGTCAACCTATCTTTTAATCTTATATTTTAACCTTGTTTAGTTTCCTTGGCTTTAAATTCTACCATTACACATGTTGTATCTGAATCTTATTGATTGACCCACATGTAACTGTGTTTTAGGTTTTGTCCCATGTTTACACTTTATCATAATCTTGCTAACAAGGCCATTTCAAACAGGGAAGACCTGGTTGTGAGTGCCCTTTCAAAACACAGGTACAAGAGGTATTTGTGCTCAGCTCCTACTGGGAGCATGAGCAACAACCGCTGAAAAACGACTGTGCCTGATTTTGTACTTTGTGCCCACCTCATGTTGATGTCAGCCTTCAGTGTACCTGAAATTTATTTTGGAGAGAAATTATGTGGGTGCACAATTTTTACCCAATTCTGAGTAGAAAAAACTTGCAATGTGGAGTTACATGCAAATTGTACATGCACGTCCAAAGTGCACAAAAGGAGAATTTTCAATGATTTAAAAAATATTTTAACTGATTTTAATTGACAAAAATCTTGTATGTAAGTAGTATGGATTGCACAAATTGTGTGTGCACAATTACTTGCGGTCCTATTTGGAGCACAAACAAGAACTTACACCCCAAACAGTGTTATCAGAAATCGTGATTCAACAAACTCACAGAATATAAAGTATTCCTCACACTGGCATTTGCATATCGCGCTGTGCGTAAGATGGCGCCAAATCTCCAGACCTCTCGCATGACATCAAAACACAGCACTCACTGTTGGCACCACAACCAACAAATGCACTCAGCCATATGCAACAAAGCACTTATTCATCTGTAAATAGCTTTGAGGCCCCTTCAAGGAGTAGGAAAAAAAAGTGCTATAAAAATGTTGCATTCCATCATATTATGGGCTTTAAAATGTCACTAATCTTAAATTATTTTTTCAAAAACTGTACAGAGATACATGACCCTTGCCCCCGGGACCACACCTGCTCTTCCTTTTGGAATTACTTGAGGCATGCCCAAAACACACACAGTTCTGTATTAATGTATGGAAACAAAACTGTGAATCCATAACTCAGATCCTGCCACAACCCTCCTATCTGGTGTCAGCATGATGTTCGGGCCAATCTGCTGGTTTCTTCCCACAGTTCCTGTGCGGAGTACAGGACAGAGCTTAGATGCAGCACTTTCCTGAAGTTGTGAGGACAGAAATACTTAATCAATGATCTGCTGTGCAGTGGGCTGTAGCATCCAATTAACAGCCTTAAAACCGGCTGAGTAAACAAATAATCATCGGCTCTCCTTATGCGCCATCGACGTGAAAGCAAATTACACACTGGGCGCCACCGCGCCGTCACAGAGGAGCTCTGGGTTTCATTTTACGTCCGTCACGTTCTCCACATAAAATGGCGACAGCAGCAGGCAGCCCAAATAAAGCTGCGTGTGGCAGAAGGGCCTGTTCAAATATAGGTTATTGTATTCACGGGGATGCTGACAAACTCAGGCTCGCTGAGGGACATGCCTACAAATCAACCGCTGAAATAGACTTCCAGGAAAAGAGGCGCGCAGGGCCAAGAGGAATGTGTAGGTTGACTGCGACATCCTATTTGTCCAGGATTTCGGCTCCGTGGCATTTTTATTGTAGGTAGACTGTTATACCTGCTGCTCAGCCAGTGTGAATGTGGAGTGGAATGTTGGTGTGAGAGGTGACTGTGGAATGTTGGATGAGTGAGAATGTCAGTTTGTGTATGGGCTGAGCAACAGGGAGGCTGCTCCTGGTGGGGCTCTCACTTCTGTTCACAACATTTTGGCGACGATCTGGAAAAAGAACCTGCGTGATGAACTACTGAAACTTACATCCTGAAGAGATTACAAGGTAAAGAACCTCTTAAATCTACAAGCTACAGACTCAAAGCATACTGGCACCCCTGAGTGAGCCCCACCAGTGACCCCTACTTCGGTCGCCCCAACTTCTCTGTGCCAGTTCCTGCTCTACCTTCCTGCTTTCTCTCCTGCTTCCTAGGGACTGTTGTCCCTGTCCTGCAACTTTGGGACAGTGCTTCCACAAGTGCAGTTTCCTTCATGAGCGTCCAGTTCTTGCTACCTGCCTGTTCTGCTGCCTACTTTGTTGCCTTCAACCATGGCCTGCTTGTTCCTGCCTCATTTTATTTGTCCCTGCCAAAGTTGCCCAAAGACCTGCTGCAACCTGCATCATTACAGCGAGTACCATGTAAAGTGGAAACCTCCTTCTACACGTACCCTCAAGTCTCTTTTAACTTTATTGAGGCCTCTGATGTCATCGATTTTGATTTCCGGTTGTGTGGACTGCACTAGTAAGGCGTATGTGGAATTGTATGCCAGCCTGGGTCAAGATAAAGGCAGTTATTATTGCCACAACGCGGAGACTTGTT
Organism: Calotriton arnoldi; assembly: GCA_963921515.1. Taxonomy (NCBI): domain Eukaryota; kingdom Metazoa; phylum Chordata; class Amphibia; order Caudata; family Salamandridae; genus Calotriton; species Calotriton arnoldi. The sequence continues at coordinate 2,067,371 of CAWUFW010002503.1, read as the reverse complement.
ATTCTGTTGAGCCTTGAATTATGAGGATGTTAAATGCGGGGGAGCCGTGTCTTTCGTGTTTGTGTGCGCTTTTGTGGAGTCAAGATTCTTTGGCTCAATACTTGGTCCCTGGCATCCCCATTACAATTGGCAGTTGTAAAGTCATGTTTAAATTTTAAATATGCGCGTGCTTTCTTCAGCGCGTGCTGCTCACCTGGCTTTACTGGCCGCGTGTTGCCTCAGTGTTCTCTCCATGACGTCTTGTTTCTTCGTTCCTGGTTGCTGTTGCGGGACGTTCAGCTGCTGTAACGTGCCGTGAGCCATCCTGCACGGCATCAACTACGCGCAGCCATCTTGGGAATGGCTACATCTTTCAGTCTTTGGTGCAATGTTTTCTCCTGCATCCCACTTGCTCTGCCAACCACGTTGTCTGCTTCCATAAAGTTTAATTCAAACGTCGTTGGTCTGCTTTCCACTTCAAGCTCTGATTTCTCCGTCAATCCTGAAGGAAATAAAGTCCGTAAGTTCTGCCTTTATAGGAAGTACGATGTTGGATGAAGGTTCTGTTTTTTTTTGCTGCTCCCTACTTCTCTCATATGCATCACGTCGAAGTCATTCCTTTCAACTTGGCATTTTGCACATTAGGAGCACGAAGGTTTCTCAGAGGGCGCATATTCATATGAAGGTACTGTTTTTTTTTCTTTTGTTGTTCACTGCCTCTAGTACATGCTCCACGTCGAAGTCATCATTTCTACTTGGCATTTTCTTCATGAGTAGCATTGTGTCTGAAGATTGACTCTACCGTCAAGCATCTTCTATTTTGAACATTTGAGCTTGAACATTTGACTTATGCACTTCTGTTCTTTACTTTACTTCGTGCGTCATGTCACCCAGATGGAGTTTCGCTTTTCTTTATTGTGTAGTTTTTGTATGCAGTTTTATTTCATTATTTGCCTATTCTGCTGAAAATTTTGCTTTACCACTACTATATGTAGAGTGAATGTTATTTTCTTATTTTCGTTTCAGGATATTGCAGTGTTTTCCCCCACTTTACGTGGTTAAGGGTTAGTGTGCTACAAGTATCAACTTTATGTTTGCGTGGAGTTTCTGCTTGGTCCTTCCATGTTACATGCTATTCTATGTTTTGCTACCAAGTACACCTTTGGTTACAGGGTTTATCGTGATGTGTGTCTGCGTTTTTGCATGCTTCTGCTCTTGGTATTGCTTTCTCCCACTTTACGTGGTTATGGCTCGGTGTTGTATAACTACCCATCGTTGTATGGATGTATTGTGTTCTGTGTGGTGTGTTTCCCACACATTCCACCCAGACTGGGGTTGGGGGAGGTTCTGGAGTTTCTAGGTGTTCGTTGTGCCGTGTGGTATTGTCAGGATCCGTTCCCTCCCGCTCATATGGGGCTCCCTCGGGTCTCACCTGTGGCGGATCCCTTCTCTTTGCAGCTTCCGGACGCGGGGGTACCCGTTGATGACCCTGGGACTCAGGATATCCCGGGCTTCTGGCCCTTTAACCCCGGGGCCTGCCCGCAGCCTGACTCCGCCCCTGATGATGTCGCGGAGCGGGATTCGCCTCCTCAAAAGGGCGGGACCAGCCATCAGGAAGTGTTCGAGCTGAGCGGTGGAGAAGGAGAACGCCAACATCGCGGAGCAGCGGAACCTGAAGAACAGTGCCCGACTACCGGAGGAGCACGTATCGGAGCCGGACGAAGACACGAGGAGCCAGGAGGCATTCCCTGCCAGCGCCCTGCCACGGACCTGGAGGTTCGTGGCTGCAACTAGGTTCGTGAGCGACTCTGGGGGTCTGGGAGGCGGGTGGCTACCTCCTTCCCGGGTGGCAGTAGATCAGGGGTGGTGTCCTAAGCCTTGGGTACCAGTTATCCCCCCTTCTGCCTCGGTGATTGGATAAACCCCTGCCCCCTCACGTCCCCGATAGCCCGGTGTTCCTTCACTATTCCCTTCCCTCATCACAGCAAATCGCCTGACACTAAGGATTGCTGTTCTCTTGTTTTGTCCACATACTCCTGTCCGGAACGCCGTGACGACAAGACGACATCGGAGAGGAGTCGGATCCCACTATCGACGACTGCAGGAACGACGTGGTCCCGAACTGTTTTATTACCCGATCAGCCAGCCTTGTGAACATAATAAATTCCCCTATAACTATCTGGAGTGTCTCATACGTCCTCTGTGCCCCGCGACATATGGTGGAGAATGCGGGCATTTGAGGTGTAGACTCCATTGAGGAACACGAATGGAGGCGCTGATACAGCATTTGGTGGAGGGGCAGAAGAAGCTGGAGTGGGCAGTGGAACGCCAGCTCAACAGCGCCCAAGCTGACAGGGACACGTTCAAAGACCAGATGAAGGCCCAAATGGATGCACTCCTACGGGTCACGGAAGAGATTCCCGTGTCAGAGACAGTCCATAAACATACAAAGACCCCAGTAGCCGCACCCGCGGTGTCCCTCCAAAAATATCTCCCCGGCGAAGACCCGGACGCCTTCCTGCTGAATTTCGAGAGGGCGGCGCGGGCCTCCGGATGGCCTGTGGCGAAATGGCCTTTCTTCCTGGCCCCCCTCTTGACGGGAGAGGCCCAAGCCGCCTATCAGGTGGCCAACGCAGGCGGCGTGACCCCCTACGATGAGGTGAAGGCCCTGATACTCGACCATCTGGGTATGGACGCGGAGGCCTATCGCCTCAGATTCCGACGAGAAAAAGGGACCCCTGGTGACACCCCCAAAACCCTGTATTTCAGACTTAAGTTAGCCGCGGAGAAATGGCTGAAACCTACAGAGCAAACAAAGGAGGAGGTGATGAATTCCATCATCCTAGAACAGTTCCTTGAGGCCCTCCCGTATGCCACGCAAAGGTGGCTGAGGCAACACGCAGGTCTGACTGTGGAGAAAGCGGTCGAGATGGCCACCTCTTTTCCAGGGCACAACCCCGTGTCCTATCCTGGGAACCGGAAAAGGGAGCAAAACCAACACCCTACCCAGGAAATCCCTCAGACCCATCAAAGAACCAGAGAGGGTCAGATCCTTGAAACCAGAGCCTCTCATTCCCCGACAGCCCCAGTGTTTTGAATGCGGTGAATGGGGCCACATCGCCAGGGTATGCCCCAGAAGAAAAGCAGACGAACCCATGGATATCAGCTACGTGCCACGGAACCTTATGTACACGGCTGAGATGGGGAGCTGCTTTTACGTGAGTGTCACCATCAATGGCCATCCTGTCACCGCCCTCTTAGACTCCGGTTGTCGACAGTCAATGATCAAACAGCACCTGATTAGGCCAGAACAGAGAATCCCCGGGGGACGAGTAGCTATACGGTGTGTCCATGGGGATGTGCGTATCTATTCCACAGCCAGGGTACCCATTCACTGTCAAGGGAGGAGTGGTCCATCGACTGTCAACGTAGGGCTCATGTCTAGCCTCCCTGAGGACATAATATTAGGTACAGACAACCCTGACTTTCTTTCCCTCTTTCTAGATAGAATACGCAAGACAGCCCACACAGACTGCGTCCCTGCTCTGTTGACTCAGGAACCATGGGAAATCGACAAAAACTTCCGCTGGGCTCAGTCGAACGACACCGATCTTTCCCATGCCTGGCAAGTGGCCAAAAACGTTCTTCCTGGCCAGAACCCGACGTATCCCACATTCCTAGTACGGAACGGCCTTCTTTACAGGGTGGCTGGTCCTACCGTAACTCCTCAACTTCTAGTGCCCAAGGTCTTTAGGGAACAGATCCTGTTTTTTGCCCATTCCCACCTGCTAGCCGGTCATGTAGGCGCCCAGAAAACAACGGACAATATCCTGCGGTTCTTTTACTGGCCTGGCATATACGCGCAGATAAAAAAATATTGCCAGGAGTGTTCCGTCTGTCAGGTGAAAAACCACCTACCGTCCCCACCTGTTCCCCTACAACCAATGCCCATCATAGGACACCCCTTTGAACGCGTAGGCATGGATCTTATTGGTCCCCTACCCCGTTCCTCAAAGGGGTACCAACACGTCTTAGTATTGGTCGACTACTGCACTCGCTTCCCCGAGGCCTTTCCCCTCAGGGCCCCGACCACCGCAGCTATTGCTGATAAGTTGATGGAGTTCTTTTCCCGGGTGGGTTTTCCCCAACAGATATTGACCGACCAAGGGTCCCCGTTTGTCTCTAGACTGATGTCTCAAGTGTGTAAAATGATGGACGTGAAGCATATTAAGACATCCGTTTACCATCCACAGACCGACGGCTTGGTCGAGAGATACAACGGTACCTTAAAATTAACCCTTAAGAAAATGTTGGTGAGTGAAGGAAAGGACTGGGATCGTCTTCTTCCCCTAGCTCTCTTTGTCATCCGAGGGCAGACCCAGAGCAGCTTGGGTTGTTCTTCATTTGAGCTCCTCTATGGTCGCCAACCGCGGAGTCTGTTAGAGATGACGAGGGAGACGTGGGAAAAGGAAGAAAACAACACCCAGGGCCTCCTAGATTACTCCCTACATTTGAAATCCCGGATCGGTAAATTACGTGACCTAGTCCACAAGAACCTAGAAAAGAGCCAGGAGAGACAAAGACACCATTACGATAAGGGAAAGAAGTGGCGTTTTCTACAGGTAGGTGACTGGGCCTTGGTTCTGTTGCCTTCGTCACTACCTAAAATAAAGAACGAATGGAAGGGCCCCTACAAAGTGATAGGAATTATAGGTAAAACCACCTACCGTCTTCAGATGAGTCCTCACAAGACCCAGTCTTACCACATTAATTTGCTAAAGAAATGGATAGGAGCCCCTCCACGGGATATTCAGTTATCCCTTCCCGAGGAGGCTTATCCCTGTACCCTCGAAAATCTAGTGGTCAACCCAGAGTTACCTAGGGACAGGCTCACGGACTTGCTAAACCTCTTTGAACCCCACAAAAACCTGTTCTCAGATAGTCCCGGGAGGACCAACCTAGTGGAACACCACATAGAGACGAAATCCGGTGAGATAGTAAAACAAAAGCCCTATAGACTACCGGCGGCCCGCCGGGCAGCCGTGTCCAATGAAGTAAACAAAATGCTACAAATCGGCGTTATCAAACCATCTCAGAGCGAGTGGACGTCCCCCATAGTCCTAGTACCCAAACCAGACGGTTCTATTCGTTTCTGCATAGACTTTAGGAAGGTCAATGCCATCTCCAAACTGGATGCATATCCATTACCCAGAGTAGACGAGCTTACGGAGAAGCTAGGAAACGCCCGGTATATCACCACCCTGGACTTAACGAAAGGGTACTGGCAGGTGCCATTGCGAGGCAGTGCTCAGGAAAAGACCGCCTTTTCCACCCCGGACGGTCTATTCGAGTTCACTGTTTTACCTTTGGCTTGCACGGTGCCCCAGCGACCTTCCAGCGCCTGATGAATAAGGTATTGCGCACCCACCAGGCATATTCCTCTGCCTACCTAGACGACATAGTGATCTTCAGTCCCACTTGGGTAGAACATCTGGAACACTGCCGTCTGGTAGTACGGGATTTGCAGGCCGCGGGCTTACACATCAACGCCCGGAAATCCCGTGTCGGGTTTCACCGTGTAAAATACCTCGGGTACCTGTTGGGGAACGGGTGTATTGAGCCACAAAAAGAAAAGATCAAGGCCATTACCGAAACACCAATCCCCTCGTCTAAAAAGGAAGTCCGGGCTTTTCTAGGTCTACTGGGGTACTACAGACGATTTATTCCTCAGTATTCCGAGATAGCAGCCCCTTTGACGGACCTACTGAAGAAATCCGTCTCTAGAGATGCGGTCCTTCGCCCCTCCCCTCAGGTAGTAGAAGCCATACAGAGGCTAAAGACGGCAATCACTAGTGGTCCTGTGTTGGTATCCCCGGATCTCAGTCAGCCTTTCATCCTCCAAACAGACGCCTCCGAGCTCGGCATTGGTGCAGTCCTGTCCCAGATAACGCCTGATGGTAGTGAGAGACCGATCCTTTTCGTTAGCCGGAAGCTATTTCCCCGAGAACAGAGATACCCGGTTATCGAGAAGGAATGTCTGGCAGTGAAATGGGCTATAGAGAAACTACAGTATTATCTGGAGGGTAGCCGTTTCTTGCTTTATACGGACCATGCTCCCCTGGTGTGGATGAGTCGGAATAAGTCCAATAACCCCCGTGTCATGCGGTGGTTTCTCGCTCTACAGCCCTTTGCATTTGAAGTCCGCCATAGGAAGGGGACGGCCAACTCCAATGCTGACTTTCTTTCCCGCATGCATTGTGTCCCCGATCGGGACTACTCTGGGAGAGGGGTGTGTCAGGATCCGTTCCCTCCCGCTCATATGGGGCTCCCTCGGGTCTCATCTGTGGCGGATCCCTTCTCTTTGCAGCTTCCGGACGCGGGGGTACCCGTTGATGACCCTGGGACTCAGGATATCCCGGGCTTCTGGCCCTTTAACCCCGGGGCCTGCCCGCAGCCTGACTCCGCCCCTGATGATGTCGCGGAGCGGGATTCGTCTCCTCAAAAGGGCGGGACCAGCCATCAGGAAGTGTTCGAGCTGAGCGGTGGAGAAGGAGAACGCCAACATCGCGGAGCAGCGGAACCTGAAGAACAGAGCCCGACTACCGGAGGAGCACGTATCGGAGCCGGACGAAGACACGAGGAGCCAGGAGGCATTCCCTGCCAAGCGCCCTGCCACGGACCTGGAGGTTCGTGGCTGCAACAGGTTCGTGAGCGACTCCGGGGGTCTGGGAGGCGGGTGGCTACCTCCTTCCCGGGTGGCAGTAGATCAGGGGTGGTGTCCTAAGCATTGGGTACCAGTTATCCCCCCTTCTGCCTCGGTGATTGGATAAACCCCTGCCCCCTCACGTCCCCGATAGCCCGGTGTTCCTTCACTATTCCCTTCCCTCATCACAGCAAATCGCCTGACATTAAGGATTGCTGTTCTCTTGTTTTGTCCACATACTCCTGTCCGGAACACCGTGATGACAAGACGACATCGGAGAGGAGTCGGATCCCACTATCGACGACTGCAGGAACGACGTGGTCCCGAACTGTTTTCAACCAGCCTTGTGAACATAATAAATTCCCCTATAACTATCTGAGTGTCTCATACGTCCTCTGTGCCCCGCGACAGGTATGTTCCCACAAATTCCACCCCGACTGGTGTTGGGGGAGGTTCTGGAGTTTCTAGGTGTTCGTTGTGCCGTGTGGTGTGTTCCACACATTCCACCCCGACTGGCGTTTTGGGAAGATGTTTTTTTTTAGATTCCTTTACTTTAATGCTGTGTGCTTGCTTGCGTTCCGTGTGGTGTTTTTCCCCCACACATTCCACCTCGACTAGCGTTGGGGGAAGTGCTGAGATAAATGTTTGCAGAGTTGTTTAGGTTCCGTGTGGAGTTTTTCCTCACGTTCCACCCCTCTGGGTGACTAATGTTTCTATACTACAAGGTTGTGGAACTACGTTGTTCCGTTCTAGGTTCTGTGTGTACTCACTTGTCACACTTACCACCCTTACTACGGGTAAGGGTGGAGGGCAATTGTTCTGCCAGTTGTTCCCTGTGGAATTACCTTCCACAGTTTTGTATCTCTTGTTAGTTTGTTTCCTACCATGCTTTCCTGTTGGTACCCTTTCTACCTCTTATTGGCCTGGCCAGTCAGCTTGCTTTGGTTTTGGGGTTTAGCTTATGTTGTGTAGCATGGTAGCATGTGTTTTGCCTTTATTTGGATTGTATTGTGGAAAGGGAGATGTGGTGAGTGTGCTTGCTTGTGTGGCACTTATTTGCTGTGATTGCTGGATTGCGTTTTGCTCCTCTTTCATAAATCTATTCTTTGTTATCTAGCATACATGTATATTTTCCATCATTATCATCTCTACATGTATTACATTGAATTTGCTTTCTTGCCCCAGTGCTGCATGTAATTATTGTATTGTCATCCTTTGCATGCACCATTCTTTTTGTGATTCATTTGAAGTTGATTCTCGTTTCTGTAAAAAAGGGAGATGTGTTATACCTGCTGCTCAGCCAGTGTGAATGTGGAGTGGAATGTTGGTGTGAGAGGTGACTGTGGAATGTTGGATGAGTGAGAATGCCAGTTGGTGTATGGGCTGAGCAGCAGGGAGGCTGCTCCTGGTGGGGCGCTCCCTTAAGATCATATCTTGGAATAAATATACTAAAGAAACTACTTGGAATGGACTTACTTCTGTTCACAACATAGACGTTATGTTGACGTGTTCATATGGTAAACATTTGGCTAATGAGATTGCTACAGAAAATAAAGGTAATGTGATAAGGCATTTGGTGCATTGCATGGTCATTGGTACCTAAAAAAAAATCTTTTAGAGACGAGTGAATAGCATCCCTCATGTAACTGTCATAGTGTGCTCACAACGTGCAACTCGCTGCCCATCACTGAAACAACTCCCAAAGGAGATAGCCAATTGCAATTAATGTGGTTTAACCAAGGGCGTAGCCTTTTACTCACATAGTCACATCGCATCAGTGAGGAATGATAACCGTAGTTAAGCATACATCATTGTTATGAAAATACAGTAAGATCGGCCACACACTGTTATGAGAATACAGGATATAGGATTAGCAAAACAGCTCAACGATTGTGCAAGCAATAAAACAGTTGTCACCACCCATTACAGCGCAACACTTCAGAATGCACTTGTAAGATCAGTCCAAGGCATTATAGTTCTGAGAATAAAGTACATAAGATCAGCAGAAACATCTCAAAGATTGCGCAAGCAATAAAACAGTTGGTAACACTTTGAAATGCAAAAGTGCCAGCAGGTCCCTTTTCCATATCCATCACCCACACCCTCAACCCAGTGCATAACTTTGTGGCAACTGCCCCATCATCACTCAGAGGGATGGGCAATACCAGCAGTTCCACATACACCAGGGCACCGCATAAAGCTCCGTCTCTGCCGGGGAACCTGTCACCAGGCAAAACCCCCAAAAGTTCAACTCTGGGCATCTCGGAGTAGGGCAGAAAGGTCCAGGACCACCAGCAGGTCAGTCCCCCCTCCTGCCTGCACAGTGCCCACACAAAACGCCCCTCCAAGGGGTAAGTTCAGTATATCAGTCCAAAATTTGGACAGCCCCCTTTGTCTGCTGCAAGAAATTCCACCAATTCCTACTTCCTCTAGGGGTGGGTAGGTGGGTGTTTGCTGTGGTATGCTGGCTGGTGCATAGTGGAGAGGAAAAGAGGCCGGTCTCTCACCTCGTGATGCCTTATATGCTTTTCGGGCGCCCTCGATGATGTCACTGGTGACCCTCTCCTTTTCCTGAAAAACAAACAAGGGACTCCTGCTTTTGGCTTCATGCACATGGAAAGACTAAGGGCGCCCCAACTGCTATTTGCAGGGGGCGCATGGTCATTCACAGGTACAGCGCTTGATTGGGGCTAGTCAAGTGCCCTCCTTCATCCCACCATATGTTTGAGCACAACTTTGATTACTTTTTGATTTCTTTACAGCTCAGTGTAAACCAGGCCCATGGAGGGTATTAGAACAATGTACTAAACATTTGTGCGAATATAAAAAGCATGCAACAGAGAGACAAGCTATCAAGAAAAGAAATTACATAAAGAAAATAACTGCCTGAATTTATGTGTGTGCGTGCACAAGTAGTGAGGACTCCATTGTGCATATATCTTAATTGCAGAAAGGCAGAATCACTAACAGAGGGCCATGGGAGAGGAGGTCAGTGTTGGGTTTCTCTGTGCAATGCCTGTTCATTAAAAGGCTCTTTAAACCTTTTGTAGGTCTGGCTGCATGTGCTCTCGCTTGTGAGAGATATTGCTTGGTCTTGCCTGCAACGTGGCATGCACTGCATGAGCTCTCGCTTGCAAGAAATATTGTATACAATAAGGGGCTTGGAGTCCACCAATTACTTACCATTCATTGGCTTCATTATCACTCCGATTTTCTCCATTGTAATTGGGCAGCGTGCAGCGGCTTCACTTCTTTCCTCTGGAGCATGGACCAAGTACAGATTGCTTCATCTTGATCAGGGCCCTTCTGCTGCTGGCGCTCTGATTGGGGTACTATTTTTCTTTTCTCTTCTTCTTCTTCCTGTCGTGTTACTTCATCTTGCTCCTTCCCTCCCACATCCCTTTTTCCGTCTCACCCTGGCCCTCCACCCCTTGTTTGTGTTACTTATTCCCCACCCCTGTTGTCCGTGTTGCCTCTTCCCTCCCACCTCCTACCCTCCCATTATGTTTATTGCTGGTACCAAAATGAAACTTCAAGTGCATTTCATACATCTAGAAATTATTTTAAAAAATAACTTACGTACTCCAACAGAGCAACGAGCCACTGATATGGACTGTCTTTTACCTTGTGATAAGCAGCTGTCCTGGTTCTCCTGGTGGCACTTCAAAGTCATTTGTTACCAAACGTAGCAAAGTGTAAATGCTCTGACTTTGCTAGTACATGATACCCTTTTCCCAGATCGCATGAGATGCAGATCTTTAAAAATAATTTAGGGGGGTTTATTTAAAGAACGCTTATAACAAAGCACATCAAAGGAAATAGCAGGAAATATAATGGTACAGGAAATAAATATGTATAATAAAAACACAGAACGCTGCTGAATTACTTAAAGGGTTAGGGGTGAGTAATTAGGGTCGTTCATCCTTTTGGGCATGGAAAAAAAACATCCGATAGACGACAAACAAACAATACCATAGTCAAATAAATTGTCAGTATACACTTCACCATATTCCTCTTTTAACGTACACTCTATTAGAGAGGTAGTCCTATTGCCTAAGAACTTACCCAGATGACTCACCACGAGGGCAGAGGATCCCCCTAACTGGCTATCCTTCTCTGTTCAGTCTCCAAGACACACATCTTGCTCATGCACTGAATACCCCGTGAGAAGGGGATAGCCGGTCATCAGCCAGAGGATAAAATGTCCAGGGCCCAGGTGCACATGGACAATGGAAGATGACACCTTGTTGCCTCTTCCCTCACACCCCCTGGCTTTTTAATAATGTTTAGCTATGCTGCACAGCAGTCACGCTGCTAAAACATGGCTAAAAGACATTGACAACACCAATAGCTGTCACATAGCTGAGACATTTTAACTTTGCCAATGCTTTTTAGGTCTGACGTGATTGGGGCTTGATTGTTTGTAAGTGTTACTGTCACCAATTCTTTAAAACATACATAGTCCCTAATTACGAGTTGCATTGTAAAAGCCATTGTATCACGTCATAAAATTGCATGCAATTTGACCTTTTTTTATGGTGAAGTTGCCATAGTAGCGTACAACTACAAGTAAATCTCCATGTGGGGCCGATTTTTCGGGTTATAAAATCACATGGAATCCCCTATTTCATGCTATTTTATCACATGCATTTACCACCGGATATGAGTGGGTAGTAAACGTATGCAGCGGGTCCATGTTGGAGTGTGGACAGGGGAGGGCGGTTTGGGGAGAGTAGTAGAGAGAAGGCGATTTTGTTTTAGCGGGGGGGGTGGGGGGGGGGGAGGGGGGGAATTATTGTATGCTTTCCCCTGTTATATAAAACAAAAATTGTGGCATGAGACTTAGCTGATGCTGCTGCCACCGTCTGATGCAATTTTTCCATTCAGTTTTTCCATCCGGAAAAATCAGTTTGGATTCTTCCACTTCCTGTAAACCCAGGTGAAGAAAATCTTAACTGGTAATAAATAGGTGAAGCAAAATTAACGCACGCTGGCATCCACTGATATCTTTCCGTCTGACGTAGTCAGACCCACAGAGTGGGCTTTGGCTACAACCAGATGAGTATTTCTTTCTCACCTTATGTATGCTATTGGTTGTTTGGTGTATCATTCTACCTACTCTGTAGTGGAGGCATTGCAATGTAAGAGGGACTATTTAAAAATATTAGAACTACACTTAATACTAATTAAATTGTTTATCACATTGATGCATTGCATACAGAATATAATCGTTTGTTTTGTTTTTTCACTACTGAAGGTTTAAAAAAATATATATATTTTAGTCAGCCAATGCTTGTTAAATGTGATCTTGGATGTCCCCAAGTACAGCTAGATGGGCAGAACTTTCTAGATCTGTAGTGCAGGTCAAGAGATTGATCAGAAGAGTGCTCACTGCTTCTTGAAGCTGGGAACTTCAAGATGGAGGATGCTTTTGCTGCGTGATGCTCGTTCTTCCTCTGAACTAATAGTATGTTGGGTAGCGAGACAGGTGTATTGTGGTAGATTGCCTTATTAACTATATATGATGTTTTGAAACATGATCTGCTTTCCATTAGGAGCCAGTTCAATGATTTCAGGATTGGTGTTATGTGATCATAGTAAGTGAGCTGTTCTACCAAGAGCTTGGTATCAGCTGGGGTGATAAATATGATATTACCTCAAGAGGAGGGTCACAGTGAGGTTTTGATGCCTACCACATATTAAAAGGTGGGGAAACTCTGGGGCTAGTTTAGTCTGCATGTCATTGAGTCCCTATCAATGAGGGCTAAACCATCACGTTTTCTTTCTTTGCAATGTAATCATAATACAGAGATACTCTGAGTGGGAGGATGTCTATGATGGAATGGAAGGGTTTGTTTTGCCGCACCTATGAGTTAATCAAGCTATTATGATCATGGTACTTGATTGGATCATCAATTCCGACATGATTTTCCACAGCAGGGGTTGGAATTGTTCTACGGCCTCCGGGAGATTTAAGGGTTACTGGGCCAAAAACAAGATGTTGAGGCCTTTTTCCACTATGTCCTCACTACTAAAAATTGGGCTACTTAAGGCAGGTAGTGAGGGGAGCAGTTCAAGGTGTCTCAGTAATGCTTTAGGTTTATGAAAAAGAAAAAGCATGTTATTACACCAGCTACATAATACAACACAAAATGTGCAGTGGAACAGAGCATTCTAATAAGGTGCTATATATAAGGAAATAGCGATTTGTTAAGGTAAATTGCAGATGCACGCTCACAGTGGGAAGTGTGAGCAGGTTACTGTATCTATTACCAGCGTACCCAGTTTCTAGGCAGTTAGAAATTAGGCCCACAATTTTAGTTTTTAGCTCTGCATGTTTCTAAGGCAGTAATAAGTTAATGCTTACTTTATATGGTGCAGTAGAACGCCAATGTGAGGACCTTGCTGGATGTGAGGCTTGCGTGTATCCCATGCCTTCTCACTTGGCACTGCTGGTGGAGGAGTAGATGCACAGGCATTTAGCTGCAGCAATTTCTGGGTGTGGAAGTCAGGTCAAAACACAAACCTTCATACAGACATAAATGAGAGCCCACTCACAGGTCACTGGTGAGTTTGATGGGGGACTGGGCGGGCCAGGTGCAAAGAACTGGAATGAAGATTGCGCACCAGCAGGAACTACACCGACCGAGCCACTTTCAAATCAGCCCTCAACGACTACAACCGACAGATCAAAGTCACAAAAAAGGAGGCCCTGAACCACCGGATCGAGACTAGCGCCAACCAAGCCAAGGAACTCTTCACCATCGTCAGAGAGTTCACCTGCCCATCAGCCACAGAAAACTCAATCCCCTCATCACAAGAACTCTGCGACGCCCTAGCCGACTACTTCCACAACAAGAAAGCAACCATCTACAAAAACTTCGATCCCCAACCCTCCCACAACACACTCATTGATCGCCTACGTTAGATTGGTATCACAGATGACGCACTCAGATGGATGATATCCTTTCTTACAAGATGCACCCAGTAAGTCTGCCTCCCACCCTTCGCATCGCAAGCCAAATACACCATCTGCGGTGTCCCCCAAGGCTCATCCCTCTGCCCAACCCTGTTCAACATTTACATGACTCCACTCGTAGACATCGTTAAAGGGCATGACATCAACATCATCTCCTACGCCAACGGCACCCAGCTCGTCCTCTCGCTTTCAGCCGAACCACCTCGACTAAGACCAACTTCCACAACTGTATGAATAACGTCTCAGCCTGGATCAAGGACAACTGCCTGAAGCTCAACTCTGACAAGGCTGGAGTCCTGATCTTTGGCAACCAAATCGCCCTCTGGAACGACTCCTGGTGGCCATCAGAACTCGGATCCACCCCCACACCGAAAGACCACGCCCACAACCTCGGCACCGAACTCTCCATGAAACGTCAAGTCAACACAGACTTCTTAGACTGCTTCCACAAGCTCTGCATGCCCCACAAAATCTTCAAGTGGCTCCCCATCAACATCGGAAGATGGTAACACAGGCCCTCTTCACCAGCTGACTGGACTACGACAACGCACTCTGTGCAAGCACCACCACCAAACTCAAGCAAAGACTCCAGACAATCCAGAACACAGCAGCCAGACTGATCCTCAACCTGCCCAAGAGAACGCACATCACCCAACACCTGAAAGACCTCCACTGGCTCTTGGTCCAGAAGAGATGCCATGTCAAGCTCCTGACCCACACCTACAAAGCCCCTCCACCACCAAGGACCAGCCTATGTGAGCCACCGCCTTCATTTCACTGACACCACAGGAACCTCCGCTCCAGTCACCTCACCCTTGCACTTATCCCTCACATACGCAGCTGCCACGCCAAAGGATGCTCCTTCTCCCATCTCGCCACCAAAGCCTGGAACACCCTCCACCTCCGCAATGCAACCTCACTGACCGACTTCAGGAAGGGGCTCAGGACCTGGCTCTTCGACTGAAACATGTAGCTAGCGCATGGATAACCTCTTGGGTGACAAGTTATGCTCTACAAATACAACTAGATTAATTGATTAAGAGATTACGGTGGTGCCAGCACTTTCTTGACTGTACAGAACAAGGAAGAGGTTGTTTTGATTTTTTCATCAGTGCAAGTCATCAAGGTCCTAAGGGGAAAACAGGAAGGCCAGCTCCAACACTTGGGTCGCGCCTGTGATGTCCCTCCTTGTCAGATGTGACCATGTGTAGTAGTCACTCTTGGGGTCGTCAGCGCTTCACTCCAGGCTCAAACAAGGGAATTCAAGTCTGCTCCTGCAATATCCTATTAGCCAGTCCTTTCTTCTACAGAGTTCTCTGTTTTGTGTGAATGCAGCTGAACGTCTCTTGGCAAACTTTCTCCTAGAGGAGTGCCCACCTTTATCCTCTCTCAGCAGGCCAGCTAGACTCCCTTCCAATGCAAACCCATGGCTTTCCTCCAGACTTTTAGGTAATTTCCCATCATCTCTGGGTAACTGGCAGTCAGCACTACCAGCCGTTGCATATCAAGAATTTCCCAGACACTGTCACTTCTTCGGTCAATGGGAAATCTTTCAAACTTCCTCCTGGAGTGTTTTTCCAGACGGGGAATGTTGATTCCACAGTCACTGTTCTGAAATCAGTTTGAGGCATTTTCCTCAGTTTATTTATCCCTCCCCTCCAGAGTAGACATATTGTTTGTCTTTAAGATTGAGTCCCACAGCAGGGAGTGAAGAGGGCTGTCTCCATGGAGAGCTCCCAAAACGAGCACTATGATGAGGTAACTCCTCGTAATTGACAGCATCAGTCTTTTGAAGTAATATTACTGGGGCACAAAGGCAGGCCCTGACAAATGCCCCACACCCTCCATCAATCCTAATCTGGGTCCTCAGGAAAGGAATGAATAGTCATGGAAGACTGCTGGAAGGCCAATGTTACATTTCTATAGACAGCCCAGCCTCCATAGTCCTACTCTTTAATGTCTGTTACTCCAGAAAAACCACAGGAATGTCAGCAATATACTTTGCTCATCCGAGAAGTGGCTTCCCAAATTGTGCCATGCTTTACCAGAGGAAATTCAAAATGGATCGCACTGGTCTCATGACCACACACTTGGTGCCATAGAAATTCATAATACTAGTCACCAGGTACTTATTCCACACATACCATACACTCAGGATGTTGGCAAATGGTCCAGAGCATGGCAATTTAGCAGACAATTGGAGAGCTAAGGAATTAGGCTTTTTGTTTAGCACTGCATGACAATGGTTTTGATGCTCTTTTGAGTGGCAGCTTATACAGGTTGTCCTTAATCTTTGGGGACTCAGAACAGGTTCTGCAAGCTGTAATCCTAATTACCATTGACTGCACTGTATAAAGTGATTCCACACCACATTCTTTATACCTTAGATTAATCTCTGCATTATTACATACCATGACGGCAGAGGAAAACCGACTACCTTTTTCAGGCAATATGGTAGCAGCAATTCTCTCTTCAATACGATTCTGACTTAGGCAAGGAGTCATGTTGATGAATGGAAGGCCATCCCCTCACTGAAAAGGAGTCAGATCAAAATGCCCCTTCATGGGGCAATGATGACAGAATTTCTCAGAGGAAAATCAACCCCAAAAGTGTCTCATTGGTACCAACAAGCCACATGTTTTTTGGACTTCTTTCAGTTTAGGTAGGATTGGTTCTTTATCACTTGGAAATATACACCGGATAGGTTAATCCAGATTATAAAAGCCAAACAAATTTCAGCTATTAATTTGGCCAATTTTTTGACAAATGAAACTAATATGAAAACAGTAATACAAATAAGCATTTAAATAAAAGACTAGATGAGAATAATAAACAGATGTCAGAATTTAAAGATTTTCCGATGACCTTCAAAGTAATGAAGCCCAGGGAAGATGTTCAGAAATTCTCCCATAAAGTAACATATCCACACATCAGAGATGACTACTGTACCATTCCTCAATACCAGTCCAAGAAAAATTAATCAACAAATTATACCCACCCCAGTGAACTAGGCTTTCAGACTGATGAATCCAGTAGTAGAGACAAGCACCCGAATAATCATTGGTTCCTATGCAACATGTAGAGTTTTTGGCCACGTCACTATCCCTGTAGAACGTTCAAGCAGGGCTTCCAGGGAGCTGTTTAAGGCAAAGACAGAGTAAAAAGGGAGAAGCAGAAGTCAAAAACCAACTGACGGACCTTGGGATTGAGAACTTCTTGATCATCATCAGAAGTACGGGGAAGGGACCGCAGGAGAATCAACTGCGGAATTAGTAATCAGAATCAAAAAGGTTACTTTGAGACCAATCGAAATTGAAGTGCTAAATTGTCTCTACAAATTTAAGTGATCCTTTCAGTCCTAGAATAGGCCTTCAGTCATTCTTTGGGAAAGTCAGACTGAGTGCTCTTTGACAAACAAAACAAGTATATCATTTATGAGACTGACTTGAGAATTTTCTTAAAATGTACACTTCTGTCAGAGAGCATTCCCCCTGATGTTTTGACCTTTGAGAAGGCTGCTCTGAAAAACCTTGCAGGAGCACAAATTAATTCACAGATAGCTTATAAAAACCCACAAAAGTGTAACGCTATGCCATGAATAACCTTGAAAACAAAGATGATAGCCCTATTAAAGATGTGGGTAAGGGTGGAGATGTAGTGGTCCAGGATACAATATCCACGGAACTGGTACATCTTGGGCGTTTAACAGATAAAAACAGCAAAAAGAAGCTGTCTGGGAATACGATGGTCTCAACCAATACCTCTATTGCTTCCCTTGCAGATGAAGGCACTGCAGCAAACTGGATTTTCAAACAAGAATTTGAATTATTAAAATATGAAAATCGCAGAAATCCATACTTTTATTCTCTTCCCTACGTACAGAATAAAGGTGGCACTCCCCCGCCCCACCATTGGCTTTTTTCTGGAACCATTATACCAGTAAGTTGCTTTTTTCCTACGCCCAGTAGTTAAGTGTATGCCGTCCTTCTTTAAGGAAACTAAGGAACCCTTAAACTACTTAAGACAATTAGCTTTGACTCTACCACACAGATTCTGGTTATCTTGGATTTGGAGGATATTGTTATGAGTATTTTATGTTTATGTTTTGTAAAGCGCATGGCTACCCAAAGGCTTCCTCGCACTGGTGAGTACTGTGCTGAGAGTTGGGCCTGTAGTATATTAACGGGGAAACAGCCATGTCTTAAGTTTCTTCCTGAAGGAAAGTACATTTTCCAGTGCTCTGATTCTGGGTGGAAGATCGTTCCACAACTTCGGTACTAAGTGTGCAAATGATCCTCCTCCCCATCTCATCCTTTTTACCCTGGTTGTACTGAGGAGATGAAGATGTGAGGATCTCAGGTGTCTAGTTGGAACATAGGTGGTTACCAACTCTCTGAGCTTTACTTGGCCCTTGTTAGTTATGGCCCTATGAGCAATACAGAGGGATTTAAACTTAATTCTTGCCTCAGTTGGGAGCCAATGCAGCTGTTTGAGGGGTTCTCTTGCGGAGACGTAACTAGGAACCTTTAGAAGGAGCCTTGCTGCCGCATTTTGCATGGTCTGAAGTCTCTTTATTACGTATTTGCGCGCGCCCACATAAAGTGAGTTGCCATAGTCCAGACGGGAAACTATGAGGGATTGAATGACTGTTTTCCTTAGATGCTCTGGGATCAATACCAGTATCTTCCTATGCATTTGGAGTAATGAGAAACAGATGTCAGACAATTTATCTGCTTGGTGGTCCATTGCTAGCAAACTGTCCAACCAGATTCCCAAATTTTTTATCACCGGTTTGGGAACGGGGGGGCCATGTCAACAGGCCAGCTACTCAGAGGTCTGTGTATGGCCTGGTTTTCAAGTATCAATAATTCCGTCTTATCACCATTCAGCTTTAGGCGGCAACTTGACATCCAGTGGCGCAGTTTATCCAAACAGGGTGCCAAATGTTTATTTCCTAGATTCGGACCTTCTGTTACAGAGACAACCAGCTGGGTGTCGTCCGCATAGGAGACTGCTGACAGGTCAAAATCCTGCACTAAGGTGGCAAGCTGGCGCACATATATTTTGAACAATGTGGGGCTTAGAGACGATTCCTGAGGGCCGCCACAAATAGTTGGAAGGCAGTCTTTGTCCATGACTTGGTAGGATCTGTTTTCCAGGTATGAGGTGAGCCAATCTAATGCTTTGCCCTCAATTCCCAACTTGCGAAGTCTATCTCTTAGGATCTCGTGATCCACTGTGTCGAATGCCGCACTTAGATCCAGTAGTAGGATGGCGGCTGAGCCTCCATTATCTAGTATAGATTTGAGCTCCTCTGTGACCACCAGAAGTGCTGCTTCCGTGCTATGGTGGGTACGGAAGCCCATCTGGGTGGGATGAAGAATGTTGTTATTTTCCAGAAAGTTTGCTAATGTCCGATTGACATGTTTCTCTAGTACTTTTCCTAGAAAAGGGAATAATGAGATGGGTCATAAGTTGGCAAGGATTGCTGAATCTAGCTGAGGTTTTTTCAATAGAGCTTCCATTGCTTCCATTGCTTAGGAACCAAGCCCGCCTCTAGTGAGAGATTAAGAAGCTCCATAAGTGAAGGTAATATGATCTCTACCACTTTGAAAAAGGTATGTGGGGGAGCGGGATCTAATGGAGATCCGGATTTAGTTGCCTTTATAAGGTTATGGATTGTCTCTTTGTCAAGCTTAGGGAATTTTGCTCAAATTGCCCTTGGTTACCTCCCATCACGCAGGTTCGGGATTGGTCTGGAATTGATTATAAATGTTAATGTTAAAAGGATTAATAGAGCGCATGGCTTCCCAGCGCTGACCAATGGACTAATGAAATGACAGTGGGAGAGCAGGCAATTAGTTGACCTCGGTAAACAACCATGTTTTCAGTTTTTTTCTGAATGTTACCTCTGAGGATGTGAATCTAATCTCCCGTGGGAGTGAGTTCCACAGCTTAGGCACCAGGTGGGAAAAAGCTCTTCCCCCCATCTGGCCCTTTTTATTCTGGTGGTTTTTAGCAGGCGCTCAGAGCCTGACCTCAAACATCTGTTGGGAAGATGTAGGCACACCAGATTCCTAATCTTGCTGGGCCCTTTGTTGTTTATAGCTCTGTGGGTTAGACAAAGCGCTTTAAACCTAATTCTCGCTTCGATCAGAAGTCAATGTAAGTTTCTGTGGTGCACCAAAGCTGATTCTTTCATGGGGATTTGACACAGGAGTCTGACCGCTGCATTCTGGACTACCTGTAACTTCCTGATAACATATTTAGGCGAGCCTAAGAAGAGCGAGTTCCCGTAGTCCAGTTGTGAGGTGACCAAGGAATGTATGACCATTTTCCTTAGCTGTACAGGGATAAGCACAAGGATCTTGTGGAGCATTCTTAATAGCCCAAAGCACGTGCCTGCCACCTTCCGTGCTTGGGTCTCCATGGTCAGCTCCTGATCCAACCAAAAGCCAAGATTCTTAATGGCCGTATTGGGGGCTGGGGCAGTCCCTAAACAGCAGGGCCAGCTTACTGGGGGCCTAGGTATCCCTACATTACCAAGGACCATCATTTCGTTCTTGTCCCCGTTTAATTTCAGACAGCTCCCTGTCATCCATTTAACTACTTGTTCCAGACAAGGGGCCTTACTTTTTGTGTAAGAAGGAGGCTATATCGTTGCATCTTTCTTTTGTGGCTTGGGGAGCGATGTTACTATCAAGTGGAGTGGACAGGCTTTTGACCACTCTAAATAGTTCTTTTGGGAAGTTCAGAGCCGGAGTGATTTTTTCCTCATAGAATTTGGCCTGTGCTTTCTTTATTTCGTTGTGATAGGATCTGATTAAAGCTTTATATTTTATTTTAAGGGCCGGGTCAAATTCCTTTCTCCAGTTTCTTTCTAATTTCTTGCAATGTTTTTTCAGAATATGAAAACTTAACACAGTTGTTTGCACAACATATATCAAGTGCACTTATGTAATATTCAGGCCAATCAAATAAGACAGCAACTGTCTAGAGCGACAAAAGCCAGTTATACAAAATGTAAATGAAATCGTCAAGTCAAAATCTGTGCATGTAAACGAAAAGTCATGTCAGCATTGAAAAGGTGTACACCATGATGGCTAAAATATGCATATAAAGGAAATTTATGAACGCGATTAATATATAAAATGAACGCCAGCTCTTCACCATCATCATGAACAGATGTTGTCTATCATTCTTAGATATATTAGTCACTACACAAGAAAATGTACTGAAAACCAACAAATAAAAATTAACTGTTGAGTTAAGAAAGCCACCATTCAAGATTATTTGAAGAGAACCTTACTTTTGGGCAGCTTCTAAGAATCGAGAGGAACTATTCAGATAGGTAAAAAAGCAAGCAGATTATCTTAGTACTAAACTGCAACAAAAAATCTATCCTACAGATTTGATTCACAGAGTTAAAAATCGAGCACTTGACAGAAGAAGAGAAGCCCAAAAGATAAAATAATAGACTCCTGTGTAACAAAATTCTCCACCCTTTCAATCAAATAAAAAGCAATAATAAACGGGCATTCAACATTTTTACAATTAGGGCCCAACACCACTGAAAATGTGATTTTGCAAGAGGAACAAGTATATGTGACAAAGTAATTCATAGCAGACCTAGACCATCCACCAGTCCACTGGCACAGATGACCCTGTGAATCCTACCTCATGTAAGTGGTAATTTTCCCAGTAAACAATGTAATGTCTGTAACCAGAGCAAACCAACTGCAACGATTGATGTAGGACTGTGGGAACACTGAAAAAAATACATATAGTAGAACTAAATGTCGTTTACGCATTAACATGAATGACCATGCAGCAAGCTGTATGTAGGGATGACATCAAGGAAAATGAAGTTAAGAATTCAAGAACACATGAGCAGCATGTTCTGCACCAGACTGACTACTAAACTAGTCATCCAATTCAAGTTAATCCTTACTCCAAACTTCCACTCTTTCCAATCCCTTTGGTTGATGGTCACATCATGATCTACCTTCCAAAGTGGAGTGCCATTATAGTAGATACCTTTTTATGCCAAAGGGTGTCAGGGTACCACATAGACTTCTGGGCCTCTCCATATCTTATTAAGCGTCCTCATCCTAAGAGAGGTCCCTGGGAGACCAGGAAATTCAGAGTTGGTCCAGAAGGCATACTCATTTCCTAAATTGCCTTTGTGGTAAGCAAGAAAAAAACCTCTGTGCGGTCAACCACAGGTTTGTTTACCAATTTTGTAGAAGAAAGGCATCCATCTTTTAAGAGACAAACCGACCCTGGGCAAATGTATAGTCGGGCTAGATTTGAAGGACACTTATTTTTACATTCCTATATTTGAAATCCACCAATCTTACCTAAGATTCCAATGGCAGGGAGAGATGTTGCAGTTTTCCGGCCTTCCATTTGCCTAGTCCTCTACCCCCTGATGTTCATCAAGGTTCACTGCTAGCTCTCTCATCATCTCAAAGTATCTCCCTCATGACTTACCTGGGCAACAGTCTTCCATTCCACCATCATCTTGTCCTGCTATTTGGACCTGATGATCTGTGTCCTACATGACCTAAGAAACCCACCTCCTTGTCTTTAATGAAGATCAGATTTTCTCTGCTTGGAAAATCCCCATTATAGGTGCAGTCTGAGAAAATAATTATTCAGATTGAAGAATATAAATTTATTCTTGGACTGTGATATTTCTTTTCCGAAACTACCCTTATAATTAATTCAAGCATAGGTTTTGATGTTCACAAGGCAAGAATGGCACCCTAAATGGTTAAAAATGTTAAATGTATGTGTTTGCTATAATATGTAAAACAAGTGTGCAGACCCAAAGAAGGGTTTAGGAAACTATTATTTAGAACTAGCATTTAAGAATTCTGGTCTGTAATTTCTTCATAAACATCAGAAAGGTTGAAATTCTACCCAGTAGTAAGATGTTCACGAGAAGACTCTTAGCTTTGCATCAAAAGAATATTTTTGGCTTTTTTGATGGAAATGTTGCAAACATCACTATTACAGGAGGTAAGAAGAAGCCTTTGTAGCCCAGTGCTCTGCGCCAATGATGAATGTTCTCATCATTTTATCATTTTCGCCTACACTAATGTACTTAGTGGCTAGAGCTGCTGACCTTGGAACTTGGGGATCCAAGTTCGAATCCCTTCCTGTGCTGTTGACTTAATATTGTATGATCCTGGGAAAGGACTTAATCTCCCTGTGACTAAAAAAAACAAGCATTTGCAATGCAATCGGTCTCGCCTTTGGGACCTTATATGTATTTAGCTATGCAGCACATTAGCCTGGGTGCTGAAACAGCTACTGTTCTTTAACATGGAGGGAAAGTAAGCACCAAACTGCGCGACACCCCAGGTATGGGAACACATGGAGAGAAATATTGCCTTACAGCGGGAAATGGTATAGTTCAAAGCTCTGTTTTTAATATAAATGCAGGGCCTTCGGTGGTCATATCACTGAAAATACAAGATTTGAAAAAATATTATTGTCTACGGGTGCTCGTGGAAGACAATTTCTATGGACTGGAATCTAGAGAATGCTAAAGTGATTCTGGTATTTTACTGACCTCTGCTGGTCATTTTCTATCAAGAAAGTTAAATAGATGCAGTTGAAAAGAAAAAAAAGTCCCTAAGCGGAAGCAGACAAATCCTAGGGCTGATCTCCAGAGCCCTCAAAATACATACACATATAAGTATATATACTAAAGTATATACTAAAGTATATACAAGAGGTCTTGCATTGCAAATGCTTGTTAAATTAAGGCATGTAAAGGTTTAATGTTAAATACGTGGAAGACTGTCTGGAATATGATATTAGGCCCTGCTGAAGTCGCTGGTGTAAGTACCAATAGACGAAAGACGAGTTGGCTACAAGTTTGAACCCTTTTTTGGAGATATATATGAATTGAAAAGGAAACTTCAAGTCTGTGATATTTGCTACATGAACATTTGAAGACAGCAAGAAATAAAAGAAAGAATCTTTACAACGACGAACACATGTGGAAATATGATTTAATATTGAGTGCTCAGGACTGACTTTGCACAGATGAATGGATGCTGTGTAACCATCTTAAACAGTTCCTCCAAAATGAGATTTTGACCTGTGGGCAATGGGGAAACTTCCAACCTACAACATAAGCCTCAAGAAATTAGAAACCCCATCATCAACATCAACTGAGGAAAACAATTTCTGAATGGCCATAGATGCCAACCTTTCACTGATACTTCAAGGAAATGAAGTCACAAGAAGTACCTGCACAATGGGTGCAATGCAACGCATCGCCCCACACCTAGGTTATCTGCAGAAACCACAGGCCACTTTCACCCTTGTTATATTGTGAGAAGACAATGCAAATTATCTGTACCAAAGAACTGCGCTCTAACTACTTAAAAACTGCCAAGGATCCAAAATGCTGCAGCCAGAGAACTTTCTGCATCATTGCCCATGGGTACAAATTAAGCCACTGCTACAAGCACTTCACTGGGCCCCCACAGACAAACGCTCTTCTATGCACACCAAAGACCGGCTGATCCTCTGTTGCTGCTGGGTATATTCTATAGATACTCATTCAATTCAGGAACAGCGATAAATAATGTATAAACTGCATGTGTATTATCCCTCACACCTCTTCCCACTATTACACACTGACGCACAGAAACCCAAGAGCACTGCTCTGATCAGTCACACAGAACACCAAAATGCTGTGCACATAGGTTGCACTGCAATTCTACAATCTGTCAATCACTGCCACCCCCGCCTCAACTCCCCAGGTCCGTCAGTGTGCTGACAAACGCAAAAGGCAGCTAGAAAAGACTTGCCAGAAGAGACAGTCATGGGGGAAATACAAAGATTTTGGAGTAGATGTCTCATTCACTTAATAGTGGCATGCTTCACCTTCGGCACCTATGCACACCCTGGTATGATGGCACAACCAGGGCAGACTCAAAAAAATTGTGGGAGTTCTTTTATAAATCGTAGCTGGATTTGTGGCAGGGATCCAGAAGGTAAGAGTTAAACATGTCATGGGGTATACAGTCAGTGTGCTACCCATAGGATAATGAGCATGAGCACCTAGACAGGGCTATGACCACCTATAAAAACAGAAAAACAGAAGTACAATACTACATGCTTGTAGGACAATTGACTGAAGTGCACACAACACTTACTTCAATGATGGCATCGTGGATACATCTCATGCTTTAGAGAGAAAGACTTGTACGCATGCAATGTTTAATGTCTTTGAGCATTGAACGGGCTTGAAGTTTTACAATAATGTTAAAGTTCACTGGGCATGGCATTTCACAGACGGATTCCAGTGCTGCACGCTAAGGCTCCAGCATATACGAGTGCAGTGCTACAACATATGACTCATACACAGCTTGCAGTGCAGCACCCTGATTTCTGAAGAGTTAGGCACAGCAGCCCAGGTATTTTATTTCTGCAAAGTTGGTTGTTCAGGTAGGTATTGAGTTTTTGGTCATGCCGGATTTAACATGCCAAGCTGCTCTTGTCACTGTACATACATACATATGTACTGTGATTTATGTTGTCAGTCGGGCAATGATGCAAGTTTGCGGTGTTGGTCATTGTGAGTTTTACGAAGCTGCACTATAAGTTGTTGGGTTGAGATATAAATATAAAGTGCCGGTTTTCGAAGCTCACACAATACTTGCAGCGCTAGAATCTGCAGTATTAATCAGTGGAATAACGAACTTAATATTTCTGAAGAGCCGATCTTTGGTTATAAATGTGTAGGATTATTTCACTGGGGAACAAATGATGGCCACTAAAACTCAAATGCCTGCGATCTCTGCAGTGCTGGCCGCTGAAGCTTCGGCGCACAACAGGTCCGCAATCATATCTGTAGAATGTCTGCAGTGCTGGGCCCAGACCCCCTGTACTCTCAAGGCATTCATTCATTCGACAGCATTGGTGAATGAAACTGACACAGAGTATAGTGTGAAATGTTGGTCACTTTAGAGCGCACACAGAATGTCGACCACATTAGTTAATTTTGCTTGCCTGCTTCAGAAGTGATGGCCACTGGGGTCATATATCCTGTTTTTGCTCACTGACTGCAGTTGCGGAAAAAGGACCATGCCTCTAACCAAATGCTGCTCACCACGGGCCACGTAAAGATGGCACTGGGGCAATGACTGCACACGGGCCGTATGCGCACAATTTCAGGTATGACCTGCAGAGGTTTACTGAGTTGTTTTCACACTTAACGCACACTGATGATGGGAGGCTGCATACTTAAACTTACATTTCCGTGTGCTCCTGGGGTCAGTCTGTTAGATCTGTGGTGCCCCGGGTAGAAGTGCGCAGTGTACACTACGTGTGGTCTGTACAAGTTTTGGCAGAAGCAGGGCTTGCGCTCCACCACCTTTCTGCAGTGATGGGCAATGCAGCAGAGCCTGGCCTGTATCAGTGTATATGCTGCGCTGCATCACATTTGCTGTACTTTGCAAAGAACTAAAATACTACGAGCTTTAAGTGCTAGTCTATAAAAGGTCTTTATCTACACCGTGTACAAAATGTTTGTGCAGCGGACGTTGCCACACATTCACGTGTTAATATATTTTACAAACACGCCCAGACTCGTATGAAAGCATAAAGCACCCTGGGCTCGAATACAAATGACAACGGCGGCAGTTACCAGTCATTTTTTTCAATCTCCTCTCACGACCGTACTTTTGTGGCGATGATTGAATGACGAGCCCGTGAGTGTAACTGCAGAGTGCAGTAACGAGCAGTGTCCAACAAGTCGTGCACGGGTGCACCGTTAGACGGGAGAGGCATATGCGACTGACTACAGTGATGAACATGGGTATCTGTGAACACACGGTGTCTGATGATTACACGAGAGGTTCAAGTACATATTTCGGTCCGTTACACATCGATGATCAAGAACCCACACGGGTTCGTGCACAAGCAACAGCTGCAGTCTGGACACAGATGAGGATTTCAATTCCCAGACACGGAGGCTCGTGCATATACAATGCACATGTTGCACATACACTCATGCACGGGATGATTGCAGGGCTATGAAGCACTATGTAAACAAGCGACTTCAACACTGCCGACACGTACGGTTAGAGAATTTGAAAGTAAAGCCTGTGTTCGTAGAAGCAATCACAGGCAGACCCCGAGGAAGTGGCCGAGCTCAGGAAGGGTTGGAGGGTGGGGCCAGCGGCAAGGACAGCGAACCGAGCAGAGCAGTTAAGATCGGTGCACAGAGTGGAACCCACCGCGCTTCACTTTGTCCTGTTTTGTTTTTGCTGCTTGTGCTGTCTCTGCCTTCCGCAGTCAATTGGCCCGTGTATGACGTGTAAAGACGTTGTTTGCGCATGTGTTCTGGACAGGATAGGACAGGTCAGGCAAAATATAGTGCAAACTCACCCAGCCAATCCCAGGAGAAAACAAGCATTTACAAATGCAATAGGACTCGTATTTACGCGAGACCTATTGCATTGTAAACAAAAGTGTGGGCGTCCAAGAACGTACGAACGGGAGTGGGGTGGGGGGTGGTGATGGGCAGAGAAGTTACAAACTGCGGGAGGGAACGGGGGGGAGGCAGGGGAACAAAAAAGTTTTTAAAGTAAAGGGGCTGATAGCCATGGAAGGAGAAAAATGACGACATGGCTGTTAGGAGGAGGGACTAACAAGCTGAAAACCAATGAGAATGCAGGATTTACAATTTAAGCCAATGAAAAAGATGCTCGGAAAGTGGGCGGAGCTTCCCCCCACTATACTGTATACTGCATGCCTCGCAAAGCGAGCAGCGCGTTGCGCTGCAACGCTATGCGAGACCTAAAGAACTGTAATGTAATTCTCTCATGATGTTCCTGGTCTTGATCATCGCCCAATCCCCTACATACTGTTCAGTGCTCCTTTGCCCCCTGCTGAGTTTGCGCTATACAACTACCAATATGCACATCAAACAATAGAAATCAAAAGAACAGCTTTGGGGGAGGAGTTGTCTTAAAATGTATTTACATAGCATAAAATAGGTAGTTGATGTTTGGCTATTTGTATATAATAATAACTGTTGTAAAGATCCTGCAAGGGGCACCTCAGAAAATCAATTCCATATTCTCAAAATTCATTTTATTAGTTACAATATGTCAATCTCATTCACAGCATATCAATGTTTGTGTAATCATCAACGTGTACTAAATTTTTCAATCAAATGTTTCATTACTCTTTGAGTACCATTATCAAACCAATGCTTGTCTCATCATCAACACATAACAGATACTTGAATCACATTTATCATTATTCTTTGAGTACCGTTTTATGTATTCATTTGATTAAGAAAGAAACATTACTTTTAATCGGCATCTCCACATTGGGTGATGTCTGGCGGGATGGCCACATGCGGTTCTTTCAAAAGTTTGCAGACGACTTTAGCATCCAACCACCCCAGTTTTACAGTTATCTGCATTTGCTGCATGCCTTAGGATGGTAAAAAGATAGGCTGATGGCACCACCGGAATTTAACTTGCTTGAAATGAAGTTAGTTACTGATGAGCTGGGTGGGAGTGGTATATATGGGATTTTATAAATCATTGGTCATAAACACGCCAGACCCTCTGGGAACACTGAGGTACAGGTGGGATGAGGATGCAGGGGTCCTTGAGGGTGACGAATGGGCCGAGGCGGAAAATGGCCTCAAGGATACTATTGATATCTATACATCTTTGCTTGGTTCAATACAAGTATTTCCATAGGATTTATTATTCTCAAGAGCTTTGGCATATGGGCCGGGCCCATTACTTGGCGTGTCTATGGTGTGGGACCACCCCGGGTACCCTTTACCACACAATCTGGACATGCCCTGGGCGCAGGTGTATTGGATGGCAGTCAATAGACACATGGGACGGGTGGTGGGTGTTCCTCTGGCACTTGATCCCAAAATTGTTCTGCTGGGGTTAATGGACTCAGTGGGTGACTCTATAGCAGTCCATTCCCTGCGTGCGACGGCATATATGGTGGCCGAGAGGGATCTTGCTAGACACTGGCGGGACGCACAGCCCCATCCATGCACAAGTGGGTTTGAGGGATGATCCTGCGCAGCACTCAAAAAATTGGTACATAAGATGCGGGACATCCCACAGAAATTCAACAGAATATAGGGGGTGTGGACTGAGGACTAGATGTCCATTCATTGAGACTGTGGTTATTCTCTGCCAAACTATGTAGTCATGCTACGATGGCAGTGATGGCTGTCATCTTTGTTGCCATGAATGGCAGTGTGTATATGTTCTGTATTGCTCGATGCTTCCACTGTGGCCCTCATGACTTGAGCTTGATGTATTTGTTGTTTGTGTTGATATACAATAAACTTAATAAAATGTGTTATAAAAAAAAAAAAGAAAAACAATACTGTACATACACCATGAAATGAACAAACCAAAAACAGAGCCATCATGTGTTTTGCGACACCGGTAGAAAAAGAAATAAAGATATCATCGCAGGAAAATTCCCTCATCACCAAAAACAAATACCACACCCACAACAAAGTGATCAGACCCAACAAAACACCAATATTTATAACAGTAATAGGAAATGCAAAAAGAACTGTTCAAAGTTTTCAATAGACTTTTCAGAGTTTTTATATACAATTCCTTTGCTAAGTAACTTAGGGTCTCTAGTCATAGACATTTTTACCATATAGTAAAATAAATATCACAACTTCAATATATAACAGTTTTACCAACTTGTTGGAAAAACAGCACTATTTCGTTACAAAATGGTCAGTCATATGATCCACATAAGTGTTCAAAAGGTTTCCAGGCAACATGAAAGTCCGAAAAGGAATTTCTTACAAAAACATATTTCATCTTCAGCAGTAGGATTAACTTATCTACATTGCTTTTTCATAATGATATGAATAAATGGTAAATATTCATTCAAGTAATATGCCATTCATATCAATGACTGCGTTATTTATAGTCATGTGTACAACTGACTACAGTGATAAAGTCAGGAAGCAAGAAAAGATAAGAAATGAGAATGGAGAAAAAGAAAAGAGAGAACAGAAAAGAAAAAAAGTATGTACTACACGTCTAATTCTTAATTTGAAATTTAAAAACTCCCAACTACAAAAGGGTGACAAGAAAAATAGCCTTGTGGCACTAGATCAGACATTCATTCACACCAAACAAAAGTGATCCTTTCCACCTACAAACCAATGTTGCTAAAGTTTCTCGATAAACACCAAACAATCAAACATTATCTGCACTGTCCTTAGTAATTACAGAGTTCCTGCATTCAAATGATAGAAACACTTTATTTTTATTTGAAACTTTATGCTCTGTATCCCCGCAAGCGGATAGTCATATCAAAATCACAAGCGAGGAAATAATAAAAAGCTGTAAATACCAAGGGCCATATGTAGGTAATTTCTATTTACCGATTCCTAAATACCGAATTTTACCGATTCGGTATTTAAGAATCGGTAAATAGAATGTAGGTAAACATTCGGTAAATTTTACCGATTCGGTACTATTCGTTATTACCTATTCGGTATTTACCGAATCGGTAATAAGGAATACCTTCCCATTCATTCCTATGGGCCTGGAGGCCCATAGGAATGAATGGGAAGCCATTCACTATTACCGATTCGGTAAATACCGAATCGGTAATAGGAGAGCATATTCAAGGGTGGCAGGGTGTCAAATTGACACCCTGTTGCACCCTGAATCGTGCATGTGTGCACATGTGGCGCACATACATGCCCTAAGGGCATGTATGTCTGCCACATGGCCCTTTAAAAAAGCACAAAATTGCTTTTTAAAAGGTATTCGGTATTTACCACCAACTTGTAGTTGGTGGTAAATAACGAATCCTTAAACCAAAAATGCACTCACTTGAGTGCTCCTACATAGGATTTAAGGAATCGGTAATTTACCGATTCCTTAAAATAACGAATCGGTAAATTACCGACTCCTTAAATCCGGCCTCCTACATCGCAAAGGGCTAAATACCGGTCGGTAACGGGAAATTTACCGATTTTCGGCCGTTACCGACCGGTATTAGCCCACCTACATATGGCCCCAAGTGATTTAAATATATAGAGTAAAAAAGTGGTCCAAAAACATAAACTGCATATATGGAATTTAAAGAGTACTCACATCTTAAGTAGCAGATAGTCCTTCATCTTCGGAACAAACATTCAGTTCAATTGACCCAAAATACGTTTTGAAACAGCATAAGTAGAGCCATTAGTCCACAGTCATTATATTTCAATTTTGAACTAATTAGGGAATACCCCACTTTTGAAACTCACCTAAAACAATGATAGTTGTACTAGACTTCATATGCATTCCAATTACAGCTTCAATATATTTGCAAATCCATGATATGGTCTGAAAGAAAACACCAAACAACCACCATCAAAATACTAAAGCTTTAACAATAATTACGTTCCCATCTTCACAGTTCTTGCACGGGAACTTACCTGTAAGATCACCGGCAGGACATCACGCGAAAAGCAACAACCATAGTCATTCATAAGTCGCCATATTATAAACCCTGCTGCTTTTAAAGAAACTAACCGAATTACAACTAGACCGCGAAGTGCATCCACCATGTAGGTGTAACATTAACATAATTGACTGTTTTAAAATTCAAAAATGAAACCGCCATAAAACCATATGACAATTGTACTCATATGATTTGTAGTGAATAAGTATGGTAAAACAGGAAGTTAATATATAATGGGTCGGATGCGAACCCTAATCACTGGCAGTTCAATGCTTTAAAAGGAACAAATAGATACCATTGGCTATCTTAATAACAAAAAGAATAGTTGGCAAGGTATCTGCTTGTGTCCCAACACCTCTCCTATGATATGAGTAAAGAGAGACCGTCGTAAGGAATGGCAATCATATCTTAATGTAATCAATTAATTGGTATTTGTATAGCGTGGCTAAGAGGGTGAGGGTATCCAGGCACTGTGTTGTCTCAGTCGAACAGCCATGTCTTGAGTCTCTTCTTGAAGTCTGTCAGAGAGGATGATGTCCGGAGGTGGAGGCTGTTCCAGGACTCTGTTCCAGGACTTGGCGGCAAGGTAGGAGAAGGAACGGCCTCCACTGTGGCTTTGGCGGATGCGAGGTGTCTGTGCAAGGGCGAGGGTGGCAGATCAAAGGTTTCAGGATGGTTGATGGAAGTTTAGTCATTGGTTGATGTATGCTGGTCATAAGTCATGGAGGGCTTTGAAGGCGTGTCAATATCTTGAATTGGCATCTTTTCTGGATGGGGAGCCAATGGAGGTTCTTGAGTTGTGGGGAGTTGGGGTCGATTTGGGCAGGTCGAGGATGAGACTTGCTGCTGAGTTCCGTATCGTCTGTAGTCTTTTCATGAGTTCGGTGGTAGATCCTGTGTACAGTGCCTTGCCGTAGTCCAGCCGTTGGTGACTAGGGCTTGAGTGATGGTTTTCCTCATGCTGATGGGGAGCCATTTGAAGAATCTTCGGCGCATACGGAGATTGTGGAAGCAACCAGAGGAGACTGCATTGATTTTTGCTTCATGGTGAGCTTGCGGTCCAGGATAATGCCAAGGTTGCGGGTGTGGTCTGTCAGAGTGCACGTGGGTCCGAAATTGGTGGGCCACCAGGTTTCTTTCCAAGGGGAAGTGTTGTTGCCAAAGATCAGTACTTCGGTCTTGTCAGTTTCGAGCTTCAGGCAGTTGGTCTTTATCCAGTCAGCGACGTTCTTCATGCAGTTGTGGAAATTGGTCTTTTTATTGTCAGGGTCTGCTGAGAGAGAGAGGATGAGTTGTGTGTCGTCGGCGTAGGATTAATGTTGAGGTTGAGGGCTCTGACGATGTAAGCTAGGGGGGCCATGTAGGTGTTGAAGAGGGTGGGACTGAAGAATGAGTCTTGAGGGACGGCGTGGATGGTGCTCTCGAGTTCCTAGGTGAAGGGGGTAGGCAGACTCTCTGTGTTTGTCCTGCGAGGAATGATGCGATCCATCTGAGGACGTTTCCCGGGATTCCGATGTGGTGCAGTCTCTTGATGAGTGTGTGGTGGGATACAGTGTTGAACACTACAGAGAGGTCGAGAAGGATCAAGGCCGCCGAATCTCCTCTGTCGGACAGGATGTTGTGAAAGTTGTCAGCTGGAGCATCGCAAGGTTCCTGTGATGGAGGGATGGTGTTTTCGACCGCCGTAGGGCAGGAGAACTCTCTGAGAATGCTGAAGAGTTCCTTAGAGTGGTTGGGTCTTGCTTCAATGTGGTTTGCTAGGCTTCTTTTTTCACATATTTGAGTCGTTGGTGGTATTTGTTGAAGGTTGATTCGAAGATGTCATGGTCTGTGGTGTCTTTGCTGGCGCGCCATCCTCTCTCCAGTTGTTTGCAGTTGCGTTTCATTGCTCTGAGTTCTGGAGTGTACCAGCTGGCTTGTTTGCTGGATCTGCGGGTCTTGGCAGGTTTAACTTGGTCGGCGGCGCTGGTGATCCAGGCAGTGAAGTTCTTCACGGCCTGCTCCTGGTTGGTTGCAGGGGCGGGCTGGGAGGTGTTGAGGGCGTCCCTCCATTGAGTCTGTGCTACTCTGTTCCAGCTGCGGAAGGGGGCATTGGGGGAGCTGGTGGTGGTGCATGGTGATCCTGCGATGGTGATGTGTACGATGGAGTGGTCAGTCCAGGTGAATTCTGTGGCATGACTGTATTTGACTCTGTCGCTGGCTGTGAAAATCAGGTCCAGTGTGTGTCCTGCTCTGTGTGTGGGGTCAGTGACCAGCTGGGAGAGGCCAGTGTTGCCCAGGCGTTCCAGGAGGTTGGCAGAGTTAGTGCCTGTCGGGTCGTCCAGGTGGAAGTTGAGGTCTCTGAGGAAGATGTAGTGTTTGGACTTGATGGCTAGTGGGGCGATGAATTCGGTGATAACGTCGCAGAAGCCAGTGCGTGGGCCTGGGGTTCTGTAGGCGAGGGTGCCTCTGATGGTCGTTTTGTCATTGGTGTGGAGTTGGTAGTTGAGGTGCTCCATGATTGGTGTGCTGCAGGCTTCGGTAGTGGTGCAGTGCATTATTTGTGAATGATGGCAATGCCTTCTCCATGTTTGTCGGTGCTGTCCCTGTGTGTCATCTTGTAGCTGTTGGGCATTGCAGTGGTGATGTCAGGAGTGGTGGAGGAGTTGAGCCAAGTCTCTGTGATGAAGATCACGTCGGGGCTAGGGTGGCGATGGTGTCCCAGACTTCGGTGGCATGTCTGCAGAGAGATTGGGCATTGAGCAGGAGGCATTGGAGTGCTTCCGGGGCGGTCGCGGTCAGTGGAGAGGGGGCGGGAGGTCCGAAGTTGCAGGTGAAGAGACAGCGGTCGAAGGTGAACGGTCCTGCCGTGAAGAGCGGTGATCCGAGGCAGCAGCTGTTGCGGCATCTGGGGTCCAGTGCTCGGAGTTCTGGAGCGGAACATCTGTGGGTGGCTGGAGGGCCAGGGTTCAGGGCGCTAGGTGCAGTCCTGGCACAGACAGGATTGCCTTTGGCACAGCACTGCCATGCTGAGGCCTCCATTAAGTAGGTCCTAGAAGGGGGGGTGGAGTGCTGGGTGGCAGGAGGCGGGAGCGGGCAAAAGGAAACTGCTGAGTTGGAAATCGGCACAGAAGGGTCAGAAAACCAAAGTTAGGAAATGCACAAAATTCACACAATTACACAAGTTACATGGCAATGGGCACAAACGTTATGCTGGCTAAAAAGAATAGGAGGCTGACTGTGCACAGGCGCTGGGGGGAGCGGAGGCCATGTGTCACGCAGACACTTACAGAGCAGACTAGCGGCGGTGAGCAGAGGGAGAGAAGACGATCGTTCAAGAGACCTGCTTGACTGGGCGGAGGGAGCTGGCACAAGACCCAATGTAACCCAAATACTGGATAAATGAAAATTAAAGAGTACTCACACCTTAAAGAAACAAACTTACAAATTTTACCAAAGTGATCATTGGACCACAATTCACTCTGAAACAACATATGTAGAAGCATTAGCCCACATTCATTATATTTAAATTATGAACTAGTTAGGTCTGAAAGAAAACACCAAACAACCACCATCAAAATCTCGAAGTTTTAACAACAATTGAGTTCCCATCTTCAAGGTTGTTGCACAGGAACTTATCGGGAGAAGACCGGCCAGACATCACGCAAAAAACAGCCACGATGTTCATTCACATGTAGACATTTATATACCCCGTCTTTCAAAATAAGCCACTAGATTTCCTGTATAACCACTAGACCGCTAAGTGCATCCTCCATATTGGAGAAAGGTCAATGTAATAAGTAGTTTTTTTTTTTTTAATTAATGATTAATTTAATGGCATATATAGAAAATCAAAAAAATCATATGATAATTGTACTTATTTGAAAAATATAAATTATAGTGTGTAAATATATTAAAAACAGGAAATTAATGAAAAAATGGGTTGGATTCGAGCCCTGGTCCATGCCGGTTCAAAACCTTAAAAAACTAAAAGTAGATTCTATTGAGCAATTTTGATGACCAAGAAAAATAGCTAACACAAGGAGATGATGGACGGAGCACCCAAACTTTTCAGACACTCAGTCACAGATCTGGGTTGAATCCATCATCATTCTTTAGCTCACTTCGCCACCCCAGTTCAGACCCAGCCATATGCAAATCAGTCTTGACCCTGTGCCCCATGGGAACAGTCCAGCCCGAACTGCCAAGCCAGGTCCTCCCTGGACCAAAAATAAGCATCATGGGACGGGTTTCGGGGTAACACCAAAAACACCAGAAAAATAGCTAGCAATTTATCTATGTATGTCCTAATACATTTTCTATGGTATAAGTAAAAGGAGATCAGCATGAAGAATGCCAGTAATATCTTAGTATATCTCAGATATTTGTCCATATTTTACACAAAACAATCTTCTGAAATTAAAAAGGAAAGGAAAAATAACAAAATAACAATAATGAGATAAAAGATATGTGTGACAGTAGGTCTGATTTGGATGGATTTGTAACCCAGGTAATGATACAGCAAGAACAACAAACAATGGTCCGACAATGCATTATGCTACCATCATACCTAAAACTTTATCAACCATTATAAACTACCCTTGCAAATCCAAATTGCTGATATAAATCCCTTATGTAAATACCTACTTTGCCTTATGTGTCCTTGGTCTAATAATAACAATGAACAAAAAAATCAGTCCAAAACGCATACCGTTCTCTATCCCTATTAAGACCATGATCTGTATCTTTGAATGTATGGATCCATCTTGTCTCACATTTCCTTAATGCTGCCATCCTGTTTCCTCCTCTTTTGTTATTAGGTACTTGTTGGATCCCCACAAGTTTGATGATGGCAATCTCCTTGATCTAGTGGCATTTCCAAAAATGTGTCACAATTGGATTTATGTCATCTTCTTTCCGAATTGCTCGAATATGTTCTTTACATCTAATTTTCAATGCCAATGCTTATTTAGGATGGCATTTACTTTAGGATTTTCCATGGAGAAGGTTGTGATAAATCTTAAGGGATGTTCTCTTCTTGATACAGTTTTCTGTTTCATATTCAATAGTTCCTGTCTATTAATGTTTTCAGCTATAGCTTTGGCTTCTAACAAAACTTTATCTAGTTATCCTCTTTTGTTGAATCTCATCAGGGTTTTATTCTATTCCTCCTCATATGTTTTGGGAGATTTTTTTATTTTTATAAATGTTTTTATTGATTTTTAAAACAAAATGAAATCAGCTACAACACAACAAAAAGGAAAAACAGATCACATATTCCACATCCATCATTGTTATGATAATCATAAGGTAACAGAGGCAGAAAAAAATAACCCAGAGAATTGACCCAATGCACCACAACTCTTCATCTTCTAGGCAGTAGCATATAAGTATACAGAAAGGTAAACCCCTGCAAACACACGGCATTGCCGCGATATCTATAATCCTCCAGGGAGGTGTACACGGTGAACAACATTAACAGCACTTACAGCATCAGTCCTGCTCCTCATTGTTGTATTGTCTAGACGTTTGATATTGTGTGAAGAGGCCCCAGAATCCCCTCGGCCGGCATCTGGGGGGAAGCAATTCGTTATAAACTTCCGATTGGGTATTACAATACACCATATCTTTTTCCCACTCTGCAATTGTAGGTATAGGGCCCCGCATCCACCTCATTGCTAATCTGCGCTTTGCAAGGAGGAGACCTATAGCAATCAATTTGCGAACATTTTTCCGGAGGGGCTTAGTATAGCCCAGCAACGCCATTAGAGGGTCCGGTTCAAGGGAAAGCCCCACAGTATCGTTTAAGACCTTAAAAATATTTTTCCAAAACTCCTCCACTGGGGGGCATTGCCAAGCTAGATGAAAAAAAACGGCACCTGGTATGTCACATCTCTCACAGCCATCGGAGTCTCGTAGCCCATATCGATGGAGGCGCTGTGGAGTATAGTGGACCCTGTTTAAATATTTAAAATGGGCTAACCTGTGACGGCCATTGAGGGAGACCTTGCGTGTGACTTCCAGATATCGTCTGTGAGTGGAACCCCAATGTCCGTCTGCCAATCCAGCCGAGCATGTTTTTGGAGAATTACAATTTCTTTTTCCCTCGATACTTCTCTAAAAGAAATGTTATTAATTTGATGCCATGGGTGACACGATGTGGCATGTAATAAACTATTACACGCTGTTGCCTTTTTATGAATTTTACTCTGTACTCTGTCCTCACTGACGTATAGTGTAATATCCAAAAAGACCATTCCATTAGGTATGATATACCAATGTTAGGCTTATTTTATACTCATTCAAAAAGGTATGGTAATTTATGAGTTTTTCGACGGTGCCATTCCAAATCTCAAAATATTGTCGATGTATCTTCCCCAAAAGACAATTTTATCTTCAATATAATACAGATCCTCATTCCAAGCGTACCTTTTTTCAACCCAACCCATGAAAATAATTGCATATGAAGGCGCATAGCGAGAACTTATTGCAGTACCTCTCTTTTAGTGCAAATGTAGTCACATCTATAGGCATCTTGTCATGTCTTTTAGGATAGTCCCATCATGTATACCCCATTTTACATACATTATTCCCATCCACACGACTATAACGATCATAACAGGTGACCTGTTACATAATAGCTTGCTCCTGTCTCTTCGACACCAGGCTCTTAGTCTTCGATCAGAATCCCTGTACCTGACGTACATAAACATGTCCCAAGGCATGGCAGATTTATTCTGTATAAGGGACACCACTTTTTTCATCCTTGGCCAACAGCCAGCTGTGCATGATTGCACTTGTTTAGAAAAGCATTGATGATTGTTTTCAAAACCTTTATGATTGTTTTCAAAACATCCATGATTGTTTTAAAAACATGTTGATTCTAAAAAAGACCCTGGAGTGACCACTTTAGTATAAAAGACCCTCACTCCCCCCTACAAATCAGAGGAGAATTTGTTCCAAGCTGAGACGAGGTCCTGCATGCTGAAATCTTCGACACGCAGCAGTCCGACATCCCTTGCGGGTTGTCATCCTCGACGCAGAGACGGGGTCCTTTGTTCTAAACCATCAGGTGAGGGGGCTGGTTCATCCCTAGGCGTTTCTTGGCTACAGATACACACAGCTACACGCTTATACTTGCTACACATGCAGATCTAAGCTAGGTACACTTAGGCAAATTACTTAGGGCGCACATTTTAGGAATATGAAAGTGCTACTGTTTTATCTGAATCACTTATGTTCATCTTATTAGCACAATGTTAGAAATGTATCTACTATTTATGATATTGGTACTAGCAATCTTGTTTGTATGCTTCTGCCTCCTGATTGTTGCAGCCCATATGTTTTACACAAGGCTGTTGCTGGACCAATAAATACTAATTGAAACGTCCTAACCGCCATCCTGTGTATTTTCTGAGAGAAAGCAAGCAGGAGTGTCTGAGCGAAATGTACTGTACTGTTTTTCACGATCCCTGAGGAATCAGGGTTGTCATGTTCAGTGGTTGCCAGAGACTACCTACACCATTGTAGAATACAGGGGGGTGGTAGTGGCACTGTAGAGCTAGCTGGTCTAACGGCTGACATATCCTGTGGGGGTGTCCGGAAGCGGTTGGGACACCAAGCCCTCAGTATAGGTCATCCAAAACGTGCAGGTCCTGGGGGATTCCTAGGAACTACACGACATGGCGCCGCCAACGTTGGTTTGGTTCTTATATTAACAGTAAAAATCTGAGTAGTTCAGTCGTGCTTTCTCAGAAAGCCCTACTCGCTCCTTTTCAGAGACGTCTGAAGTGGGGGGGGATATCCGCCTCAGCTGAGCAGATATGCTCTGTGTATTGGCTGAAGGATTAGCAAGCTTGTAAGGATAAAAGGTTCCCCACATTGAGCAAAACCCTACCTCTTAACTTACTATTCTCTTCTAAATAATAACTGACCCCGCGAGTACCTTGGGGGAAGACGAACTTGCAAACGCTCTTAACATCACAGAGAATTGCAGACATGCAATAACTATAAAGCTGTTAGAACATGGCGTACCCTTAACAGGTGGCTGTGTTACCTTCGTGATTGAGGCACACGAGGTGTTCAGATCAGAGGTATTCTATTCTTGGGTTCAGTTACCACCTGCAGATCCCCAGACCAAATTGTTTCACACATACATTGTAGTTGAACCACCGGAAGAATACATTCCATACGAAGACATTGAAGTCCTGTTAACTTACCAGCAGCATAAAAACTGGTTTAAAGGCGCCCTCCCACACACAACATCTATCGTGAGACTCGGTCCGTTCAGCATAGAAGGAGCAACCTGGCCAGTCTTAGCGACATATACTCCACATCCCGAGATAGATACACTACCAGTGGATGAAGTACGTACAATATACAAAGACATAGTCAGGCTATACAGACACATTGTCCAGTTTGTCATGCAAACATTAACAGTCCAACCTGCAAAGAAATGCTCCAGCTGGTCCACATCAGACCTCACCTATAATTAACCCACAGACACTGAAATCAGTAATAGGGAAAATTCCTTCCAAATGGGAGCAAATTCCATTCTGGATTGCACAAAAAATTGCACAGTTGGAAGCAGTATTCCTCCATACGGGTCCACAGAAAAACATAGAATGCTAACCATTTGCTTGCTAATGGGGATGGTTCCCTCGATCGAGGATTGTACAACTTGGGGAACAATCTTTGCTGCTGTTTACATCAGAGTACACAGTCCCCTTTCCTTAGCAGTCGTTCCAGAAGTATTGAAACAAATACAGAATGAGTACGGAGCAGGACCTGCCCTGGACTTGGGAATGAAACTGATGGGTAATTTTGCCCAAGTCTCTGCAATCATGCTGAGCAATATAAAGGGGGAGGCAGCAGCAGTGGCCATACACAGCCATCTAAGGGAAATAGCACCTAGAAATAGGGAGCGAGAATTACCAAAAATTATTGAAGAAACCTATGCTGCATTAGGCAGAGATAATTTGGGAACCAAAGCCGGGAAGCCACAAATGGCAGGTAGTCCCGACAAAGACAACTTGAAGCAAGCACCCGCTTCTTCTAAAAAGAAATGGGAAAACAAAAGTTCTAAAAATAATAATTCAGAAAAGAATTCACGATCAAGGTACAACCATAGGAATCGTGATAACATTAGGTAACCTGATAGGTATCAGGACACTGATACATGTTCCTTTCGTTCCAACCAGAATTTGGTCACAAGATTCGGAGAGGGACGGGCGATCAGAACAAAAGCAAGAAGATCGACCAAAGTAAAAAAGGGAAACACATCGCATTTCAGATTACATTATCAAACAGGAAGAGCAACCTAAAACAAAACCTTAATTCAAAAAGAAGAAAGTAGCTGGCTTAAAAATTAGACATGCCCAGGTTACTGACAACTCAGCTTCTGAACGGGGAATGGGCTCTGACGATGCTAAACAGTGCGGCAGAAGTAACAATAGCTCGCCAGAACCTGAAGGATTTTCTGGTGAAAGCAGTATTGAATGAACACATCACGGTGGAAACACCGGATACGAGAGTTAGTGTCCTGCATAGACTGTACGAAATTACACTTCAAATAGAGGGGGACATCTAGGTTAAAGAAAGGTTAAAGGTCTCTTTTGGGAGAACTTAACATATGGATATGACATACTGCTAGCAGAAAGGGATTGGCCGCCTGGGTTTGTGATGGATTGTCCAAAGGGGGGAAAGCGTCATTTTGCCTGCTTTCTCCAACCTCATTCCAGAATCTTTAAAACAATCATATGCGCAGGAGTGGGTGCTAGCGCTAGCTCCGGCATTATACCACAACCATGTAGGGTGAGACGTGGAGTCTACCCACCACGAAATCCCATTAAAATCTACTCCAAATCCACAGAGACAGTACCCTATAAAAAACGATGCAAAAAAACAGGTCAAAGAAATCTTAGACCAACTCGAATACCAAGGTGTGATTGAGACTTGCACCTCCCCGATGAATAATCCTTTGTTTCCAGTGATGAAACCTGACAACTCATATCGTCTAGTTTTAGATTACCGACATTTAAACACATGCACACGAACATTTGCAGTTCAAAATGCACATAGTGCCGCATTAATGAATAACATTGTGCAGAAGAAATACAAAACGCCATTAGATATCTCGAATGGATTCGTTTGCCAAAATATAGCTCCAGAAAGCAGATATTTGACAGCATTTTCTGCGTTCGGCACTCAGCGAAATTCTTGTCATTTGTCTCAAGGGTATAAGAACAGCCCGGGGCTATTCTCGGCAAGAGTGTCAGAAATATTCCAAACATGTGTTGAGGAGGTAGTGTCCCATGTAGATGACATCTACCTGACGGACAATGAATTACTTGAACACTTGAGCAGGGTGAACAACATAATTGTGGGGTTCACCAATTTGGGCTACAAATTTAATTTTAAGAAATCTAAAATTGCCCATCTCAATGTCCTGTTTTTGGGATATGAACTCTCAAGTGAAGGCAAGAGCCTGCAGCCAACTTTTTAGAAAAGTGCGCGCTGCTCCAACCTCCAAAGAATCTCAAAGGTTTGCAATCCATATTAGGATTTCTAAATTTTGGCAGAACATACATTCTAGATTACGCAGAAAAAGTAAAACCTCTCTGCGACTTAATCAGACCGGATTTCACACCACATCAGTGGACACAGCAACACACAGATACTTTACGTTCAGTTCAGGCTTACATGATAGCATCTAAACACTCGCACACACATGTAAATTCTACCAACTTGGTGATCCGGGTCGTCCCTGGTTTATCAGGATATACTTATCTCACTTTCAATGAAGGTGAGACAGTCCCAATTGCATACAAATCACATTTATACACAAATGCTGAAGTGTGATTTGCGGCAACAGAAAAAATACTGACCGCAGAACAGACTGCTGTAGTGAGAGAAAGAGCACTAGCACAGGGAAAAAGCATTATCGTTGTAACCCCGGTACCAACTTTAGAAGCTGTTACCAAAGCAAGCATTCCAAATGCGAAAGCACTACATCCGCGATGGATAAAATTGGGCTCATTCTCTAACTGCAACAGATGTAGATTACAGATATGATTCTACATTAAAAACGCAAGCGTTCCTGCAGTACGAACAAGAATACCCTCTCCCGAATGAAATCTTGCCTCTAGAGAAATATGAGTACATCATTTACACTGATGGATCTGCTCAGCCTGCCATAGGAAGTAAACAACAGTATAGCGCTGCATGTGCTATAGTGAAGGGCCGTATGCGGGACGGTAACTTCCATCCCAGCAATCCGACTACGCAATCTCTAGGAGATTGTACAGCGCAGTTGGCAGAGCTAAAAGCCCTGATATTAGCACTACAGAATACGGATCGGGAATTCCCCACACTGATAGTGTGCGATTCGTTTTACTGTGTGCAGTCTTACAATGAATATCTTCATTACTGGGGCCAGAGTGGGTTTAGAGATTCCAAGGGTTGCACAATTAAACATAAATTGTTATGGGAACAAGTGGCAAAGCTGAAAGCATGCCTGCCACGGGCTCAAGTTATTCACACCTTGAGTCATCAGCGTGTTGGTGTACACATTGAAGGGAATTCACTGGCTGATGAAGCCTCCAAGGCGACCATGTGAACTGCTGCCGTTGCTGCAATCACTCGTTCTAGCACGAGGATAGACGGAGACATACTGATAGCTGTCAATGCCTTAAAGAACAGCTCTGCCGTTCCAAAGGGCTTCCCACTCAAATATTCCTATAAATTAGATGCGCAAAACATACTGTATGATCAAATTCCAGGAGTGGGGGATAGAGTTATACCAAACACAGATCGCAGACTAGGTTTAATTCTAGCTGCACACGAGGGTCTGGGCTCTGCACACGCAGGAGTCACTGCTACAGTTTCGTTACTGAAGCAGCGATTCTGGTGGCCAAGTTTGTCTAACCAAATAAAGGCTTATGCCTTAAAGT
This sequence comes from Calotriton arnoldi, assembly GCA_963921515.1. NCBI lineage: Eukaryota > Metazoa > Chordata > Amphibia > Caudata > Salamandridae > Calotriton > Calotriton arnoldi. The sequence continues at coordinate 2,024,275 of CAWUFW010002503.1, read as the reverse complement.
GCGACATCTGTCAGCAGATGAAAGGTTCTACCGTAGCACGGCCACCACAAACACCATTACTCATTTCAGACAGACCTCTCACTTGTGTCTATTTGGATAACTGCGGCCCCTTAAATTCAGACGGGGCTTACAGGTACATCTTGGTGGCAGTAGATTCATGCTCTAGATTTCTATGGGGTTGGCCTCAGCTCTTAGCTGACGCTCGAACTGTTATAAAGGATTTGCAAGGCTTCATCGAGGCATACGCAATTGGCACGTTACATTCCGACCGTGGCCCTGCGTTTAGCTCTCGGGCTTACAAGGAAGCCATGGAAGGTATGGGCGTGGCCTTGCGGTACTCCTCCCCCTACCATCCAGAGGGAAAATCGGTGGTGGAGAGGAAAAACCGGGACCTAAAGCAAGCCTTAACAGCAAGGGTATTAGGTGCGGGCGGTAGTTGGGTCAATCACCTATATGGGGTCCAGAAGGCACTGAATAATATGCCAAGAAAAACCTTTGAAGGATGTACCCCCTATGAGATCCTGTTTGGGACAAGAATGGGGGTACCTGACCTCGATTGTGCTAGCACAGTGGCGGATATAAAATCATTTGAATTGAATGATCGTTTGGCTGTTTTACAGGAACTCAATGAATTCCGGGCATTACAAAGCAACGTCCAAGTCAAACGCACCGCCACTGAGGAAGTGAAACTGGTTCCAGCAAGACCTGTCTGGTCCCAAAGATTGGGGACCTGGTCAGAGAAAAGATTGTGGACAAGAAGGAGTTTGGCCCATCCTACAGAACACCTGTACCTGTCCAGGCGGTTCAAGGAACAAGAACAGTACTTCTTCCGCCTCTTGCCGACCGAAAAGAAAGAAGATTTGTCTCCATTGATCTGATCAAACCACACTATGTGGCCGATTTTCAACAGCAGCCCGCATGGGGTCCTGAGTAGCCGCAGATCTCCTCTTGCTACTATACAGGAAGTTCAGATGGAAAGACTAATAACGTTTCAAAACTCCTCTGCGCAAGATGTCGGAGTAGCAAATAACGGAGTACGAATCACACCAGTTGAAACGGAACAATACCAAAATACAACTGAAACGTAAATTGCAATGCGGCCCACTAATGAACTTTACATCAACGTGCCTTCACAAGAAGCAACTGCCAGTTCTACAAACACTGCTGAGCTCCTAAAGATAGATTGAACTGCGTCTGGCTACTTCATCAACGTCGATGAATTTCCTTCAGATCTAAGTGAACCTGAGCAAACGCCACCCATTTCCAAAAAAGAAAAATTTCGACAATTCTATCTCTGGTTGAAAAAGACTTACTTTGTGTCTTTTTCCTACTACTGAATGGACATTACCTCCCACAACGCTCTGCAGTACAACCTGTGAACTTGGTCTTGAAACTACATACGTCATCACACCGTGAACAGAGAGACCTGTCCTTAGTGTACATTTCAGCAGTTCCAGTACCGGATGGTATAGTTTGGGATAGAGTTTCATATGATGTATTTGTTCCTACTGAACATTTGAAAATTCCACACGTGTTTAAAATTTCAATGAATGATTTCATTTCCCCAAGTACACTCTCTGATGATTGGGACATTGAGACTGTAAATACTATGCTCTCAGATTTAGAACAATCTGCTGCATTTTCTTACAGGGCATTGTATGAAGACACACCTGACTTCGATAGTATGTATTGTTACCAGCACTATGGTCATCACTTTTTGCATAGAGCTAGTGTTCCACGCACTGTAAACACTTACCATCAATGGGAACATTGCCCGACACCACCAAAAGGTAGTTCTGCCACATTTGCACAGAAATTTGCATACTTTTCAGGGTTGAATACATCAGACCCTATGTCATACTTCTATAAGTTAGTACAGACTAATGCAAATGCGAAGACAATGATGCTGACAAATACCAAGCTCATATATTCAGCATCTTTCATCTCCCAACGGTCTATACAAGGTTTCGACTATTGGAGGGACACGATAGACACAAAATCCATCTGAAAGATGAAAGATTGGCAGGTTCAGGGAACAGAGCCTTTATTTAGAGCTTGCCTCATACTGTTACAGATGGTATTTCTGAACAGAACAGTGGAACAAACTACCTGCTACGGGTTTGCAAAAATGAAAGACATGAAAACACCACGCATCCCCTTAACCATACCTATTGTAGGTATATCGAATGACTCACTGATAAGTGAGGAGGTACTGGGTGCAATGATACAGAATGGTACATACAATTCTTCAGCTCCCAATTGGAAGGGATGGTTGGTTTGGCCTATCGACACAAATAGGTGTCAATCAAGATTCAAGGGTACCACCAGAGGGTTTAGTATTAATAGGCCTGACCCACGCTATGTACACACAGACGACCCAGGGGTAGTGACTTCTTATAGTGTTGGGAAGTTGTGCCCAGAATGGCTAAAAACCTCAACACTACAACAGGTGAAACAGCACTTGTCCCTTCTAGCTGACAACATGGATCTTAGGGATTTCTTGTTAGGTCCCAAGAAACCACGTAAGAAACGCTTCTTATATGCCATCTACAATGAACTGTGTTAAGTCTCCCAACAGGATGCCGCTGAGAGATTACGTGAAATTGATAGGATTAACCTAGAAAAGGCCCTGGCTGTGGTAGACAATGGTATGACCACGCTTTCTTCATGTATTTATTCACTGAGCAACATTGTGTCCTCTGCAATCGACATAATGGAACAAGATTTGTCTATTCTACAGCATGGGCAATCTCAATTGCACTCCATTATGCTTTTGAGCTGGACGCTCCAGTCACTGCGTTCAGGCCACGTGACATGGCGATACATTAACAGCACAACCTGTTCTCGGCTTACAATCTGACCGGCAGACAGTTGACTATGGCACGCAGAGATGCAACATACACCATGCTGCTCATTAAAAAATTAGAGAAGTTACCTTTCACTGTAGCAGAGTCACTGTCTAATGAATGGTTAATTCATGGCTATATCACACTGCCAATCACGACATTTCAGTTCCAATACTGCCTTATATACATACAAGCAGGCAGGTATGAAGCGTTAGGTGAAGGGTACATACAGGAAACGTGGGAGTTACTGTATAGATATAGGTGCAGAAATAAGGACACTTAAGTTTTCTTAAGTGGTACTGACTGCGGTAAGGCTTTAAGTGGGCCTTTAGTGTGCAAAGAAGTGTCGCTTCATGGAACGTGTAATGCGACAAAAGCAAACTTATCTTGCTACTTGAAGGGTTCCCAGGCTGCCGTGATTCATCCGGTTTTTGAATTACTTTCGAATGGAAGTTATTTAGTGCTGAATGATCAAGGCTGTTGTGGAATGGCGCCAGGCATCGCATATCTAGTCCCAGTAAACTTCAGGGTTGTTTGCTGTAAGCAAGTATTGTTTTCCCCGGCTCGCACAGTGGGAGGCACCATTGTGGCCTTCATTGAATGTTTCCAGTATACGGTTTGATTCGCTGAGCAGACTGAAAGCCATGTTGTTTCAACAAAATGTGGCCTTAACTTCAGCCCGAGAGACTTTTGATCTCCAGGTTGCAAGGTCTTCAGCAGAGATACAGGCCCTGGTCCGTACGAATTTCCCGATCCATTTCGGAGAAATGGTTCATCGTATCTTTAACATGTCTGATACGAGTGGGATCGTACACTTATTTAAGCGACTTGGATCAGGTCTCTTAACAAGCTTTCAGACCATCTTCGGAGTACTTCCAGCCTTCATACACTCCGTACTTGGAAGCGTTTTTGGAGGACTTCCTTTGGTCCTGCTTTTGGTAGCTGGCATCCTGATTTTAATTCTCTTGCTTCGCAATGGACGTCGCAATCCCTCACGAAATGGAGAGAACACTGCTGGAACGACGTTGTCGTGAGCGAATGGAGTTCTACCTGACTACGCCTTGGCTTCGAGAGCTGAGTGAGCATTGGTTATTGTTTTTCAGACCGGTCTGGCTAGACTGTGTCCTGCCTGTGTTCTGTTGCCTCTTCTGCGGATCAGCTCGTGTTGGACCTGTGTCTGACACTTCCATCGGTTGCGCCGCCTGACATAGAAGCACTACTGGCGCTTTTGCAGGTCCACACATGCAGTTGTCCCCAGCGTATTCCCATGTTTGTGACGGCATTTCTAGAGCCTCCAAGGGATGCTTCCGCTCCTGTTGGAAGGGATATCGGCTCTGCCCCAGAGGTACAGGCATCGGTATCAGGCGTGCAGGCATCTAATTCTTCCCTGGCAGCTGCCGTGGGAATCGGAGATAAACATCTTTGCTCACTCGACATGATACTGCAAGTACTGGAGGGACTGCCATCTGCGGATACGATGTTCAGCGATGTTGAGTCTTCAGCGCAGGATTCTTAAAACAATCTGGCCTCTCCTGTGCTGGGAACCATTTGGCAACTTCTTTAAACATTTACCAAACTGAAGGTCGAGTGTGACTTTGTTTTATTTTTCTTCTCGGATCTAACTGAGCTTCATGGCTTTCAAAGTGCTCAGTGCAATAATCACAATTTATACAAGTTTAGAGGACCTTTTGAACGCTTTTTTAGGGAAAAAATGACTTCTTTTATGGACAATTTTTCAGGCTTTTAAAGTACTTTTTAGTATGTTTTAGTATAAATGATTTTATGCCTTTTAATAGCGTTAGCTTTATCATTACCTAGCTGACCTTTTGATGAGGAGTGGGTGTCATGTCTTTTAGGATAGTCCCATCATGTGTACTCCATTTTACATACATTATCCCATCCACACGACTATAACGATTCTAAACAGGTGACCTTTTACCTAATAGCTTGCTCCTGTCTCTTCGACATCAGGCTCTTAGTCTTCTATAAGAATCCCTGTACCTGATGTACATAAACATGTCCCCAGGCATGGCAGATTTATTCTGTATAAGGGTCACCACTTTTTTTCATCCTTGGCCAACAGCCAGCTGTGCATGATCGCACTAGTTTAGAAAAGCATCCATGATTGTTTTAAAAACATATCGATTCTAGAAAAAACCCTGGAGTGACCACTTTAGTATAAAAGACCCTCACTCCCCCCTACAAATCAGAGGAGAATTCCTTCCAAGCTGAGACAGGGTCCTGCATGCTGAAATCTTCGACACGCAGCGGTCTGACATCCCTTGCGGGTTGTCATCCTTGACGCAGAGACGGGGTCCTTCGTTCTAAACCATCAGGTGAGGGGGCTGGTTCATCCCTAGGGGTTTCTTGGCTACAGATACACATAGCTACATGCATATACATGCTACACATGCAGATCTAGGCTAGGTACACTTAGGCAAATTACTTAGGGCGCGCATTTTAGGAATATGCAAGTGCTACTGTTTTATCTGAATCACTTATGTTCATCTTATTAGCACTATGGTAGAAATGTATCTACTATTTACGATATTGGTACTAGCAATCTCCTTCGTATGCTTCTGTCTCCTGATTGTTGCAGCCCATATGTTTTACACAAGGCTGTCGCTGGTTTTAAAAATCATTGAAACGTCCTAACCGCATTTTCTGAGAGAAAGCAAGCACGAGTGTCTGAGCGAAACGTACAGTACTGTTTTCCATGATCCCTGAGGAATCAGGGTTGTTATGTTCAGTGGTTGCCAGAGGCTACCTACACCACTGTAGGATACAGGGGGGTGGTAGTGGTAATGTAGAGCTAGCTAGTCTAACTGCGGACATATCCTGGGGGGTGTCCAGAAGCGGTTGGGACTCCAAGCTCTCAGTTTAGGTCATCCAAAATGCGCAGGTCCTGGGAGATTCCTAGGAACTACACGACAATCTGTGTATGTTCCCAATAACTGTCTGATCTCATATACAAAAAGCTTTTTAATACTTTGATGCCCTGATCATGACCATTAATCATACACAGATTCTGCACATTCATAGTAACCAGGATATACTTTGGATTCCATGGAAATTCATAACTTTTCTGAAGAAGATCCTTCCTGTCTTTAATGTACAATGGTAAGGTACTGACAAATTTCGAAATATGTATATCTATGTATTACAAAACATTTTCTGTGCTCGAACCAAACCCTGAAATGATCGGATGAGGAAGAAGAAACCTCCTCCCTTTGTGTACATTTGGAGGAAAATAAATGATTGTAATCGTAGGGCTAGGTACACATAGATATTCGTATTCATCATCATCCAATTGATCTTTATCATGGTATCTCTTATATTTGCTCAATAGAACACTCTGAGAATCAGGAATCACGTCTAGATACTGCCTCATATTCAGTATATACTTGTAATCCTCAAAATCCATCACCAAAGTATTTCCTCCCTTATCTGTTTTACTGAAAATGATACCCTTATTGAACGTCAATTCCGCCAAAACTTTCATTTTTGCTTTGTTCAAATGTTTTCTCTTATGTGGCAAAGTTACAGTTTCAATGTCATTAAGTACAGTTTCAAAAGACACATCAATAATTCAAATATCTTTTATAAGTTGATGATGAGACAAACATTGGTTTGGTAATGTACTCAAAGAATGTTGATAAATGTGATTCACATATTTATTGCATGTTGATGAGACAAACATTGGTTTGGTAATGTACTCAAAGAATGTTGATAAATGTGATTCACATATTTATTGCATGTTGATGATTGCATAAACATTGGTTTGCTATTAGTGAGAGTGATATATTGTAACTAATAAAACAAATTCTGAGAATATGGAATTGAATTTTTGATTTTCTTGGGTGCCTCTAGCGGAATTTTTATAATATCTGCTTGTTGAATGATAGTAAGGTAACTATCATTTAGAGAGCACCTAGCACTGGACATAAGCTCTTTACCCCGTTTTTCCCTTGATATAAGAACCAATAACAATAACCGTGTTTATATTCCTATGGACCCAGGTGCAGGTATTCATCCTACGCATCTTTTATCCGCCGTTACCCATAAAAGGATATGATCAAAATCATTTGAAAGCACATGGTCATCTGGATCATCATAGTAAAACTGCAAATTACTTATGGTTTATTCATAAATCTTTATACAATAATCTTCTACTGATCGCATTTCAGATCTCGATGCATGGGTTGTAATGGGCTTTTAGCATGATAGGGTAGGGTGTGGTAATGAACCCTCAACATTTTGCTGAATGTTCAATTCTTGTTGTTTTTCAGGGGTCACTTATCTTTCTTAGGCCAGAATGGCATTCCCCTTCTGCCACCGCCTTTAGTGGTTGGCACCCAACTGTCTTGTCTTTAGCACACTAGAAGGGGTAGCACAGAGATGCACCTGCATCTTATAGATCCTTTGTTGCGATGGTATTTGCATTTATAGTGCTAATCACAGTTGTTATTGTATAAAAGCACATTCTCTATCCTGGTGCCCTTTATGCAGATATGGGAAAGTTATCAAGCTTATGGTTGTAGGTTTGCCCTGATGTGTGGTCAAACCATCGGAAAAAAGCTGGTGCTAATTCCATATGTTTGAATATGTTTGATATGTAGAAAACACGCAGAAAAACAATTTCTACGTTACTCTCCACTCCAAGCTAAATTTGTCGTAACATTGAATTGCCTAAAAATGCAATTATGGGCATCATAGCATTAGCACAAAAAACCCAACTTTCTTTAAATGCAGGCCTAAATATTGATGCAACTGGCCCTATATTTTATGCTGGGTTTTTCTCAACTATGATATTATTGTTTTATTTGGCTATGCTCTCTGAACAATTGTAAAGCGCTCTGATACCCGCAAGGGTCATGTTCGCGCTATATAAAACTTTCAAATAAATAAATGGTGCAGGTAAAACCTATAAATATATGTACAATAGAATTTACAGCTTTAAAGTCAAAAATATTAATTTCTTGATATTACATTAAATAAAATCCTAGCCCCTTCATTTGTAGATTTGGCTAAAGAAAGCTGTGAGAACACAACAACAATAGACGAAGTGGGCCTTTGGACAGTCCACTTCAAGCATTGGTTGCTTCTGGTCAGCAACATCGGATATTTGGTTATGTGTAATGTTGTTTACATTTTGTATCAGCTCACAGCATTTTATGGATGCCTATATTTTCTGTGTTTACATTTATCTTGTTGATTGACAGCAAAGTATACATTTTTCAGGCTGCCCAGTAGCAATGTGGCTCCACAGAGGGCGTTACATTATCTGCAGACGTTGCAGCTGGTGAGCAGGGTCACCTCCCAATAGAGATTTAATTCTGGTCTGATTTTGCCAATGAGCATTTGATGAGCACCTGACACCCCACAGCCATTCCAAATCTCGATCTCTTTAGAGCCTGTGTCATGAACAACCAGGGCTTCTCCGCTTACCTGGCAGTATTGTATTATCAAAGAGTGCTGAACACCCTAACAGACCTCGGACACCTGAGAGTCCCACTAAGTCTAATGCTTGTTTGCCATTTGTCTGAGAGGCCCCTCCCAAGGTGTCTTCTTTTAAGGCCTGCACAAAACAGAGGTGAATGAGGGCCCTGCCACTGGAAAACTATATAACATAATTACTATTGACAAAATACATTTGTGACTGTAGTTCTATGGCAAAGTGCTTGGTTTGCATATCTGAAGCCCCGAGTCCAATGTTTTCTTCTCTACCAATTTATTTTTTAGACACAATTTTATATTTTTTATTCTTTTTAGTATGTTATTCTGGAAAGAATTACATTTGGGCCAATGGGCAAAAATTTGCAACTGTGCAAAAAGAAGTAGAAAACAATTTGCTATGGTCAAAACATGCACAGTTAGTGAAGGTTTCTGTGTGAGTAAGTCACTTTTAACCAGGTTGATTTCTGCTCCCCTCACAGCTTTCTTTCTGAAGGGCCTGGGTACTTTCGCTCACCCACAAGTATGCTGGGTGATGAACACCCGGGCTGTTCTTCTTCATTTGGGAGCAGAGAGAAAATATGATTTGACAGCCCAGCTATTGCCAAATAATGTCACCAAATCACTATTTCTGAAGCCAGATCTGCACAGAGGTTGTATCTCAGGATTAGGGAATTTTGTTTGCATGTCTGAGGCCCCTAATTCATTCCTTGTGTTTCTGTTTTTTATATAATTGTATATTTTTCCATGACTGTATATTATTTTGTTAAAAAATGATCAGAACATTAAAGTTTCCTTTGCTTGGCTTTGATTGACATTTATCTAAGTAGATTTGCACCATAGAAGCAAACAATGGGTCTCATTTAGAGCTTGGCCAAACAAAAAATATCAAACATTTGGTGGACGGTCGTCAAAACTGATGGCGGCCATCCATCAAACGTTTAGTACATTGAAAGGAACTCCCGTGACGGAAGTTCCTTTCACTGTAAAGAGATGGCTGCTGGGCTGGCAGTCGTCTCTAAATTTGGTGGTTTAAGCACTGCTGAGGTGGTGGAGGTAATGTCCTTCGCCATCCGGACCGACACTACCCCGTCTGCCAAACTCTAAGTCAGGCCCAATAATTTGACAGCTGTGTTAGTGGAAAAATTATTTCTGCTCCTGTCTTAGCCTGTCTTGAAACAGTCACTACCATCCTTAAAAAAATGTATGTGGCAAAATAATTACACAAGGTTTTTGGAGACTAGACATTTCTGAACCTCCTCTCGCTATATCATTATTGTCACCAGCGTTGTTTTTTTACTTCGAGTAAAAATGCACATCGGAAACACAAAACAAAATGTGATTGGTCTTTTTGTTTCAAAATAAGAAGTCTTCGACATGTGTGTGCCAGTGACAGCTGGCACCTACAGGGAGGGGTATGGGTGCGCATGTGTAAAAAAATATTAAAATGAACGGGCGCATGCAAATAAAACTTAAATATATTAAAAAAAATTACCTCACTACAGGACCGCTCCGGACCTCGTCGTGCCTGCAGTGCAGACCCCAGCAACTCCCTTGACCAATCCTGGCACTGCTCTCACCAGCATGAGAGCAGCGCCCTGATTGGAGGGAGCAGCGCGCCACAGCGCTCTGGAGGCCTGCACTCAAAGTGCGCATGCCTGGCTGCCTGTCGCAAGACAGCCGGCCAAAGGGACATGCACACTTTGAAAAGTGCACATACAGCCCACCCTCCTCCCTGCTGCTGCTCTCACTAAGCCCTGTAGAGGCTGAAATAAATTACCATTTTACTTTTCATCTCAGGGCATTTAAGTGGGGCGACGCTTCTCTGCTCCAATGGAGGAGCCACCCCTGGTGTGTGCTGCTGCCTGGAGCATATAGCACACAATTGTTTTTGGAGTTTATGGTTTACATTAGAAAAAACGAAAAGTCTGGCTTAAATGTGCAAAGGTATGTAAATACCACCATGCAGAAATGCACACTTCTGAGTGTGTTAGCCAAAGACCATAAGTCAGTGCACATGATTGTATGTCTAAGCACACCCATCAATAGAGAGGAACTTTCAATTATATGCCAGGCCTATTGGGTTGGCCTATGCTTAGTCTGGCAGTGGTTCATGCACAGAGTGCACATCCTAGTGACAAGTGGCTTTGGTGGCCTACAATAAAAAGGGGTTTCGTGTGTGCACAGGGGTCCCACTTTCAGGCAAGTTGCATTATTTCAACGAGAAAATATGTAAACCAAATCCTCGCCGAGGGTCCTTGTGAATGGAGAATCATGGAGCCGAATCATTGTGCTGGAAATAGCTGCAGCTGTTCTTGCTGAAGTAAGCACAACACACCGGTGTAAGTACTGCTGAGCACAGTAAAGGGATGTGGGAAAGCCCCCGGTCAGCAGTAAGCGTGGAGCTGATCATTCATACTAATGCAGGGACAGCTCCCCGGGGGCACCTTGTCCTAACGGGACACGTGCGGGAAGTACAGAGAGTGAGCACTACTAAGAGAGGCAGAGGTCACCCCCCTATTCCTTTCTCCGAGCCCTGCATGATTTCTGGGAAACAACTGAAGCGAAATATTCCTTTATCTGTCTCACACAGAGTACTATTAACTTGGATAATGGAAACACCGATTGTTTAACGCTCCTAGAAGTGGCAGAAGAGAGGCACGAAGCGCTGTACAAAAACAAAGATTATTATAATTACTAAGGTTATCAAGTAGAAGATAGAGACATCACATTATGGACAGTTGAGAGATGGCTCAAATAAGGGGTGTGGGTGGACACAGTGGTAGCAAAAAGTCTGCATCTACATTAAACATCTTCTAAAGAGAACCAGTAGGGAGCGTCCACTCCAAAAATGTCTCTTGGCACTGTGGTATGATACTGCGTGGATGAGAAGACTGGCTGGGTGACCTAAAGACTGTTACTGGGAAAGGACTGTTTTAAGGAGAGGAACCTTGGATAGTTATCTTCTAGATTAAATTCTTCCAAGTGTGCTCTCCAGTATTCATGTTCCAGGAGAGAGATACTCCCACCTCTCTAGTCTTTGTCCTTGGTATCTATTGGTAATAAGAAGTCTTTTACCTACAGTTCTTTATGATCTCTGGTGAACCAGGTGCAGGACTTTGAAGCCAACATGATCTTCCATTTTGGGCTAGTGGAGGGATTGACACCCATCCATTTCATAGTCCTACTGCCACTGGCAACCACCGTGGTGTAAGTCTTGATGCTGAAGCAGTCTGTTTGGGGTGTGGACTTCACTGAATGGCTTGAGCTTTTTTTGCTGTGTTGGCGACAACTCTGGCCTTTAGCTGCTCCTTAAAGTTGTCAGCGGCCGTTCTCAGCATGCCCCATAAAACAGAAAGGTATTGTAGCATCCTGTTTGTCTTCTACAGCAATTCCATAAGGAAATTGTCTTGAACTTGCAACATATGCATTTTTACATTGTGATGCTTGGTGGTCCATTCTATTACCGCATGATAGGTTGTGGTTTCATAAGGCAGCGCCGCTGGCTTTGGAAGGGCAGGGATCCAGATCTGGATGATCAGGAGGATTGATCTGATAGTCCTCCCGGGGTTGTCAGTGGACTGAGAGGTATCTGATGGAGAGTGCACAGATTCCTGTGGGGAACGTGGAGACTGGGGAGTGTACTGGGGTGTGGTGGAGGTGAAGAGAGAGAATACCTAGGGTCAGTTGTGAGCGGTGGTGGACTCATGGCCCTGTCTCTCTAACTCTTTTGGGGCAGGAGATTTGGGGGCTCAAGGGGCGCCTATACCTGGAAAGCTAGTCTACACTTTTAGAGAATGCAGAAGGGTGTGCGCAGGCTCTGGAGGGTTGGTGAGAATCTTCCCCATTTCTTCTATCTTTAGTAAAGGACCTCAGGCATCTGCAGGACAATGGATACGTCTGTTGTGTCGGACCTCAAAGTGACGGTGCTTCTGGCGCCATCATTGAAGTCGGCCAGGGTGATGCTTTTGGCATGACCTCAGCTCCAAGAGTGGCCAGCGGCTGGCTTGGTGTTGAGGAAGCGTTGACTGTTGGCGTGGCTCGACACCCTTGGGCGGTGGTTTACTGGGCATCAATGAGGGTGCCTGAGGTTAGCATGTACCAACTGGCAGTGGGCACCTGAGAGTCAGTGCTTCTTGAGGATCGACTCTGGGCTCAATGCCCGACTTTACTGGGTGTGGTGCTTTGCCTCGGTCAGGAAGCACTGTCGAGGGAGAAATTGTGTCTGACACTCTAGTGCCTGTGACGCCTCTGAGGCCCTTAGAGTTGTCTTTGTTTTTGAACCCGAGGGCTTAGGTTACATCTGATCCACAAATTCCTCCTCAGCATCGAAGGCTGCAGAGGACCACAGCTGGGGGCTCTGGCCCCCCTGGTTGGCTGTAAACCTGAATGGCCTGCCTCCTCATCCTCAGTCCTGAAGAGATCTTCTTCTAGCTCAGTGGTCTTCAAACTTTTTGATGTCGAGACCCCCTTGTCAAACCTTTTTAGGCATAAGGACCCCTTCTGACAATTTTCTAGAAACTGGTTCTCCTCATCATCAACATCTATCGACAACCATAAATGCCCCTGTTAGACCTGGCATCTTTTGGCATGTTTCCCCTGTTTTTTTCCTTTCTGACCTCCTAGTTTTGGCTCTGTTTTTGCTGGTTCAGTGTCTCTGCACACTTTCTCACTGCTTTTCAGTGTTAAAGTGTAAGTGCTCCTATTGTAAATTGTATTATGGATTGGTGTTTCCATGATTGGCATGTTTGACTTACAAGTAAGTCCCTAGTAAAGTGCACTGAGGGTGCCAGGGCCTGTAAATCAAATGCTGCTGGTGGGATTGCAGTACTGATTGTGCCACTCACCCATGCAGCCCTGAAAAGGGTTATCAGACCTGCCACTGCAGTGTCTGCGCGGTTTGTAACTGCCATGTCGACCTGGCAAGTGCACACACTTGCCAAGCCCTAATCTTCACTTTTCTTACATCTAAGTCACTCCTAAGGTAGGCCCAAGGTACCCCTGTGGGCAGGGTGCCGTGTATATTAAAGGTAGGACATGTACTGTGTGTGTGAGACATGTCCTGGTAGTGAATTACAGTGTTTCGTTTTTCACTATGGAAAGGCTATCTGTCCCATAGGATAGAATGGGAGTTTACTTATAACATCTTATAAGCATATCTTCCCATTGGGACAAGATAGAGAAATGGGGTTTAGCATGCCTGAACTCAGAATATAAAAATACATCTTTTAGTAAAGATGATTTTTATGTTCTGTGTTTGAAAATACCACTTTTAGAAAGTAGGTATTTTCTTGCTTAGCCATCCTGTGTGCCTCTGCTGGGTTTGTGGATTGACTGTCTGGCTTTGGAGTGACAGGGGCTGGGGATGTGCATTCTCATCAGACAGCCACTGGGGGGGTCAAGGTGTGTCCTGCCTTTCCTGGATGAGTCCGGGCTGGGCTGAATAGACCTGGGCTGTATTTATAGTAGTGGGAGGAGATTTCCTTGCACCTGAATGGGCCTGGTCTGCCTTGGACAATGCTGTCTCCACCTCCTGCCAGGAAGCTGGGCCAGAAAAGATGGAACTGGTTTGGGCTGGGCACAGGCACTCTCTGCCCAAAAGCACAAAGAGAAACTGAGTATAAATATTGGGGTCCAGACCCTAGAACTTTAGAACTCGCTGGAATCAAGGAACCTGCCAAGAAGAAGAGCTGGAAGAACTGCCAAGAGGAGTACTGCATCTTTGCTGTGTTGTTGCTTTGTTGGTTTGGCCTGCAGTTGCTGCTTCTGCCTTGGGCAGTGAAAGGACTGGACTGAACTTTCTTTACTTGTTGCCTCCTGTTCTGAAGTCTCAGGGACCGCAAAGACTTCACTGACCTCTGAGTACCGCCTCTGGAACCGTGGTTTCAGTTGCCACAGAGGGGGAAAGCAACTGACTCCGTCCCAGACTCTGCTGCTGGCTCCGTGCCCAGAAGGCACCGCAGAGGGCACCGCTGCATCACGCACCGCAACCCTGGTCTCACTGATGACAGCCGCCGAGCTGCTGCTTGCACCGTGACCTGTGGGCACATCACCCCGCACCGCCTCGCTTCACTTCGCCGCCCTGGTCTCATCGATGCAGTCACTGACTTCGACAACCGTGACCGCACCGTGGGTTGGGGGCACTGCTCGTAAGTCTTGCGACACACTGCCCCATCCCACACCGCAGTCCGGACTGACCGACGCCAGCTCCCCGCAAAGTACACATTTTAAGTACTGTATGTTGGATTTTTAACGTTTTAGTCTTGTTTTGAATATATAAAGTATTGGATATTTTTCTAAACTGGTGTGGTGTCCTTTTGTAGTGTCTTCAGTGTATTGCTGTTAGTTATGTGCAAATCCTTTACACACTGCCTCTGAAATAAGCCTGACTGCTCGTGCCAAGCTACCAAGGGGGTGAGCAGGGGTTATTTCAGTAGTGTATCCCTCTTACCCTGACTAGAAGGAAGGGTCCCTACTTGGACAAAGGTGAAAACCATTGCCAACTAGAGACCCCCATTTCTAACAGCCCCCAATTACCACAGCAAATAATTTTTACGGTGGAGAAATGATATTAAACAGTCTTTAGCAAACCAAAGGTCATTGAGCGTAGAGGTGAATCCAAAGGTGTAGCTAAAATCAAAGGGCCTCATTTATGAGGAATTGGTGTAGGGCAGCGCTGCAAGTCTTCTTGCGGCGCTGCCCTATGCCAATGTGAAAGGGCAGGAATGCACTGTAATTATGAAATACGGTGCATTCCAGTCCTTTTCCCTTCACAAATTGCTGCCTAGCACCAACGTAGGCAGAATTGTTTTTGTAAGGGAAGAGGCACCTTCCTTCACCAAAACAATCCTGAGGGGCGTTTCCTATTTCTATGAGAGCTGCAGAATGCAGCACACATGGAAAGAGGAAAAAACGAGGAGAAATTAAAACATTTCTCCTCGTTACGCCTCCACTGGAGAGGCGTCAGTTTTGGAGCTGCCCCAGGTTTACGTGATTTTGTAAATATGGGGCAGCATCAAAATCCATGGGCTTTGCGTGGGAACCCCACGCAAAGCCCATGGAACACCTCCTTGACGCAGAGTAAGGCAATGCAGTGACTTGCGCTGCTATGTCTTACTCCATATCTATGAGGCAATGCAAAGCCATGCAGGGTGACTTTGCACTGCCTCATAGGTATGGTTGAGATGCTTGCGCCACCGGAGCATCAAAAAAAGTGATGCTCTGGCGATGCACGCCTCTCATAAATAAGCCAAAAATATTCTGTACGTTTTTAGGTCTTCACCTTCAGGTATCTACATGTAAAATAATGGGCAGCGTAAATGAAAAATAAATAAAAAAAGTTATTGCTCAGTGGGAAATGCACTGTAGTACATTATGAAACCTCTATTAGTTAATGCACTGCAGAGGTCTGTGTGTAACCAGAGAACCACAGAATTAAAACTTGATTGATGCAGTGGAGAATAGTGATGTGTATTTTTAGTGCTACGAAGTCACAGCCTGTGACGGAAAGCACTGTGAATATGTAAGTCAATTTTTTATACTTGCATTACACACAGGGTAAGATAGAATGCTGCAAAACGTGTGCATAGTTTTACAATAAAATGGTGCTTTCAAAATGTAGGTTTTAATAATACCAGAGCGTATGTAATGCAGTTTTCTTTTTTTACATAACTGTCCCTTCAACACCTCTTTAGGGGCACTAAGGGCTGTGTAAATGCAGTTAAAATTAAAAGCAAGAACTTTCCAGCCCAGTAGTTAACTCTTTGCACTTCCACTAAAAAAAAACACGCATCTTTGCCTTCACAAAGAGCCAGAACTGCCCCCAAGAATCCTTTACACTTGCAGATTACCAGATAAGGCGCATTTGCCTTTCATTCAGGCAAGCAGCTGACAACGATCTCAATTAGCCGTCCCAGGACGGCTGTATTTTTACAGGGACAAGTGAAGCTGGGGAATCTGCGACCTCCTTCCTAGGACTCCACGACCCCCATGGGGGTCGCGCCCCACAGTTTGAAGACTTCTGTTCTAGCCTGAAGAGGTCATGGGTCTCAGGTGATGGCTAGAGCTGCATTTTATGATGCACTTCTCCTTTCGGTACAAGAGTGTATTTATGAAGTGGAAGGCATGACAGGCCTCACAGAATGTCTTATACTTGGGAATCAGACAAAGATTGCATATGCCGTGCTATTCAGGCCAGTCATTCTTGGCATTGCTCATTGGAAAAATTTTAAAAGACATGCGGCCCATACCATTCCTCTACAGTCATTCTCCAAGATATGGCCTGGGATTTCGAGTGTCATCGACAAACGGGAGGCCCACGTTGAAATACTTTGCGAAAGGGCGAGGGGTCGTAAAGAAGTTCTCTTGACAGGTGTGAGAGGCACAGTGTTGTAATTTACTCTAGTGCAATTATGTAGAACTACCGCAAAATTACATGGTTATTATGAAGGAAGATTATTTCAGCATTTAGCTCTATTTTCTTAGCACAAAAATGCCCCCTTGCGACCAAAATGGACCGAAGGATGCACTTTGCACTAAGAAGTAGCACTAAATGCAAAGGAACATGAACAGAAGTATGATTGTTCCCCCAACATACTCCTGGCATTTAACGCTATTTTCTTAGCGCAAAATTCCCCATGTGGGGGCGTGGCTTGGAAGCCGAACATGGCGGACGCGTCTCGATAGAGCTCCGTCGTCCGCTCTTGCCAGAGACACCATCCGTCCTCCATCCTGGTCCCAACTGACCAAAATTGTGGTGCGCCTTGGAGGGGGCCGCGCCGGACTTCAGGCGGTGTGCCCCGGAGGTTCGTGAGGGCACGCTTCGGCCGCTGGGCCGGATCCCCGCCGGCGGGCAGATAACGCGGCGCCCGTGAGGGCGGAGGCGCCGGCTGAACTTCTCTGAGGCCGGGTTCCCTGGTGAGGCGAGCCGGAGGGGCCACTGCCTGGTGTGGACGGCCTGCTCGCGGCGGGGCGGGTGCCCGTTTCCGTGGTCAGCGGCCGCTGTGTGGTCGCCGCGGCACCCATCCCCCCCCTCGCGCATGCCACAGTGATCGGCCGGCGAGGCCTGGGCCGTAGAGTGCTGCCCGGATGAGTAGGCCTGGAGGGCGCGCATCGTCGGAGCGGGCCTGCATCTGAGGAGGAGTGAGTGACGGCGGTGGGACCCTTGCCCCCCCGGGGACCAGACAGACTGCGCCACGCACCGAAGAGGTGGGCCTGAGCCGGGGCCTGGACATCAACGGACCCCCTACAGGGGCGGCTAGCAGGCTGTGGATTCCGGCGAGAGGTGGGTCCTGCATTGCCGCCGCCGCGCCCTCTTTGCGGGTGGAACCAGCTGCTGGGGCCTCTCCGGGACCGAGGAGCCCCCCTGTGTCGGGGGCAGGGGCTGGGCCGGGCCCCGGGAGGCGGTGACTCCTACGTCGGCGCCGGCTGTGGGCCCCTGGAAGTGCCTGGGGCCTGTTCTGGGTCTGTGAGGGAGCCGGACTCGCGGGGCCTGCCGGCGCTGGGGGCCATCGGGGTGAGACCCAGGCCGACCCCCAAGGACGACTACGCCGCCATCGTGGTGCCGCCCTCCCCCTGCTGCGGCTGTGGAAGATTCCCTGGCGGCGGTTCGCAGGTGGGCCTAATTCTAACTGTAGAAACTTGCGGACCGTGCAGGGGCCGGGCCTACATCGTGATACAGCCGGGGGTGCCCTGCCTGCCGCGCTGCGGTGCCTGTTCTCCTTCCCCTGCTCCTGGGCCCGGTGGTTTACTTTGCCCTGGTCTGCCGGAGAGTGGCCCTCCACACCATCATGGGTAAGAACAACCCCAGCACAGCGGCGCCTAAACAACCTACCATGGACCAGTACACCACGACCGTCCCAGGCGGGAAGGAGGCCGCTGGGGGCGTCTCCTCGGACACGGTGATGCTCCTGGAGGCCATCACGCAGTCCCGCACGGCCCTTGAGGCCCAGATCGGTGCAGTGGGGTGGGGTCCGAGGTGTCGTTTCTTCGCCAGGACCTCCGGAAGGCAGTTGACCGGATCACGGAGGCCGAGACGAGGGTCTCCACGGTGGAGGATACTGTGTCCGCCCTCCAGAAAAAGGTCGACAAACTGGCCATGGTCTCCAAGGAGCTTGCGGCTAGGGCCGAGGATGCGGAGGGGAGGGCCCGCCGCAATAATATCTGCCTGGTGGGCTTTCCGGAGGGATGCGAGGGGTCCTCGATGGTAACTTTCCTTTCAACCTGGCTCAAGGCGCTGCTGCCCGCAGAAGATATTTCGCCCTGCTTCATGATTGAAAGAGCACATCACGCTCTGACTAGGAAGCCGCCGCCGGGCGAGCGCCCACGTCCCGTCATTGCCCGCCTCCTTAATTATGCTGACCGCGATGCCATACTGCGCTTTGCCCGCACGCACAAAGAGAGAATGGTCTACGAGTCCCACCCCATTATGGTCTTCCCGGACTACACCCGGATCGTCCAGCAGCAGCGACAGTCCTTTGTGGCTGCGAAGCGGCGCTTGCGCGACCTGAACCTTTCCTACGCTCTTATGTTTCCAGCTCGCATGAAAGTACTCTTCCAATCCAAATCCTACTTCTTCGACACTCCTGAGGAAGTCTTTGCATGGACAGACGAGCACCGGCACATCAAACCACACACCCCGCCACCTCTGGACTCAGATTCCTCTCAGAGCTCACGTATGAGTGGCCGTCAGGGTGTGGACACATCGCGCCGGCGACATCGCTCTCGTTCCAACTGGCGTTCCCAGAACAAGACTGACGCAGCAGAGTGAGGTACTGTGGGGTTGGTACTACCTTGGCTGCTCTATTTTCATTGGGTCGGCTGCAATGTCACACCAAGACCCCAGACATTGTGTCGGTGGGACACAGTACGCTATCTCTGGCTAGGATGGACTGAACTTGCCTCCTTGTTCTCAGTTTATGGGTATGGGTGGGAGGGAGGGATCCTTTGGAGGGTCCGCCGTGGTCTTCCCGTTGGAGGGCCTGGACGTGATTCTGCCGCGACAGATACTCCGAGTTCCAGGAAGTATAGGGAGGTGGGGGGTGGTGGGAGGGGGGGGGGTTGGGCAGGTTGTTTTGCAGTTTTGTTATATGTTGTTTGCACCGCACCGTCCCACATACACAGGTAGGCATCCGCGTTTTGTTCCACCCATGGCTCATGGCCCATGCAGCTAGGACCACTCCACTGGGGGACCTCAATATAGTGTCCTGGAATGTGCGGGGCCTGCTGAATAGGGTCAAGCGAGGGGCAGTACTGACCCAAGCCAAGCAGCACTCCGCCGATGTTCTGCTCCTACAGGAGACCCACCTGCTCGGCAACAAGGCCCCGTGCCTGTCCTGTTTCGGCTACAATGCAGTGCACCACTCGGGCTTCTCCAGGGGCGCACGCGGAGCGGCCATACTCATACACCGCAGGGTTCCCTTCCAGGTTACGCGACAGTGGCTAGACCCCGGTGGCCGTTTTACGGTCGTTTCTGGTACCCTGGCGGGTGAGCAGGTAACGCTAGGTAGCATATACGCCCCACCCCCCCCTTAGTCAGACGTTTGTCGACAGACTGACGCAGCTCTGGGGAGAACTTCCCGACGGCCTGATTATATTTGGGGGAGACTGGAATGACACTATGGCCCCTCTGGACAGATGGAGGGCGCGGCCCCCGACCGTTCCCCCCCAGAACTAAACTCAATATCCTTGCGCACACCATGGGCTGGACGGACACATGGCGGGCCCTTCACCCTTTCGAGGCGGGATACATATGTGTCATCGGTACACCCTGCGCTTTCCCGCTTGGACTACCTGTTCCTTCCACATAGCTATACACATAGGGTAGTGACCGCTTCTATCCTCCCGCGTGGCCTGTCGGACCACTCGCCTACCCAGCTCACGCTCAGTCTGCACACTAGTTGCCCCTCCTATCGCTGGCGCATGTCACCGTGGATGCTTCGGGATCCCGAGTATCGGGAGGCACTTCGCCGCGCTACGGAGGATTACTTTGCCGCCAACGTCGGGTCTGTTTCCTCCAAGATATCACTGTGGGAAGCCTTTAAGCCCACGATACGTGGGATAGATATCAGTTACCGCACGGGAGAAAAGAAACGTCGCCTGGCGCAGGTACTGGATCTGGAGGAGCGACAACGCGCTCTCCAGGACGCTGTGGTGGAGGGTTCGGATGGTGGTGCCCGCCGCAATCTGCTTCAGGTTCAACAGCAGCTGCACCAGTTGCTTACGAACACGGCCAAGGACGCCTGGCTGGCGACTCAATATCGGATATATCAATGGGGCGACAAGTCCAGCCAGATGCTTCATAGTCTCAGCCAAGCGAGGTCCTCCCCGACTCAAGTCCCGGTACTCCGTTCCTCTACGGGCGCCTTGTGCTCCTCCCCGGGGGCAGTTGTACAGACTTTCGCTGAGTTCTACGCCGCGCTCTACAGTGCCCGCGAGGAACTCGCCGATTCGCTCATAGATGCCTTTCTCGTAGATATCCCTCCCGAAGCGCCTTTCCGATGAGCAGCGAGACGCCCTTGACAAACCTATCTCGCTAGATGAACTACAGGCCGCCCTTACCAATATTCACCCAGGCCGCGCACCTGGCCCTAACGGGTTCCCCAGTGACTTCCTACGTCCCCACATGGGGACCCCTGGGCCCCATCTTCTCGGCGCATTACATCAGGCGCTCGAGCAAGAGATCTTGCCTCTGGACTGGCGTCATGCCGAAATTGTTGTTTTTCTCAAGCCGGGCCGACCGCCGGAAGACCTGGGCTCTTATCGCCCCATATCTTTGTTGAATTTCGAGCCGAAGCTGCTGGGGAAGGTGTTGGCTGATCGCCTCCGTACATGTATCCTTGACCTTGTCCACCCGGACCAGTCAGGCTTCATGCCGCACCGCTCCACTAGGCATAACATACGACGCGTACATAACGCCATCGCCGGGGCCCACCGTCTGGGACACCCAGCGGCGGCCCTACTGGCCGACATCGACAAGGCCTTCGATTCTCT
Organism: Calotriton arnoldi; assembly: GCA_963921515.1. Classification (NCBI taxonomy): domain Eukaryota; kingdom Metazoa; phylum Chordata; class Amphibia; order Caudata; family Salamandridae; genus Calotriton; species Calotriton arnoldi. Next base: position 2,002,985 of record CAWUFW010002503.1, on the reverse strand, counting down.
AGGTTGGACGTACCTTTTCAAGTTATTGGAGGAGGTCAATTTGGGGCCTCGCTTCCGAGCATATGTCAAACTTTTATACACAGCTTCTGTTCGGGTGGCCGGGTTCTGCTCGGACCCCTTTCGTATCCAGAGGGGTACGAGACAGGGATGTCCTCTTTCCCCGCTTCTCTTCGCCTTGGCAATTGAACCTTTGGCAGCTTGGGTGCGCCTGGACGCGGTATACAGGGGCCTGGTTTGGTCCCCCGAATACTCAGATAAAATAGCACTTTATGCAGATGACGCATTATTCTTTTTCTCAGACCCCTGGGTCACCGGACCGAGGGTGCTGCACATTCTGCGGGTGTTTGGTGAAACTACAGGGCTCCACGCCAACCCGTCCAAGTCGATGCTTTTCCCGATTTGTGGTGATCAGGGGAGTCAGGACTGGGCCTCGCAGCTGGTCAGGGCACAAGACGGATTTAAATATCTTGGGGTCCACGTTACCAGAGACCCCACCATGGCGTGGTCGCTCAACATTGCCCCTCTGCTTCCTATGGTCCGGGAGGAGACAACGGTATGGTCTCATCTCCCCCTGTCTTTATACGGCCGGTCTGCAATTTTTAAAATGGTGTCCTTGCCCCGCTTGCTCTACAGACTACAGAACTACCCATACCCCATCCCGCCGTCCTGGTTTCGCCAGGTGAACGCTCTTCTGAACGGTTTTCTGTGGGATGGCGGGGCGGTTCGGGTGGCCTTGGCGACCTGTGTCCAATCTACCTACTGCGGGGGCATCGCGGCGGCGGACGTGCGGTCCTATTACTGGGCGTCCCAGTTGCTGGTCATCAATGATTGGTGGTACAGCCAGCAAGACGATCCGGCTTACGCGGTGGAACGACTCTTCTTGGAGGTGTATCCGCTATTAAATCTCCTGTATAGTAACTCGGCTCTGGAGGCCCTCCCGCCGGCCAGTCGCATGGTGATCCAGATATGGAGACGCGTTTTGAGGTCCATGGGGTGGTGGGGCATGCTAACATGCGAGACGCCCCTCTGGCGGGGCACGTACCTCCGATCGGCTCTGCCCGGGTTCCGTCGTTGGGACACTATAGGGATCTCGACATTGGGGGATGTGATGCGCGGACCCACACTTAAAACCTTTCAAATGCTACAGGAGGAGTTTGATCTACATAAGTCCCAATTCCATAAATATCTCCAGCTTCGCCACGCCTTGTCTCCCCTGATTAAAAACCTTACGACGCTGCCAGAATTTCACCCATTAGAGGGTAGACTATTGATGGGGGATCTAGGGGACATAAAATCCGTCAGCTCTATCAGACACTGACCACACATGCCAAGACGAACCTGGACCGGACGAGGGCGGCGTGGGAGGCAGATGTACCGACCCTCTCTGACGACTGGACTGAGGCCCTGGCCAGCCCTAGGGGTTCAGCTGTGTCCACTAGATACCGACTGATCCAGTTTAAATATCTCCACCATGTGTACTACACCCGCCTCCGTCTTTGGAGGATGGGGGCTATTTCATCCCCCACCTGCCTCAGATGCCAGTCGGATGATGGCTCCTTCATACACACGGTCTGGGGCTGCACAGCGCTGCAGCATTTTTGGTCGGGTGTGTTGTCCTGCCTAGGGCGTGTACTGGGTTGGGATCTCCCAGCAGATCCCCGTCTAATTCATCTCCACAGCACTGACGATATAGGGGGGAACATATACAAAAGACACCTGCTCTTCTTAGGACTCACATTGGCCAAGCGCGACATAGCCCAACAGTGGAAGTCCTCTTCTCCCCCTGGGGTAGCGGCTTGGAAGTCCGCATTAGACAAATGTATGTCTGCTGAGGTGTCGGTGTTTCAGGCTCGAGGTTGCCCGCAAAAACATGGGAGGATATGGGCTGTATGGGCTAAATACCGTGGCATTGACCTTTCTATCTTTCCCACGTCCACAAATCAGGATCACATAGACAGGCTTACCATATAATGACTTCCAATCTCAACTGAGGCCTAGCTGGTGCGGAAATATGCCTATATGTTTTTACATCTGTATAATGTTTCAAGCGGGAAGTGCGGTGCAGGGAAGGGGGGAGTTGGGTGGTGGGGGTTGTTGGTTTGAATGTTTTATCTATCCTCAAGGGATTCCCTCTTCAGCGACTCATGTATCATTGATCCGCGCCCTGTATAAATACTGCCTGTCGGGGGCTCCCCCCGTTGGATGTAAAATTTCAATAAAATCTATTGTCAAAAAAAAAATTCCCCATGTGTCCAAAATCACCATAAGGATACATTTTGCTCCAAGAAAATAGCTCTAAATGCAAAACAGTACGATCAGCAGTGTGAGCAGCCGCTCGCCAAATTATTTGTGACCATGCTTATTTACCCCCAAATTACTCTTGATGTACTACAAAAATCAAATGTCACTATAGGGGTGCATTATAATCACATGCGCATATAATCTTATGTTGTGTTAACCTAAGTGTTTGAATTTTGTAACGTGATGACATAAACGTGATGTGTTTAGGCTAAAATGTAGAATACATGAAGAAAATTACGTGGAAAATGAATGTATCTAACAGAGAACATTAACTGAACACATGTGTTGTGCCATAGACAAGTATTTCGTTATTGAAAGTGTTTATTATTCATATCATGTAGGTGAAATTATTAACTGTACATGATTCAATTTCTATAAAACTTTGTAAGCTCATGTTCCATTTCCCTTATGTTAGCTGAATTCTGTAGGTTTGAAATGCATTTTCCCTGGAAGCTCTCGCATTAGAACTAATAATTGAGTTTCATGTGTTCGTTGGATTCTGTTCTTTCTCATGTTTCTGTTGCAGGTGGAAGAATCATCCTTGTTAGCTAGAATAGAGACTTTGTTTTAGGAGTTAGGCGAGGAGAGAAGAGGATACATTGAGCGTTGATACTGATAATGGAGAACTGTTGAACTTTCTCACTGGAGAGAGAGCCTGGGAATCAAGGTCCTCTCACCGCTTCTCGGGAGCATCGCTGCCCAATGGAAAAGTACCTATGAGGATGTGGCCTGACTATATGGCATGATTTGTGAAGGATCCTGGGTAGCCACATGTGCTACTGATGTCTCATAACTAGGGAAAGAGCCCCACACACTTCTTCTCTGTCTCGAGAGAGAAAGCATCTTAGAATGAGCTCTGTCTTAGTAGCTTCATGCTTCCTGACCCAATTCATGTGGGGGACTTCTAAGGAAGACCTCACACGCTGACACCTTAACTGATCTTACCCCACAAAATGCTTATTTAGGGATGTCACATTAGTGCTAATGTAGGGACAGATTAATGCTTTTTTTCCACGAACCTTAGATGCAGAGGAACTTAGACGTTTGTTCCCTAATCTTTTGTATCCTGATTCTTGAACTAATTATTTTGTGCATGTTGCACCGCCTTCTGTTCTTTCGTAGATTTGGCTTTGTATTCGTTCCAATGTATTTCTACACCCTCATCTTGAGGTGCCTGTACGTTCAGGTATTTGTGGCTTTGTAATAAACCAACTAACCTTATTTGGTAGTCTGTGATTCTTAAGAGTCCTAGTGAATCGAAATTGAAATGATTGACCCGCTAACAATTTCTCTCCCCCCCAACACCACGCTTTCATGCTGAGAAAAAGTACCATCAACTCGAGGTTCTAGAGCAGATCTAGAATGTGGAAACTCTGCTCCTTCACTCTCAATTACTCAAGCAGACTTAATTGTGTAATTATTGGAAAGCTTGTGCCAAAGAGAAATGCAGAATTACCAAAATGACACTGATTACTCCAGCAGCATTATTAAAATTACTCACAGGCTTGCTCAAAATCACTGAGTATGAAAATCCAAATACTGGTTCACAGAATCCATTCACAGAACTTATCAGTCCCGGAGCTGGACCTCAAATGTCTGAACCAATAGTGGAAGAAAACAAACTGAGGTGAAGCCATTGTAGGCTGGTTTATTAGGGAGCAAGTTAGGAGTCACAACAAATCTTGTGACTAGAGACTTCTTTGAAGAAAAACAAATTGTAAACATCTGGACCCAACATTAGATGGCAGGAGTATGCAGAGCATGTGTATCTAAGCCACATATGTGGAGAACATAAAAAAATATATATATACATCTATATATAGATATCTATTTTCATATACACTAAAAAATCAAAGGTTAAAGTGATATTATAGTTAGGCATGGTAATAAGGTCTTTGCTTACGTTAAAACCTCCCCAGAAATTCACTAAATAAGGAAAGGTTAAGGTGACATTATAGTTAAGTGTTGAAATGAGATACAAACTAACGTTTAAGGACAAAAAAGTATAAAAATGACCATTTATAGGTTATTGAGCTAACTATAACTTGTACTCCTATCATGCACTGCCTATAACCTTACAGTCATGACATGTTAAATGACATCAACGATATCACTGATGACATCTCAAATTACATCATTGATGACAACACTGATAAATACCATTGTCATATACAGCATTCAGCTACTGAGTGTATACGTGTGAGTTCATAGCATAGAAATAACGTAAGCCCTAAATGCAATTATGATTGTATATGTATGCTGAAAGTTATATGGTACACCATCAAATCAAAATAGAACTTGTAAAGCACACGGCTACTCTATGGAGTGTCCCGGCGCTAACAGTCGTCAACCGTATACATCATATACAAATCATTAAAGTTTGGGGTGCAAATATTGCTCCATATTTAACAAGGTTAAGGCTGAGCACACCTGATGGTGGTTGCAGAGGTATGTTTCAAAGTGATTCTGGCTTAAAGTAAAAGCCAGCTCCAAATAATCTGTGAGAAAGGCCAAAACATCTGTTGACCATAAATCATCCATCATTGGATTTCTGGGCACATGCTGATGTTAAATAGTTGTAATACAGTGCTATAGACAAATTCTATGTAGCAAGGGTATTTATACAGTGCAGATGTTTATTTCCAGAACTTCGCTGAAGATTTTGAAGCATTGCAGATCGTTGAATAGTGTAGAATCTAGGGGTGTCCCACTTGACGTAGCGAGCGTGGCTCTGAGGTTGTAAGCAAATAAGGGCATTTCAGGAATATGTGTGGTGTATTTTAACAAAGGAGGATTGTCCATAGGGCCTGGCAGAAGGTGTATTTTCAGTGGCAAATGCATACCTATCAACCTCTTTACTTAAAGTTGTGGGTCATGTGAAGATTTAAGAGGGTAATCCCATTAGAGTGAATAGAAAATTGGCCACAGGTGTAGTGCTGAATTACTTCAAGTCAACAGAACCTATAAGAGGATGATGTCACAATGACTTGAGGATGTCATCAATGATGTAATCAATTATGTCAACTGGCCATGTACAGCAGGGGGTGATTTGGAAGACCTGGTCTCTTCCAGGCCCTGTGCCCAACCCCACTGTGGACGTACATCTGCCCTGATGCGAACATCAGGTATTGGCTGCAGGCCTGGTTTCTGGCCAGGCCCTGCATTCAACCCCCCACAAGCACCCGACTCCCATGGGTGGCCCACTCGCATTTAAAAAATAAAAATAAATGGGGTTATCGCGGTACTCCTACGGTAACCATCATGCAAGCTTCCACCCTCTGGTACTGCAGTACTATGAAAACATCCCTGAGAAAGCTTGCATGGTGCTGCATTACCATGTGGGGAAGCTTGTTTTGCGGCTTCTGCAGGAATACTTGATATCTCGCAGGAGGGCGGTACTGGGTCCCATGAGAGTACTGAGATACCCACAACCCATTTAAAAAAAAAAAAATTAACGCCTGGGGGGGAGAGGGGGAGGAGGGTCCCTCTCGTTCCTCCTGCACAACTACCTGGTTGTCAGGGTGTCCCTAACCTGCTCCCTTTTGCAAAACATTTTCATTACAAATAGAACTAGTTCCCTTGTCCAGTATTGGCAGAACCAACATTTTCTCAGATTTGCGGCCAGCTAATCAGATCTCTCTGTCGCGCTGGACTGGAATGATCATGCGGTGCCAAAATTGCCATCAAAAGAAAAAACTGCCTGGCCAATCAGAAGGCCCTACATTTTCACATTTTGGTACCACGCTACTCCCGCTGGGCCAACTGTCCGCATCAACCTAACTTTTAACCCCTCTATACCCATCCCAGCATCTCTTCAAAAGATAATTTCTTGGAAACGGCTGAACAAAATTACAGCAAATCAAAAAAAGCATGCTTACTGAGTCAAGTTCTAACTTTCTGGAAAATTTGGTGCAATTATATTCAGCCATTTTTCTGTATAGGAAAGACATTTTTTTTGCACAGGTAAGCAAAGTTTCCTATGGGAATTAACATAAGAAATAAACATTTTGTACTCCCCCCTATTTTTCTTGGCCTTTCTTTTTTTAGAGTGATAATCACTAGTGCTGTACGAATCCCCAATCGGTGAGGTTAGTGCAACCTGCCCTGCTCGTTGAAGATGTAAGGCCACTGTAACATAGGTGGATGCATTTCATATGAGCCTGTAGAATACGTCTAGTTCCAATGTACTGCCTCTGATTTAATTTTTCCTCCCTGCCTTTATCTAATGATTCAGAATGGAATTGTAAAGGAAAGGATGTAAATAAATGAAAGAAAGTGAAATGCAGAACTGTAGATATAAGTTATGGTAAATTATAGGCCAAGTGTAATTGCATTTTCTGTACTGCCTGCATCACATATGGCTTTTTAGCCATTTTTAAGGACATTATACTGAAAATGCACTACTTAACACAATTTTCACAAAACTTACCTTAGAGCTCTGTGCACTTCAACACCCCTGAGCAGGTTCAAGTTTGCTTGGCACATTACGAATATTCTGTAATATTTCAGGAGGGACATTTCATGGGTTTTTACCATATATTCCTCCCGCTGCCGATTCCTTCGCCTGCTTGCGACGGCGGCCCTGACGGGGTGGCAACCCCTAAATCAAACACCAGTCTTCGTTCTCCCTTACGAAAAAGACAGCCAGGGCGCAAATTTCCTCAAGCGTGTAACCTTTAATTTAAGGCAAAATAAAGAAAATATCCGATGCGTTTCGAAGCACAGCTTCTTGGTCACGGGTCAGTTTACAACCACCATTGATAGACATAAGTACCTGTGATCCACCATCACCATAGAGGTAGGACTTCACAGGGCAAGGTATTTTACAAAACTTTGGCTGCCATTTTTTAACATGGGAGCATATTTCTTAAAGATTGGTTTCAATATTGGTAAACCACCAATCTTGAATCAGATATACAATTATTCAAGTGCCATAACCTGTAAGCATCTTATGTTCATAAAACAATAAACGAAAGAATATTAAGAAAGTTCTGCCCCAGTGGGCATTAAACTACTTTCATTTATCATTAATAGCCCAATTCTGCCCCAGTGGGCTACATACTGATACACAGTGATGATCCATCACCTTCTTACAGCAGGCGAAAACCGCAGCTCCACTATTCGGTAGCTCCCACAAGATATAAGATCTTTTGCATTCTTCATGCCCTGTGTGACCTACAAAAACATAAAACCATTGTTAGATCCTCATACTTCTAAAATTAAAAAATGTAAACTCACTTTCTTAGTAATTCATGTCAGAATTTTCACTCAAATATACTGAACATCCATGTATCACAGACTTGCTCACCCCAAATGTACCCACAGCTCTTCATCCCTGTTCAACCCATTGGGAAACAGTGTCATATTTAATGATCAGTTTAGACTCTAATCTGCGTAACTGTTGTACCCTATTTCCCCCTCTTTTCAGTACCGGAATTCTATCTAGAACACAAAATTTCAACAAACTCGTATCATTGCTGTGTCGCTCTTTAAAGTGCCTCGCCACAGGGTATTGTTTGTCTTCACTGGTGATGGCACGTAAATGCTCCAAAATTCGTTTTTTAGCTGTATGGTACTACCAATGTAGTACAGTGAGCATGGGCATTCTAGACAGTAAACACAATGGTCCGAGTTACAGGTTAAATGTTTAGTGATCTTGTATGTCGGTTTTTTCTGAGAAAATTTGACCTCTTTTCGGTTCTAGCTATATCTACAGGCTTTACACGTGCTACAAGTGAAAAACCTGTGCACATTGCATTTTTGTATGACTTTCCTGTAGAGTACTGCTGCACAGGACATCCTTGAGTGATGCACACCTTTTGAAGGTAACTTGTGCATGGTCACCCACTGATTTAACCAATGTTTCGTCTGTTTTTAAGACGTTCCAAAATTTGTTTTGGCTCTTTTTGATGTCTTATGCTTCGGTACTGAACTCTGTTATGAACCTGACAGGTTGATCTTCTACTTTGTCGACTTTTTTTCTCAACACATCTTCTCTTTGGACATTACTAGCTTTGTTGCATGCCTGTTCTATCACCTTTCTCGAATATCCTCTCTCCGTAAATCTTCTCCTCATTTCTGCCATTTCTTGCTTAAAACTGTCCTCTGAACTGCAATTCCGTCTTGCTCAAAGTAATTCCCCATACGGGATACTTTCGATGAGGTTCTTAGGATGACAACTGGTTGCATGCAAAATACTGTTCCCTGCAGTTTTTTTACGAAACAGTTTAATATCAAGGAATTCTATCTCTGTGGGACTCGTCTGACTCGTGAACTGTAAATTCAAGTCATTGATGTTCAGAAGATTAACCATTACATCAGCCTCCTCCTTTGTCCCTTTCCAGATGCAGAATATATCAATCAATCAATCAATCAATCAATCAATCATGTCACTTATAAAGCGCACTACATACCCGCGAGGGTCTCAAGGCGCTGGGGGAAGAGGGGGGTGGTGCTGCTACTGATCGAAGAGCCAGGTCTTGAGGAGTCTTCTGAAGGCCAGTAGGTCTTGGGTCTGTCGGAGGTTGGTGGGGAGGGTGTTCCAGGTCTTGGCGGCGAGGTGGGAGAAGGATCTGCCGCCGGCGGTCGTTTTCCGGATGCGGGGGACTGTGGCGAGGGCGAGGCTGGTCGAGCGGAGCTGGCGGGTGGGGGTGTAGAAGCTGAGTCGTCTGTTGAGGTAGGCTGGTCCGGAGTTGTGGAGTGCTTTGTGTGCGTGGGTGAGGAGCTTGAAGGTTATCCTCTTGTTGACAGGGAGCCAGTGCAGGTCTCTCAGGTGGGGTGTGATGTGGCTGCGTCGGGGGATGTCGAGGATAAGACGTGCAGAGGCGTTCTGGATGTGTTGCAGCCGTCTCAGGAGCTTAGCCGTCGTTCCTGCGTAGAGGGCATTTCCGTAGTCCAGCCTGCTGGTGACGAGGGCCTGGGTGACTGTTTTTCTTGTTTTGGTGGGGATCCACTTGAAGATCCTGCGGAGCATTCGGAGGATGTTGAAGCAGGATGAGGAAACGGCGTTGACCTGCTTAGTCATGGAGAGGGTGGGGTCGAGGATGACCCCTAGGTTGCGTACGTGGTCGGTGGGTGGCGGGGCTGTTCCCAGTGATGTTGGCCACCAGGAGTCGTCCCAGGCTGAAGGGTTGGAACCAAGGATGAGGACCTCCGTCTTGTCCGAGTTCAGCTTCAGGCGGCTGGTCCTCATCCATTCGGCGACGGCCTTCATTCCTTCGTGGAGGTGGGCTTTGGCGGTGTGAGGGTCTTTGGTGAGGGAGAGGATCAGCTGGGTGTCGTCGGCGTAGGAGATGATGTTGAAGTTGTGCTGTTGGGCGATGTGGGCGAGGGGTGCCATGTAGATGTTGAACAGCGTTGGGCTGAGGGAGGAGCCTTGGGGTACGCCGCAGATGATCTTGGTGGCCTTGGATCGGAAGGGGGCGAGGCGGACGCTTTGTGTTCTGCCGGAAAGGAAGGATGTGGTCCAGTCCAGGGCCTTCTCTTGGATCCCGGCGTCGTGAAGGCATGTTCGTAGTGTGTGGTGGCAGACCGTGTCGAAGGCGGCTGATAGGTCCAGGAGGATGAGGGCTGCTGTTTCTCCGTTGTCTAGCAGGGTCCTGATGTCATCGGTGGCGGCGATGAGGGCGGTTTCGGTGCTGTGGTTGCTGCGGAAGCCGGACTGGGAAGGGTCCAGGATGTTGTTCTCCTCGAGGTAGCGGGTCAGTTGTTTGTTGACGATTTTCTCGGTGACCTTCGCGGGGAACGGGAGCAGAGAGATGGGTTGGAAGTTCTTGAGGTCCTTGGGGTCTGCCTTGGGTTTCTTGAGTAAGGCGGTGATCTCGGCGTGCTTCCAGCTTTCCGGGAAGGTTGCTGTCTCGAAGGAGATGTTGATTATTTTCCGGAGATGGGGCGCGATGGCTGTACTGGCTTTGTTGAAGATGTGGTGAGGGCACGGGTCTAGCGGTGAACCGGAGTGGATGGTGTTCATGATCTCGCTGGTGTCCTCGTCGTTGATGTTGGTCCAGGAGAGCAGGCGGTTGGTGGTTGTGGGGGCAGTGGTCTCGGTGGTTGCCGGGGCGGTCGTGGTGTTGAAGCTGTCGTGGATGTCGGCGATTTTGCGGTGGAAGAAGGTGGCCAGTGAGTCGCACAGGTCTCGCGACGGCTGGATGTCGTTGGTGTTGGAGCTGGGGTTGGAGAGTTCCTTCACGATGTTGAAGAGCTCTTTGCTGTTGTGTGCGTTGTTGTCTAGGCGGTCTTTGAGTGAGGCCCTTTTGGCGGATCTGATGAGGTGATGGTGACTGCGGGTGGCGCTCTTGTGGGCGGCGTAGCTGTCCGCTGTCCGTTCGTGGAGCCAGATCTTCTCCAGTTTTCGGCATGTTCGTTTGGAGGCCTGGAGGTCTTCGGTGAACCAGCTGGCTTTCTTGCTGGTGTGGCTATTGGGCGGATTCTTGAGCGGGGCGAGGGTGTTGGCGCAGTCGTCGATCCACTGTCTGAGGTTGCGGGCGGCGGTGTCGGGGTCGGAGGGTTCGGCGGGTGGGCTCAGGGCGAGGGTTGTGGTTAGCTGGTCTTCCGTGACTCTGCTCCAGCGTCGGCGAGGCATTTGTTCGGTGCGGTGGTGCGTGGTGGGCTTCCTGTAGGTGAAGTGGATGCAGTGGTGGTCAGTCCAGTGGGGTTCGGAGGTGTGGTTGAAGGAGACGTGTGGGCTTGCGGAAAAGATGGAGTCGAGCGTGTGGCCGGCGGCGTGGGTGGGTGTAGTCACGAGCTGTCTGAGTCCGAGGGTGGCGAGGTTGTCGATCAGGGTGGTGGAGTTGGTGTCCTTGTTGTTCTCGAGGTGGAAGTTCAGGTCCCCGAGGAGGATGTAGTCCGTGGAGGCGATGGCGTGTGTGCTGACGAAGTCAGCGATGGAATCGCTGAACTGTGGTCGGGGTCCGGGGGGTCTGTAGATGAGGGTTCCTCTGAGGGTGGTGTTGGGATCGGTGTGGATCTGGAAGTGCATGTGTTCGGCGGTGCTGAGGGTGTCGTCGGTGTTGGTTGAGACTCTGAGGGTGTTCCTGTGGACGATGGCGATGCCTCCTCCGACTCCGATATCGTCGATATACCTGACCCAGAGGACCGCATGGTCCTTGAACAGCCCGATGTTATTGACTATTTGTTCCTCCCAGTATCCCAGGTAGAAACCTGCGAAACTGGGAGCAAAGCAAGTACCCATGGTGGTCCCCTGGGTCTGTCTGTAAATGGCATTGTCAAAGGTAAAGAAATTATTGGTTAAACATATGTGGATCATACTCAGAATCATCTCCGTATGCAACAGATATGACACCGAACGTGACCTCAGAAAGTGTCTACAGGCTTTTATACCAAGTTCATGAGGTATACACGTATATAGACTGTTGACATCTAAGGTCATAAGTAGAAAATTCTTTTCCCATACAATTCCATTGATTTGAAGTAAAAAGTCACCCGTGTCTTGTATGTAGGAGGGCAATGTAAGTAAGTGTGCTCTTAAAAAAAGGTCAATATACTTGGACGTGTTTTCAAACATACTTTCCTAGAGGAAACTATTGTTCTACCTGGCGGGTTGGAGCTGTTCTTATGCAGCTTTGGAAGCATATAAAATGCTGGAAGCTTCGGAAAGGAACAATTGAGGTATGCATATTCATTGTCATAAATGAGGAGTTCCTCTTTCCATTCCTTCAATTGATTTCAATACAACTCTATGCTGTGGTTGTACTTTTGTCTGTTAGATATTTCATAACTGTTAACATTACTGAGCTGTCTTTTGCCTTCGGCCCGGCCACCACATTCCCAACTTTATCCGATTTTTTGATCACCACAGATCTGTTATTTTTAAGATCATTAAGTGCTTTGCTGTGTTTGATGCTAAGGTTACCGTTTTTAAACTTACACTTTCTGTCAATTTTCTTCAATTCGTTCACCATGCCCTTTTCAAATACCTCTATTGCTTCATTGGTAATCTGGGGTAGAAAGATAGACTTGGGATTAAAACCACTCTCACTTGCTAGGTCTATTGTCAATTCGTCATTCATCAAATTTAAAATTGGGTTGTAACTCCAACCCTCCACCCCTCTAGGTCTCCCATGGTGTGTAACAAATCAATATCCTCTATTGCAAGGATCGAAGGTTTGTCTTTAACAGTACGTGCTTGCATTGTCTTTGTTGCGTACCATTTTTTAAGTTTAAGTTTTCTGGTAAACTGGAACAAATCAATCCTGCTTTCAGTATAGTTAAAAGGGGCTGTGGGACAGAATGATGGGCCTAACGATAAAACATAATGTTCTGCCTCTGATAGAATACAGTTTGAAAGATTTACCACAGTAAGTTTGTCATTCATTTTGACGCTATTGTGCCTCTTGTGTTCATTCCCACGAAGCTGTCCAAATTTCCTTGTTTCTTTGCGCCTCTTTTGGCGCCTCCTCTCCCTCCGCGTCCTCGACCTGTATTTCCCAAAGCATTCTGGTTTACTTTGTTGGCTTGCGTTCCTTGCGCCAGAAGGTCTAACTCCTTTAAAATTTTGGATTTTACTCCTTGGATTTCGGATTGGATGGATGCATCCCTCTCACTTGCATCACTTTTGTTGGGGTTTGATACGCCTCCTACTGCACCGGCCACTGTTTGGTTTTCTTCTCTGTTTTTTGTGACTGATGTAGGTGTTGTTGTCCTGATGGTTGTATTGCTTTCTCTCATTTGGTCACATTTCCAACCATAAGTAAGGATTTGTCCCTTCTCATAATCAATCTGGTCTCTATAAAATTTCCGTTGTTTTTTAGCCTTGGTTTCTTCCTCCACTTTTTCCAATCTGGTTTTGAGCTTCTTCATTTCATTCTCCAATTCCGTCTCAGTATACTTTGTTCTCAACAATTCTATGATTTTCTCGCTCTCTGCAGTCAAGCGTTCAATGTCTTTTTTAGCAAACTTGATGAGTAATTGTAACATTAATGTTGAGCAGTTATGATTGTTCATTGCCCATTCCTCTATAGGATCGGGGTCTGGGTTCTCAAAAGTAGGTAATATAAAGATTCGGAGCCCTCTGGGGACCCAGTGTACTGTTTCGTAAAAAAACAGCAGGGAACAGTATTTTGCATGCAACCAGTTGTCATCCTAAGAACCTCATCGAAAGTATTCCGTATGGGGAATTACTTCGAGCAAGACGGAATTGCAGTTCAGAGGACAGTTTTAAGCAAGAAATGGCAGACATGAGGAGATTTACTGAGAGAGGATATTCGAGAAAGGTGATAGAACAGGCATGCAACAAAGCTAGTAATGTCCAAAGAGAAGATGTGTTGAGAAAAAAGTCGACAAAGTAGAAGATCAACCTGTCAGGTTCATAACAGAGTTCAGTACCGAACCATGGGACATCAAAAAGAGCCAAAACAAATTTTGGAACGTCTTACAAACGGACGAAACATTGGTTAAATCAGTGGGTGACCATGCACAAGTTAGCTTCAAAAGGTGTGCATCACTCAAGGATGTCCTATGCAGCAGTACTCTACAGGAAAGTCATACAAAAAGCAATGTGCAAGGGTTTTTCACTTGTAGCACGTGTAAAGCCTGCAGACATAGCACGAACCGAAAAGAGGTCAAATTGTCTCAGAAAAAACCGACATACAAGATCACTAAACATTTAACCTGTAACTCGGACCATTGTGTTTACTGTCTAGAATGCCCATGCTCACTGTACTACATTGGTAGTACCATACATAAAGCTAAAAACAAATTTTGGAGCATATACGTGCGATCACCAATGAAGACAAACAATACCCTGTGGCGAGGCACTTTCAAGAGCGACACAGCAATGATACGAGTTTGTTGAAATTTTGTGTTCTAGATAGAATTCCGGTACTGGAAAGAGGGAGAAATAGGGTACAATGGTTACGCACATTAGAGTCTAAACTGATCATTAAATATGACACTGTTTCCCAATGGGTTGAACAGGTATTAAGAACTGTCGGTACATTTGGGGTGAGCAAGTCTGTGATACATGGATGCTTATTATATTGGAGTGAAAATTCTGACATGAATTTCTAAGAAAGTGAGATTACATTTTTCCATTTTAGAAGTATGAGGATCTAACAATGGTTTTATGTTTTTGTAGGTCACACAGGGCATGAAGAATGCAAAAGATCTTATATCTTGTGGGAGCTACCGAATAGCGGAGCTGCGGTTTTCGCCTGCTGTAAGAAGGTGATGGATCATCACTGTGTATCAGTATGTAGCCCACTGGGGCAGAATTGGACTATTAATGATAAATTAAAGTAGTTTAATGCCCACTCGGGCAGAACTTTCTTAATATTGTTTCTTCTATTGTGTTATGAACATAAGATGCTTACAGGTTATGGCACTTGAATAACTGTATATCTGATTCAAGATTGGTGGTTTACCAATATTGAAACCATGCTTTAACAAATATGCTCCCACGTTAAAAGATGGCCGCCAAAGTTTTGTAAAATATCTTGCCCTGTGAAGTCCTACCTCTATGGTGATGGTGGATCACAGGTACTTATGTCCATCAATGGTGATTGTAAACTGACCCGTGACCAAGAAGCTGTGCTTCGAAGCGCGTCGGGATATTTTCTTTATTTTGCCTTAAATTAAAGTTTACACGCATGATGAAATTTGCGCCCTGGCTGTCTTTTTCGTAAGGGAGAACGAAGTCTGGTGTTTGGGTTTTTAACATATGTATGTGAAGATTGTGCCCTATAATGTGCTATTCGATCCTTTTTTCAAATCTTTTTTGGGGTACCCTCCCAATACCCACATAAGGATTTTGAGATTGCTCACTTTGCTCACTTGTTCCCTGTAATTTAACACATGTATTACACTTGCTACTTTTACAAATCAACAGCTGCTACAGGCTAGGGTTAGGATTTGCATTATGGTAAGGGTAGGGTATTTTATAAAAGTAAATTTTATATAATCAATGTAATATTTATCATTGGGTAGGGTTAGTATTAGCATAATAAATCAAATTAATTATTTAAAAATAATGCATTTAATATAGACCTACTTAAACATGTTATAGGTAATGGATAGTGATAGGGTCAGAGACAAGACAGTGTACTTGGTCTTTAATTAATAAAACACTCTTAAATTACAACACATTCATATTTGAAAAAGGTTAGGGTTTATTTTGGGGTCAAAGTTATGGCTAGCACATGGTTGAGGGTAGAGTATATTCTTGATTTTAACTCACTAAATTTAAAATAAATTAGGATATTAAGAAACTATTACTATGGCTCGTAAAGATGAAAGTTAAGAGTTAGGTTTCAATGATGAAGATAACGTTATGTAACAAAGAAGTGGGGATGGTACAATTCTTGTTAAATATAAGCTTACAAGTTAATGGAAGATGGTGTAAAATTGTCAAAGTAGTGGGAGCAAAGGTAATGGGATGAAAATCTGCATCCATCCATCCCAGTGAGCACTGGGACAAAGCACATCAAGGACAGGGACTCTTATGAGACTGTGAGCCATGAAATAGGGGCTTTAGGAAGCAGAACCCAATTGATCATCAACTCTAGTGAGACAGGGAAAACAAGGGGCCACAGATCATTGAGTACAAGGGACATATGACAGAGGGAACTCGCACAGACTAAGATAGGGCTGGGAAATTCCAGACACAAGGACAACAGACTAGAGAATAACAAAAACAGGGCAAACAGGGAGAAAAGATATGTCACAGCTACAAAGGGACAGTGAATGAAGAAACCACTGCACCCATTAGAACCCAGCTATCACAACATAGTAAGAGTCTTTACAGAACTCATGTTCATTCTGCTGGGTCTCTTAGCACTACTGACAGATAATGGATCAGTGGTACACATTTTATTGCCCTCACTAGAATGAAAGGCGGAGTGGAACTTTTGAGATTTGAACTAATGACTAGGGGGTTAAACACAAAACCCTGCAGCCCATGAAGACGCTGACACAAAGCCACTTAGGTCATTTGAAGGGCATAAAATCCATTGTTCATACAAGACAACACTGCAATATCTGACATTGGTTAGATGGAAGGGCGTAAGACCTAAGTGCCTGACCTGCACAGCAACTTATGGGGTAACCAATGGCACACTCCTCTTTCAGATGGGTTAAATTAAACAGACAAAAGAATAGTCGCACCAACAAAATGTTTACAAACAACTTAGCCCACAATTCCTCAGGCCAGGGAAGGGTGGATGTGCTCACCATACCCACCTTTGGGAAAACCTACAGCAGCAGACTTTGGTTTGCTTAGGGAAAAAGGAATTGTGGAATGTTATGTTGTACAAAGACCATGCAAAATAACAAATGAGCTGTAGAACGATGCAGCCACTCGCTCTTTTTAGCTATAGTGGATTTATCTATTTTTAATGGGACCGTCACGGTGTATGTAGGTGACGGAGATGATTTGTCTCCACTGTCTACATCCTGAACTTCCTCCTAACTCTACATGAGGCGGTGGAACTTCGCTTTGGCAGGGAGGGTACTCTGTCAACGGTGCGTAGGAGTACCCTTTCCACCAAAGTCTAAATCCAGCCCTCTGAAGTGTAAAAAAAGTAAAAACAAGGTTGTGTGTGCAGCTATAATATGGACCAACATTCCTGTACCCATCAGGGCCAAACCAGAGCTGCTCTAATTTTGGAAAAAATGCATCTCTTTAAGAACACTGCATCTTAATACAATAACAGGTACACTTCAGCTTCCAGCACCCAGTTACCTCTCCTATCAATCGTTGACATTCTGCTTCCCTTTGACCACGTACAGTGCTTCGCTGCCTTTTGGCTAGGTTTGCACCATACAAATAGCACATACATACATGCATACATATAAGTAATATGAACGTTGTTTTCAATATCAATATACATGATAGAATATACCATGCCTCTTAATCTAACTAAAAACAAGAAAATTAAATCACAGTTCATCAAATTTATTAGAAAAAGTTACATAGTACAATGTGCAAATATATACAGTAACAATTGTATTACTACAGTGAATAGGCAGCTCTAATTGCCTGACATGTACAAATCCATTGAGATCAGAGATGAATATTTAATAAAATTCCAGTGCTCTATATACAACGATGTGTTGTTGACAATATACAAGAAAAAAGGCATAATAAAACATTTATTTTAAAAACTGGTATTTCCAAAAACGACAAATTAGTATCCTGGCTTGTGGTTTTGCTATAAACCTGAGTATTTCTGCAGATCAGTACAGCTAAAAGACTTGACGCTCATCATCTCACCTGAAGTACACAAGAGGGCTTGACTCTGCTGAATTATTTAAAGGGGTAATAAAAATGGACTTGCGCTTGTTGCATAGCTGGGAAAGATCTGCTCTCCTGCGGGGAAAGCGTGTTCTAAAATTACACATGTGCATGTGGTGGTCTGCTCTGTCCATATGGTTTTCTGTGTTTTTATTTTGCTATGTGGTTGTTTGTAATCATGGATTTCGGGATTTCTTTGAATAGATGGCTTGGTGACAGCTTCTTAGGGAAGAGGAAATAATGCCACAATGTTTGATTTTAACAAGATGCATGGTAACTAATGATGTAGTATTTTGGTTGGATGTTGGTTCAATCTTCCCGTAGCCTTGCCTCCTTCTCTTCACTGTTTATCCTACCCTTTTAATCCTGATAGGAAAACTTACAGTGAAAATAATAATCATGATCTGCATGTTAAAAGAAGTGTACCAACATTTTTAACAAGTGTTTATGATATTCTGTTTTCAACGTTAATAATTACTGTTAGTAATAAAAATTTAAATATTTTATAAATTAAATGCTCAAAATCACAAGGGCATCATTCTACCAGGACAGCAGATGTAAGCACATCAAATGATTAGAAATATTCCCAGGTGGCCTCATTAGTGAGCGATGTGCAGAAATGACATATCGCTTGTGTTTGTCGCCATTAGAAGATGCTCTTTTATCCGTGGCTTGTAAGAGGACACCTTTGAAAAAATATATGACCTCAGCCCATGAAATGCAATAAACCTGGCTGATTGGTCCACGTAGAGAATGTGTTCTTTATTTGTAGTGTCCAGGTTCAGCTTCCTCTGTTTTGAATTTTCATAATATATTCCAACTGGATACTACATTTGGCAGGCTGACAAACACAATATGGACTACCATCTATTGCTCAAGAGCAAGGTTAACCTGAGCATTTGTTTTAGAGCACAAAATATCACAAATTGTTGAATATCACTTCGAATATGATGTTCAGCTCAGGTGGTAGCCACATTCTCAAACACAAGTACCACAGCTACCCTCTTAAACTATAAGCCACTGTGAAGATTCAGAAAGTCTTGACCAAGTAGAAAGCAGCAAACGGCATCTTATCCTGTAATGTTTGATTCAAATTCCCTTTTTCTTTAGGTGTCCAATGCTTGCTCTGTTTCAAGGAGTCAACTGGAGAAATCAAAATCAGTGGTCATCTGGTAGTAGAACAATACCGCCAGTAGTAGTGCACAAAACCACTAAATGAGGATAAGTCGACTGATATCAACAGTGGTAACAGGAGAGGATGGTGGTAGGTGAAAGGAGTTTGTGTATAATGGAAACCAAACCATCCTGATAATCTACCTTATAGCTAGACTTCTTCCAAGGCCCTTATACATTCCTGAGAAGTCAATAAAGGACATCCCTTGTCCAGTTTAGGTCGACTGAAACGTTGGTACTAATGGAAATTGTCTGACTGCACAAAATTGAGTCAATTTAGACATCACATATATGAAAAGCTGCTTTAGTTAAAGTCCTCCGTAGAATGGCAAAAGAACTAGACATGTACACTGAAATAATTACACATTTTTTTAAAATTACTTTACAATCTCTCCAGCCCAAACTCAATAAAATCAATATCCACATTCTTGAGAGTGCTTCACTTATTTTGTGGTAGATTTATCTTTGGCCACTGCAGTGAGAGGGCTCCCACTTGAAAGCAGTACTCATTGAAACTTTTCCAACATGCTGTGCTATTATTATTAGATCTTAAGTATATCTGTAGCGAGTTTAACTTTAATCTACTGCACACCTGGTTAATATGCAGTCTGATATCAAAAGGGCTTTAAGAAGACACAGCTCCCCATTTCATAAAGGCAGCTTTGATTATATTTTCAATTAAAGCTGTAAAATGAAGTCCTCAAAAACAAGACAACCGAACCTTCCAATACACAGATCACACACCAAGGCACACTGTTTTTGGGCTGGAATGTGTGTCATGTCTAACCAACTTAAATTAACACAGTCGCTGCACGAAGAAGCCTTTAACTGCCATCTGTCACAGTACACCCACCCATGCAGTGTGCTATAACACGTCAAAATGGGCATAAATATAGCAGACTTATTTTGGATCTTTTCCCACACACTAGAAATAGCGTCAACTTGTTCTCCGGAGTTATCACCAAGTTCTATGCACAGACCGTCTAGCACATGTAGCCTATTCCAAGCCCTACTTAGAAAAAAGTTACGACTATCGAAATAAAAGTGACCCCACCCTCGCCCATCTCATTGTGTGATATACACACAGACTCAGTTAATCTCTGACTGGTTAAAGTGTCTGCACCACAACCTGAAGTGTGGGGGTTGAGGGCACTGCGGCAATGCTGGGGCTGACGTCAGTTTGCCTATACTATTGAAAAAATGAAAGTATCCTGTTAGCGCACAGAAACCTGGGAGAGTGTCCCGTCGCTGGACGCACATCCTAGTACAGCAACTGATGGGAGAAGAGATCAAGAGCCAGGCCTTCAGAAGTTAACGGAACAAGTTGTGATTGGTTGGGGAGTGAAGCGAGAGAAGCAGGCAGCTCTTGAGTTTAAAGATAAGGAAAGAAAAGTGTCTACCCCTCAGTCCTGAGTGGCACGTGGGAGAGTTTTCCAGAAGATGGCTGTCAGAGCATCGATGTCTGCTTTCTATGCGCCGTATGGGTGTATTTGTGAACTAGTCTTGTTTTTTTGGCAACATCTTTACCTGCATTTAGCTTTTTAAAGGTTTTATTGTCACTATCAACCCGCAATCATTGTGATGCCCTTTGACACTGGCAAGAACAACAACTCAATTTTTCCTCTGGAAAATATTCATATCGAATTGGATATCGATTACCTGATGCTCAATGAATTAATATAAACATGAAACTCATTGTTTTCTCAGACTAATGCTGAGCACTGGTGGTAGAAAGCCTTGACTGCAGCATGAGGAATGAATAAATAAGGCATTTGATCGTTCACCTCAAGAAAGAGGAGTTCCCATGTTTAAAAAACAGAAAGAGCACTCTAGTTACTTGGGATCTGTTGTTACATTGCACGGCGCCAAAGTGGAAGAGGGAGGGTCATCTATCCCAGAAGGAGGCAAGGTTGGGGACAGTCTCCCTTATTGTTCTTTCATCTCTCTCTCTTTGTAGCCCGCCTCTGGCGAGCTTGGATAAAACCTGTATTCATGTTAAGGGGGGTAGAGGAACAATCAAAAAGGCCACGTCCCCCTCTTTAGGTACTGCTTTCCTTGTGGTAGTCTTTGCCAAGTCTTCATTCCAGATCACAGAGTGGAAGCAGAGGGCATGCAGGAGCGTAAACTCAGGAACAACTAGTCTTACCTACTGGGCTTGCTTTTAGCTGACAATAGGTATTGAGTCGTGCATGCTTTCTGTGCAGTGTATTTCATGGTTTGAATGTTTGCACGATTCAAAATATTTTGGTATCTTTTTAAGGTTTTACATTTAAATGCACATTTATTTTATAATTGTTTTGTGTGTTTCTACTAACCATAATAAACTTAACATTGCCAGGGTGGAAAAGGAACTTCAAAAGTCAGGCTAGCTGAGCTTCATGGGTACTGTCTGCCTAATGCTAGTTCTGCCTTAGCTACGCTCAGAGTGAAACAAGGGTCAGAAGGGGAAGGCTGGGAATATCACGCACTCTGTCCTGTCCGTTATAGATGTAACCAGGGGTCCGCGTGACTAAAGCAAGCTGATGTCAGTCCGGCCACACAAACCTTGCCCAATCAGACAAATATTTCTCCTGGGCGGCCATACACAAGGGTTTCTGGATTGGCTTGTCTCCTTGCTGAGCTCTCAGGCAATGTCACTACAGGATGCAGAGACACTGGGCACATGTGGCGAACAATTGTTTATTTTTCTAGTATTACAGCAGCACATGTCCATGGCAGTTAAGGCAAGGGCATGCTGAAATATTCTTTGTTATACAGAATTAAGGGCCCACATAAAGAGCACCACATAATGAATTAATAAAATGTGTATTCAGCTTAGGAACTATCACAGTTTGCATAAATATTTTTCAAGAATATCATTTTCTACTCTAACTGTGCACAACGTATATTACTTTCACAATAAATATCTATTTACAGTCAGAGACAAACTAGGCAAAAAAGTTGCCTAGTCTAGTCAGGCCCAATACGCAGGGATATTATCTCGGATTTCATGAATCAACTTTGGTTTTGCATCACTAGGTTCATTGTATAAATGGGAATAAATCATTATCAGTTTCATTAAACGCCACAAACATGACATGCATGTTACACGTCGATTTTCCACTGTTAGTTACTGCTGGCATATTAAGGTTGATAGAAAAGGCCTCCATTGCCGCCCACGAGAAGTCTTACTCACTCACACTTACACTCACCTAGTAAGTCCCATGTCCCATACCTGGCACTGTAGGCGTTTAACAGTCTATTACGTATTTAAAATTAAAAACACCCAAATGTATAAAACATGTGTAGTGAAATGGGAAGAAATGCAGTAGTCATAAATACACCGCTTAAATGCAGTGTCCACAGGAAGGTGAGGCAGTACCATGAAAGCCACGTCTCTGCCTCCACATAAGGAACCCAAAATGTAACTTTTTGTCTCGCTTGACGGACACATTTATATATGCGATAAAGTTGTTCCTTCATATTCCTTTACTTCTTTCTGAAATTCAAACTATTTTCATCCTCAAATTATATTTTTTTTATTTGCCTCTCAATTAGTGTCTGCAAATAAGATAATCAACTGTTATTGACCAGTGTTGTGGTTGTTAACAATAGTTGACGCCCTCTGCCTTGGGCGGTAACTGCTGTTAATTATTTGGCCTGCAGTTATGGGTTTGAGCAGAAAGGCAGGGCGCATAGTTATGTAAACAACAATTACAAGCTGTTAACTCCTTGTTGCAGGCTACCACTTCAAACCCTGGTTTTTCAACTATGACTTCTAACTTTTGTAAGTTAACAAATATATCTGAAAAAAGAGGGAGGGAGCACACTGCCTCACATCCCAGCACTCAGTTCGTCCAAGGGCATTATGGTAAATGCAATGCATGATACCAATTCGGTGACGGTCTTTAGTTTTTCACCCTTGTTCGTGCAGCCAGTGCTGAGTATCTCTAGACACTTGTCTCAGGATAATTGTCCTTCTTCAGTAGAGACCAACACATCGTTTTGGGGGTGCTGGAAATGCTGTCCAAAGCCTTCTCAGGTCTCTGTAGCACGCACCGGGCACAGGTGCATCAACCAGAGAATATCAGCTCATTAGCTCAAGGGAATCTTTACAAACAAAAAGAGGGTGGGAGCACACACGTCTAGAGATACACTGCACACAGTTGGCAGAGTAGGAAATGGTATGTGGGCCTGAGTACATTTCTATAGAATTTTAGAATATGAGCTAAGTTTCTGTTAGATTTTTTCTAAAAGATGTTAGGTATTTTGTCTGCACTTTTTTATTATTCACTTGAACCAACGTTTTAATAGTCATTGCAATAGCTGTTTGGTATTTTTGCTACACCTAACTATGAACAATAAAGACTGAGATAACATATTGCCACGTTGCTTGGGTTCTCAGAACCAAAATGGTGGCCCTTTACCTAAAATAACCCTACTAGTGTATCTGGCAAGTCTGCGCAGTCTCCAAACTGCCCTCCTTTTGCAATCACCCACAGGTGGGTCAGTGAGACCCCTATCTGTTCTCTCTGCTGCTGTCTGTTCTCCAGTGTCCATCAACACAAGTCTGGGAGCCAAGAGAGCTCTATGGAGAGGGCTGAAATTTCCAGGCTACATCAGGTACAGTAGGTTTATTAGCACCTTCCCCTAATGTCAGCCAAAACTGGTAGATAAATAACAAAGCTGTCTCTTCCTATGTCTGTTCCTGGTTCATACTCTCACTGAACCTGGAATGGGGGCAAACAGCAGCATTGCAAGCATGGCATGGATGTGGCTTAATGGCTAGAGCGACCTACTTTGAAGCTGGGGAACCAGGTTTGAGTCTAGCGGGAGGCTCAAACATCCTGTGATTCTGGGCAAATCACTTAATCTCCCTGTGCCTAAAAAAGATGAATGTGTCCATCTGGAATGCAACTGGTGCTCATGTAAAGCGCTCTGATACCTTCAAGTCGAGTTTGCGCTCTATAAAACTGAAAAAAAAAATATATATATATATCAGCCTTTCATCGAGAGTGATAATAAACACTATGTTCTGGACATGTACTTGGTCAGAATGCCCAAACATGCTGAAAACTTAAAATCCATGCCAATCTGGCGTTCTACTAATACAGGGCCAAAAGAACTCTTCAAAAATTCAAGATTTTGTACATGGAATAACTGGAGGACAGAGGTTCCTGCAACTCCAATGAGGCTTGGCCAGCAGCTTTCTACCGCCAAGAAAATAAACAGGATTTTCTGAAATTAGAGAAGTGTAATGAAATGATAGCCTGTTGAATCTCAAGGCTTCTCATTTGATAGTGTATCAGGAACATCTTGAGCCTGAGGTGCTGTACATGGGTTGCGTGGGGTCTGGCTAAGACCGAACTATAGAAATCAGATTGTGATTGGCAAAGGTGGAAACATGTAATTTGGACACTACTAGCTAACACACTGTAAGGTTAGTTTATACATATTTACATTAAAATTATTTTCTAACTACTTATGAGGCAACTCGAAGAACTAAATTGTCCAGCGTACAGGGCTACTTAGTGCAGACAATGCACTGCCTAAGCTAGAAAACCCAGTCAACTAAGCGACAAAAACAAGAAGAGAACTGGCCTCCCACTCCTGGGGAATTCTATACCGAATGACACAGAGCATATTAAAATTAAACAAGCAATGTAAATCCCTTGAACAACAATAAGAAAGTACGAAAGAGAATAAATCCCTCAGTCTACCTAAAAAGTGTGACAGAGTCACAAACATAATCTGGAAGCAAAAACCAGAACACCATGAAATACCTTTAAAACTTGGCAAGACAATCTGAGAATGAATCTGAGACTACGTTGTAAATGTCGACCAGAGGATGTCATATGCATAATTGGTAAATTTTCAAGGAGCAAAAACCAGCGTAGTTCACGGAGTGACAATGTCCGGTGCTTCACAAAAATATGAGTTGTGAGAAGTACTTGTGAGTTAGCACAAGTGTCAAAAACACTGCCATTGGGGTTTGCTTGCTGTACATGAAAGCTGCTGAAGAACGCTTGCAAGCAAACCAAACACTGGGATCAATTTAATACAAAGGAAATGTGCATCGTCGGCTAACACAGTGCACACATGGACTAGGCTCGGGTTCCTTTACATTGCTTTGGTTTCTAAAAATAGATCTAATGAAGTGTATAGCTTCTTGTCTGTGAGGCAGCACCTATGCAACAATGCCAATGGCAACCAGTAAAAGGAAGTGGTGCTGTAGGCCAGAAGCTACACTAAAGGGCACATTTTACAGTCTGAGCACAGCTCTGCGGGAACCGGTTCCTGCATATCAGACCATGGAAAGGGTGTTTACTAGTCTGCCATTTTAGAACAGACTTCCCGCTTCAAGATGGTAATAGTTCCAAAAACTAGAAATAACAGGTAAAAATGCAGGAGGAATTCTAACTTAAAAATGTACAGAATCATAAAAGGAAAACGTGTTCATGATATATCTTATGTTTTGTAAGTTGGTTGGTCAGACTTTAATGAATTATATTAAACTGAAAAACTATTTTTTGAATGTCACGTGTATCTCTTTCAAATTAACTGGAGTGTTACTGGTACTACTTGTGTAAAAGAGGTCATTTCATTTGTCCATGGAACATTTGCTGCAGCTGGTAACTCTTTCTTATTGCTAGCAGACATGTTAACTTG
This sequence comes from Calotriton arnoldi, assembly GCA_963921515.1. Taxonomy (NCBI): domain Eukaryota; kingdom Metazoa; phylum Chordata; class Amphibia; order Caudata; family Salamandridae; genus Calotriton; species Calotriton arnoldi. Next base: position 1,977,616 of record CAWUFW010002503.1, on the reverse strand, counting down.
ATGATTGTAAGTCTAGAATTTCCAAAGTGCACCTTTGCAGTAAAAATTATCAGGGCAGTAACACAATGTTACAGTACATCAGGTCTATTGTATACTCAATATATATCTTTGCTTCTGAGTTCATACCACTGAGGTACATGTGCTGATTAAGAAAACCTAGGTGTGAAGGTTATAGAGGTAACATTGGCCCACCTTCACAAACTCGTCACTTAGTCACCAGGTATAACTATCCACAGTTTGCATTAAGGCTCATGGACTACAAATGCCATTCTGCCAATCAATGTACAGTAGATGTTAACGATTTTATGACTCTTGGCTGCTAGATGATGTGCCATTTTGCTTGATAAGAGCTTATGTCTACTGATTACAACCACGATTAGCAAGACTCAGCCTGAAGAATTAAACTTCCAGTTGATCCCTGATCATCTGTGATCAAGATTGACAGTTTTAGGGGGAATTTTGAGTAACAACCCTTGCCCCATACTCAGATATATCCTGCATACAAGATTATTTTAGACCGATTGGGGTTTCTCCTTGATCATTAGGGAGCTGATTAAGGAACACGTAGTAAAAGTAAAGTCAATTTTACAGGGACGCTTTATGAGTGGTAAGTTTGTCCATAGCTGCGCACCATATAAGCCACCGAACAGTCACCAAATTCCAATGCCTTAAAATCAATGCTGACCTGAGATAAATTCAGCCAGGTACACTATTAAAACAGTCGTTTAAAGGTTACTTTGTGGAGTGCTTTTGTGCAGTGTAAGCCCTGACTCCTTCACTTACTGTTAAGTATAAAATAAACAATAGATTGCCATTCAGAACATATCAATATTTAGTACACCCTATTCTCAGGACCTTCAAAATGTTGCCTGTCCAGTGGGATGCACATCCTGTAGACAATTATAAATTTCGTCATAAATATTCTCGTGGTCATTTTTTTCATATACACATATATTACATACTTGTGAAAAACACGGAGGCGGTATCAGCTCTCCTAAAACTGAAGAGAACACGTTTGCTATGCAGGTTGAATGAGCCGGGCCCCGGGCTGTTTCTGCAGTTCATCGGAAGCTCACATCCTGTTCAGATGTTCCAAAAGTCGTGTTTTGTTTTAGCTGCATCATGAATAGTGCTGTCCTAGTGCAAAAAGTTCATAGTGACGCAAGGTTCACTGCTCATGCCGGCTCCTCACACCTTCCATTGGCGCTCGTCCGTCCACTCCTGCTTAGTGTTCTGGAGGGCTTGGGTCTTCTGCTCGTCCACCTGGACATAGTCCACCCTCTGCTCCTCAGAGAAGAAGGGTTTCTGCAACGAGGAACAGCACATCTCAGTGAAAATGACAGCAACATACTTACTGTTACATAATTGCTGCTGCAAAGGGTCTAAATCTTGGGCCTTCACCACCACACAATGGGTTAATATTTACAAGACACAAGTATTAACCAGGGGTCTGCTACAGAGGGTCTTATGAGGAGAAGCCAAGGGCTAACAGACAACTGAAAATAAAGAATATTCTGACTAGAATATGAAACAGCATAGTAAGGTTACAGCAGGAATGGGCTTTACAATGCTGTAGAGTCAGGCGGGGAGGGAAAAGAGGAAGTTGGCACAGAACCAATAGGATAAAAGCAAAAATGTACATCCTGACCACAGTGGCAGGGGAATGATTTGCATTCAGTTCGCTTTCTCTTAGCACACATGGAAAAGAAAGTGCCATAAACTGGGTAATATTAACATCTATTAATACACCGCTTAGAAAGGCAATATTTTGTGCTATATAAATGTTATTATTAAAAAAAGGGGGCCTAATACATAGAGGGTAACTTAGTGTCAAATCAAGTGTAAACTGGACATCACCAGCTGAAACTGTGGAAAGGCTGCTCAGTAGGTGATGTGTCTCCTGCTAAATACATCCATGTAATGCTAAGGGCATAGGTTTGAATTCCCGTAGTGCCAGCGCAAACTTTCCCTCTTCTGAGGGTTACAAAATGAGCACTCATTGATGCATAATGTTCACTCTGCGAGTCTGATTATGCCTTGTTTGAGCACTTACGATTGCTTCCAGTGTCTTAAAGCGCTCTGCAGTGGCCATAAGCTAGCATGTAAGTGCTATAAGAAACATATATCGAACACAAAATGTTTATTCCCAGCTTTACTGGAAAGATATACGGTTCTAATCAATTCAATTCAATTCTTTCTTTATTCGTCCTTCCAAAGACAGGACATAAAAGATACACATGGATAAAAACATCATATAAAATCAAACTTATCTCAGCAAATACAAACTCATTTTCTGTTTAAAAAGAATACATCAGCAAACAAAATACAGTACTATTTTTTACGGTTCTAATCAACACACCAAACTTAAAATGCAATTGAGAAAATAATAATGATATTTGATGTGATTGAAAATACAAAAAGAGCTATCCTGATGAGGTTTCTTAATGGGAAATATATTTGTTTGTTACTCACTCTACATATTCTATTCACTACATGTACCAGTTTCATATTTGATATATATTATGTATTTGTCATTATATTATATCACAATATATTATCTATGTAACTAAAGTATGCCTTCTAGAGTTTGTACAAAACTGTTCCTATATAAAGCACTATGCCTCCCAGTGGGTGTCATCTGCGCTATATAAAACTGCTAATACGTACATAAATGAATAAAGAGAATTACATTTTTGGGATGAGCACACAAGGTGATATAAGAAAGACTATTTACAAGAATACTAATGGCTAAAAGACCATGCATGGTCCAGCTGTAGATCTGATTTTTCTTATCGAACCTGGCGCGCACGTCACCAAAAGGCTGGGTTTGTGCTGACAAGTTACTTAATTAGAATGCATTGAATGACAGTATGAATCTATTGGAAATCCTAATGCCAAGAGATCACCCTTTCTGATCTAAGAAGCAACTCAACATACGTCCATGTCAATACTGACGTCAGGATATGGGGATGTGTCACTGCCACAAAAGCACTGGTGGCAAAAACTTGCAGCATGGAAATAAGTTGTGTCAAACCACTTTCAGATGTCCAAGGGAGGTTCCTAACTGCTTACTAGCCACTGGCTTCAGCCGCTCACAGTAATAGTCACAATCCACTGTACACACAGCAGCGCAAAACCCAGCAGGCTGCAGCCTGCACTTTGAGGATTGGTTTATTGGATAGTGTTTAAAAAGTTGGATAATGTTGGTTAATGAAGTAAAATAAATTGTCACTTAGTGTAATTAATCAGGGGTCTGTTAATCGTGTATTTTTCTAGCGGCAGGAACACATGAACTCAGAGTAAACCCTTGTGTCCTGATGAAGGTCTCAAGCACCAAAGGCATAAAAGAGACTGAAACATCCAATACCTAGCTGTTCTTTGCTTATACTAATTTCACATTTATCCTAATTGTCCAGTAGTTCGAGGATTGTATGAACACTGGTATTTTTCAGGAGCACATAGATTGTTATGACATATTTGTTGTGTTGATTTATATGTGTATATGGTGTTGTGAATGGTTTCCATTTATCTGTACTCACATATTTCTTTCCCATGTTTTCAAAGTTTTCCAAAGATGTTTGAGTTTTTTTCTTATTCATTTTTTCAAACTAATTTATCATCGAATTGTTTCTAATTAATTGCGACTTGAGTTCATTCATTTGATGTTTTGTATCTTTATAACACATGTGGCACTAGTTTTATTTTAATTCACTAAGGAGAGTCACTGTTCCTGAGAAAAAGAGTGTGGGGGAAGTCATTTTAGAGAAAGGCGGGAAAAAGTCGGAGAGACTTTTGCTTGGCTCTTTCCCTGAACCTTTAAGCCAATTCTACAGTCACTTTCTACAACCGTTAGTACAGAACACCCCATCCTTCCTGAAGGATACTAAGGAAACTCTGTGTCTCACCAATAATCTTCCTAACTCGCATGAGATCACCTTCCTCGTTACCCTTGATGTGGAAGCTCTTTAAACAAACATCCCTCAAAACGCCACCATCAGGGTCATCGATAACATCCTCAGAACCATGACGATCTCTTCACCTACTCCTGTGGATTTCATCATGGACTGTGCCAGCATAGTCCTTAAAAACAACTTTTCCAATATAAAAAACAACTATATCACTAAATACACAGAACATCCATGAGCAGCATGTTTGCGCCAATCCTGGCATGCCTCTACATGGCAGACTTTGAATCCTACCACGTGTTCACTAACACAAACCCCTACCAGACGGATATCATTAAATGGAAACGCTACATCGACGATATCTTGATTTTGGGGGGGGGGGGGGACACAGAAGAAAGATGTCAAGAATTCCACCTCTGGATCAACACAAATGACCCATATCTCAAATTCACCCTCTCTAAATCCAGTGAGAAGATCCTCTTCTTGGATCTCCTCATTTCCCTGAATCAGGGAACACTTAAAACCAGAACATACAAAAAACTAACTGACTGTAATAGTCTTCTCCCTTTCAACAGCCACCACCCGAAATCATTCCGCGAGAACTTACCATACGGGCAATTTTTGAGGCTAAGGAGTAATTGCAGTAACACAAGTGATTATGACCTACAAGCGGATGCTCTTAGCCAAAACCTTCTGACCAGACATTATCCTACCAAAGTCATTAGAACTGCCAAGAAGAGGGCTCGCAACAACCACCGTGAGGCCCTACTAGAAACGGTTCCTAAACCAAAAGATGAGACCATTACTTGTGTCACGACATATACCCCAGCATCTCACAAGATCAAAAAACATAATTTTAAAACATAGGAACATTGTCAATAAAGGAGAACTTCATTTGGAACACCCCAGATTCACCTTCAAGAGGATTCAAAATCTTAAGGACATGCTGGTACATACCGGCACACAAATAAAGAGGACTACACAACAAACAATACTATGGAATTTACCTACAGACAAAGGCCACTACCCTTGTGGTAATTGCAGCGTCTGCGCCTCCACACGCCATACTAAGGACCTCCAGATAGGCGAATTCTGCTGGACTCAATGAGAACATACTAACTGTAACACTAAAAACGGTGTCTACCTCATTACATGCCCCTGCAACTTACATTGGGCTACAGCTACGTCAGAACCAGACTAGAATGAGGCACTGCCATATGGCTACAAACTGTACAGCTTGGACAGGAAAGGGAATAAGGGAGGGGCATTGCCATTGTCTACCGCTCTTGCTTTAAGGCCACTTGCAACCCCATCCAGCTGACGGACGCAGAAGCTTTGGTGTTCAATATTTAAATTGATAATATCCACAGCTTCTCTGGTCTACTCCTATACCGGCCAACAGGGCCGCGTGCGTCTTTCATGCAGGCACTACACACTTTCATGGAATCTAGCTTTGAGTTCCAAAGTTTTACAGCCCTTGGGGACTTCAATTTTCATTTGGAATGTGGGAACAGCGGAGACACTATCACCCTGCTAGATAATATAGAAAGTCTTGGTCTGACCCAGATAGTCACTGGCCCCACCCATGACGCCAGTCATACTCTGGATGGCATTTTTTCCAATAACCCTCATATTGGATTTGATCAAATTCTCCCACTCACATGGACAGATCACAAGGCGGTGTTCTTCACACTCCACTGTCCAGTTAGAGTAATGAGGCCCCGAGAGATAATAAAAATGGTAAAGTCTCGACCCTGGCACAAAATTACTAAAACTAACCTTGAGGAAGCTCTTGGAACTGGCCCTCCCAGCCCAGCCTTAGACAATAACAAGGCGGCAGAAGACTTTGACAGCTGGATTAGGTCCGCAGTAGATTGTCTGGCCCCAGAAATTACCACCAAACAACGACGGGCTCAACCGTCGGCACCTTGGTATAGTATTGAACTTAAAACCATCAAATCTAAATGTAGGCGCCTAGAGCGCGACTGGAGAGTGGATTACGCTGAGCAAAATAAACTGAGCTACAAAATTGCCCTAGTTGAATACAAAGAAGCTATTATGCTTGCTAAAAAGAACTATTTCACCACTAAAATTGAGGCTGCCAAAAGTTCTTCTAGAGAATTATTTAAAACCATCACCACGCTCTCCAAACTGCAGCAAACCAATCAATTTACTCCTGATCCAGCTTTCTGTAATAGGTTAGCTAATTTCTTTCAGGACAAGGTTGGAAACCATCTATAAGAAGCTTGCAGTAACCACCTCTAACACAGATAGCAGAACTAAAACAGAGGGCCCCATTGTAGATGAACCCCCTCCTTGCCAATTACCAGCTTTTTTGCCATTGACACAGGAGACTGCATGCAAATTGCTAAAAATAATAACATCTGTCTCCCCGGCGGACCCCTGCCCCCTCACATTCTCCAGATGGCTGCAGATAGGGTAAGTTCATATTTGACCCCCCTTACAAATAATGTATGCTTATCCGGCTCCTTTCCCTCCACATGGAAGAAAGCCTCCATACAGCCCATATTGAAGAAACCATCTTTAGATCCCTCTGAAGCTAAGAACTACCGGCCTATTTCATGCCTACCGTTGGCTGCAAAAATCCTAGAAAGATCCATCAATCAGCAGCTAACCACCTACCTTGAATCCAACAATCTTCTTGACCCCGCCCAACACGGGTTCAGATCATGTCACTCCTACGGAGTCGGCCCTGGCCTTGGCCACGGAGGAGATCCGCAAACAAGTTGATAGTGGGGGGAGGGCTGTCCTCATCTTACTGGATCTCTCGGCAGCGTTTGATATGGTCAACCATCAGGTACTAATACGCCGGCTAGAGAGTCTAGGTGTGGGGGAGGACGGCCCTGGCCCTACTCACCTCATTTCCCACTGACAGAGAACAGAGGTTGTGTTGGGATGATCTGATTTCTGAACCCTTCTTCCTTCCTGGGGGTGTCCCACAGGGTTCAGCCCTATTACCAACCCTGTTTAATATCTATGTGTCCCCTCTGGCTAGATTGATCAAAGCACATGGTTTTGCTTTGATCTCATACGCGAGATGACACACAGATAGTGATATCCATATCCACGAAGATCGAAACGGTGGCGAATAGGTTCCATAACTGTATGAAACACATCATCGAATGGATGCATTTCAACTCCTCAAGCTGAACACCGAAAAACGGAGGTGGTGGAATTTGGAAAAGGCCCTCCCATATGGAATTCTTCATGGTGGCCAGCAAATGCCGGGTGCTGCCCGGTAGCCACAAAGAACAAGAAACCTGGGCATTGTGTTCGATGATCAATTAAATTTTGCTGGCCAGTGTAACTCCCTAACCTCTTCATGCTTTTTTCTCATAAAGGTGTTGCGTAAGGTCTTAACTTTTATTCCTCCAGGCCTTCGCAGAACGGTGGTAGTAGCACTGATCCTCTCCAGAATTGACTATTACAATGTACTATTTCTTGGCATTGACAAAGGCCAAATACTGAAACTTCAAGCCTTGCAAAATGCTGCTGCGCGGCTGCTTCTTAACATTCCTAAATACCACCCCATCTCTAACAGCCTTAGGGAGCTCCACTGGCTCCCGGTCCAGAAGCGCATTGAATTCAAGGCTATCTGCTTCGAACATAAGGCACTCTATGGAGGAGGATCTCTGAGTTTTCAGCCACTGTTTCACTAGTATGTCCCGTCACGCGCATTGTTGTCGGCGAATAAAGGACTAGTCCTGGTCCCTAAAATCCGTAGAGCCAGATAGGGAGGAAGAACACTCTCATACCAGGCAGCCAAACTCTGGAACACAATGCCGATCGCTATCAGGCTACAACGTGAGAGAGTTATGTTTAGGAGGATGATTAAAACCTGGCTGTTTCCTATGACATCCGTCTAATCTCAGCCCGCCACGTACCAGCCACCACTCCCTTTGTAGTTCAGCGCCAAGACGCCTCGGCAATAGTTGCGCTCTATAAATGCTTTCATTCATTCATTCACATTATGTGGGGATGACCACCAGACTGATGAAAACAAGAATCAGTGAGCATAAGAGCAACATCCGCTGCGGTCGCAGCTCAACCAAAATGTGCAATCACTACATTGAGAAATGCCACACCATTGACCAACTGACATGGACCATCCTAGAGGCCAACCCCTCTTGGAATGCCACCACCCTGCTCCAAAAAAGAACAACGCTGGGTGTTCCGTTTGCACACACGTCAATGGTCTAAACAACGAGATACCTGGATCGAATTACAAGGATAACTCCACATCAAGATATACCACCAGAGGCAACTCTCTGCCTACATTCTTTGGGCATTCCCTCCCTCGTAAAGTGACACCCAAGTCACCTATGTCTCTCATAACCCTTACCTAAATACATAGACATTATATCCTATGTGCTTTGCAGTACCCATTCCAACTCATGCTAAGTACAGGCACATAAACATATAGAGTCACATGTCCTTACGACTCTCATATCGCCCCTTTATGTGTCTCGCTTTCCTTACAGAGATACTTAGTCTTATGCGCCTCCCAATACACATATCAACCCATGTGAATTTAAACTGCATACAATACTGGAATGCTGGTCTGTCAACTCAAAATGACACTGTCCTACCCCCAATTCCATTCTTTAAATGGCAGACTCCAATATTTACTGCCACGTCAACATCATGAGGAATCGTTACACATTCCTAACACCGAAACACTGCCATCATAATTATTATCACCACTCTAAGATGGCAACCACACCAACGACCTACTTGTCCATCAGACTCGATCCAACCTGCAGAGGGCTGCATATCACAACACATTAAGATCCCTCCTTGGACTACTGTTTTTGTATAGGTGTCATCCCACAACATAGTCCAATAATGACGATAACGAATACCACTTGCAAGTTTCACATTTTTCCCAATGTCCGCTGATTCCATACCAAGATGGCGACTATAGCCACTGCTTCGGGAATCACTACACCCGATTTGTCCTGTCAGGTGCCGCACACCACGTGAGCACTACGTCACTTTCCATGCGCCCACAGCCACACCCCTCTCCACAGCATTTGAAGAACGTAAGGGATCTCGCCACTCCACCTTCGAGCAAACGAGAGGTCGGGTAGGTGCAAGTGCTTGTGCCTGGCGACACAACTGCGAGTACTGCTGCTTTAATCTACTAATGTACACATGCCATGGGTATACCGGGGCATTCAATTATTATGCTACTCTCCTATGCAGATTGTGACGATTAGCACGCTCTTGCTTAACTCACGGAGCATTCTACCTATATACAATAGGTAAGCGGTTCCTCTATTCCCCCCCTTTTTTCCAACTCCTTCCCTTCCCCCGTCCCCTCTTTCCCAACCCATCCCCCACTCCCCCTGTTATCACAGGATGCTATCGCCTTTTGAGTAAAAGGATTTGCCATTAATGGAAACTGTTACTGCAACAAATACTGAGAACCTAGGATTTGTGGGCACATCATGGGACTGAATGGTCACTTAGCACTGTATACCATCAACCTCCACTTTCCTTAATATCGCAACACCATCAGACTCGGGGTTTTAACGGCAATACGTCCATTACCATTATTCACCATGATTGGACTGATTGCCTCCTATTGTCTTGTGGATTGTTACCTGCCTTGTTATGTTGGCCTAGGCCTGGCTGCCATGCTGCTTTTCTTTGCGCACGTTACACTGAGCCGGGTCTCCCTCGCCCTTTGCTCGTGCCAAGTTCTTTTGCACTGTCTGCATTTTCTGTTGTTCACCTTTTTGGGCTCAGTCTGCACAAACATGTACAAGGTCGCATAACAATGTATTTTGGTTCTTCCTGATATGGCCAGTCTCGCGCACCCAGACATAACATTAGGTGCAATTGCCATGAAGAATTTGGTATGCTTTTAATACTGTGGTTTACTAGCGCTTAACACACACTTGGAGAAATCCCTTTCAGTGAGAAGAGCTATGATGTCCTGCTGATGTAATTCTGCATCTAGAGACTGAGGTATGGGGGTTCGCTAGTCAAAGCCCAGAGGTCTTCTATTATTATAATAAACTATCTTACTGCAAGGGGAGGGTGGTAATGTTATTTATACGTTTATCCACCGAGCTCTGAGATGCTTTCCCCGTTTGTATTCTATGGAATTGTAACCATGCTGCTTATATTAGTCATATGCATTATGCTATTAGTACTGACACGTGTACTGTACATTAGAGCACGTAAGTTGGAATAAACATTTTAACCTATCCAGTGTCTCTTCCTACGCACCTTGTGGACAAGTACGAGTGAGTGACGAAAGAGTGTTCTTGCTTCTGCGAGTCCTGAGATAAAGATACCGTGTTCTGGGTTGTCCAATCATTGGTACTTGGGTGCTAATGGGATGCTAAGCTAGTTGGGTTGGGGTTTTTGGGTGCTACGGTATATGGTGGCAAACCACTGTATTCCGGGGTCCCATTTTCCTGTGCATAGCTCTGTGTATGTGCAGAAACCTTATGACATGGCGCACCAACGTGGGGCAGCTTAACTGCGAGACGCTTGAGTAGTACTTGTGCTTGTCCACAAACCCCTCGCGTACGCTTCCGGAGGCGTATGTGACGGTGATACCTCCTATATTGAATGTTTTATAGGTTCTTTCAAGCTTGATGTTATTAAAAAAGGTTACGTTAATAGACCCATTTTAGTGCTCCCTGTTAGGTTGTCGAATATAACTGTTTAGTCATGGCTGGTGTGGCGATTGCTGCACATAGTCGAGGAGCACTCCGAGACCACTTACGGGTGTATGGAGTGCCTGATACAGGGATCGATTTGGTCTTTGTGGTTCAAGCCGATCCGGCTTACCACTTTGAGGTGTTTTACACTTGGATCACTTTTGAAGCGGTGGAGGCAGATGATAATCTGTTTCATGAATATAAACCCACCGTTATTCCTGCTGCCTATCGACCCTATACCACTCTTGAAGTACCTCTCACGGCTTGGCAGCACCGTGTTTGGTTTAATGGCGCCCTACCACAACCAACTACCGCAGTTCGTTTAGGCCCCTTATCAATTCAGGGGGCCACTTGGCCTGTATTGGCCGGGTATACCCCGCATCCAAATTATCTGGCATTACCGCTTGCGGAACTGCGCACTATGCATACCGAATTGGTACGAGTGCATCGAGCCCTAGTGACATACGTTACAGGTAGCCTACATGGAGCTGCTCCTGTAGTCGCAGGCCAACCAGCTATAGCCGCTGGAGTGACCATAAGTCCTGTCATGGTAAATTCTGTGATGGGCAAACGTCCACAAAATAAGGACGATTATCCTTACTGGCTTGCAGAAAAGTTCGATCAGATAGAAGCGGTGTTTCCACATACATCCCCGGTGGATAAACACCGCATCCTTACGATAAGTTTGCCAAAAGACTTAATCCCCGATTTGACATCATGTGAAAACTGGGGTAAGGTATTCGCAGCAGTTTATTCAAAATGTTTTGGTACTCCTTCCATGACTGTTCTACCCTCTGTAATTAAAAAAGTACAGGACGAACATGGCCCTGAAGCGGCTGTGGAATTAGGGATGAGACTAGTGGGAGTGTTTGATGTAGTAGCTGAACTGATCCTTGGAAATGTCAAGGGCGATGCAATGAACTTTCAAGTAGCGAATGCTTTGGCTTTGGTCCCAGAGTTGGACAGGCCTCGCGAATTACCGAAAATTATTGCCCGGGCTTATAAAACAATTGGAAGAAATAGCCTGGGCAACAAGCCTTTTGTAAAAATGCAAACTCAATCGCAAACACAAGTTACACAAACAAAAAGTGCATCTGAGAAAGATGATAAACCGGTCTTCACTAAAAAGAGTTGGAGACAGAAAAAACAGGGTAAGCAACAAAAGAAGCCGGGGTCGAGAGGCGCTTCCCCAGTTTCGGTTTCTTCTGAACGTACTTATGATTTACGTGATAGGTCAAGGATTAAATCACCAGAAAGGTTTCAGAGCTCTGATACGCGTTCTCCTCGTTCTTCACAGGCCCAGACGTCGTCACAGGCTGGTGGAGGAGGACGGCAAGATAGAGGAAGGGGCCGAGAGGCTCCCCAGGAGCGAGACCAACCTCGACAACAAGTCAGAGGGAAAGCAGAAGACTTTCATCTTCCTCGACCGCAATTTCAGAAGAAAAAGTTGCCGCTGTCACAGCGCAATATGCCTCAGACCGTGAGAACGAGACTCCAGAATTGGACGTGGGCAGTGACCCTCCTAGACAGCGCCGCGGAAGTTACCATGGTGCGGGAGGCGCTACGTCCTCATATGGAGGCGACAGCAACTGAAACATTCGTTACTGTAGAGACAGCTGACACGAGAGTGGCACCCCCTGACAGACTTTACAACATAGTCATACAAATTGAAGGTGACATACCGCGTGAAATAAAAGGGATTTTTGGGAAAATCTAACCTCTTCATATGACATTTTGTTAGCAGAGGTGGATTGGCCACCCCCATTCGTTTTAGCTGCACATAAAGGAGAGGAGGTAATCCTTCCAAGCTTCTCACGGCATGTCCCAAAAGACAAAGCTGAAGCACTTGCAGCTGAGTGGGCTGTGTACCTGGCACCAGCGTTATACCGCAACCATGTGGGATGGGATGAAGAATCACCTCCTCATGCAATACCTTTGCGGTCACTACCGCAGCCACAACCCCAATATCCCATCAAACGGCAGGCAAAAGGCCCCGTCTCCGAAATTCTGACACAGTTGGAATATCAGGGAGTAATTGAACCATGCGTATCACCTATGAACAATCCCCTTTTCGTGGTTTCTAAACCCGATGGATCGTACCGCTTAGTTTTGGATTACCGGCATTTAAATACTCATTGTCGGAACTTTGCGGTGCAAAATACACATAGTTCTGCGCTTGTAGACAGTCTTGTTCGTAAAAAATACAAAACGACACTTGACCTTTCAAACGGTTTCTACACGCACAACCTAGCCCCGGAGAGTGGTCAATGGACCGCATTCACTTCCGGTGGTAAATTATTCCAGTTCCGGCGTTTACCCATGGGCTACAAAAATAGTCCGGGTATATTCGCCGCCCGTGTTGTTTCTTTGTTAAATGACATTGATCAAGACGCATGTTCGTACGTAGATGACATCTATCTGACAGACGACGAGTTATATCAGCATCTGTCCCGTGTGGACCGCATTATTCTTGAATTTGCGGAGCAGGGTTACAAATTTAACTTTGCTAAGTCACACATTGCTGAATTTACCGTTCTGTTCTTGGGCTATGAGCTCAACAACGAAGGTAAGGGCTTAGCCCCCCATTTCTTGGAAAAATGTGCACATTTGTGCCCCCAAATACTCTGAAGAAACTTCAGTCTTTGCTGGGTTTCTTGAATTTCGGGCGTACTTACATTCCCGAATATGCCCAGCGTATCAAGCCTTTGTATGCTTTGATACAACCTACTTATTCAAGGTCTTGCTGGCTGCCTGAGCATACCTCGATTCTGCAGTCTTTGCAGACAGACCTATTGGAGTCTAAATATCTTTTGACTCGTGATAACCACACAAACCTGGTGATTAGAATAATTCCGGGGGCGGTGGGATTCACATACTTAACCTTTAATGAAGGTGATACAGTACCCATCGCATACAAGTCACATCTGTACACTTCCGCTGAATTGCGCTTTACATCTGTCGAAAAAGTTCTAACTGCAGTGCAAATGGCGATTCTAAAAGAACGCGCACTGGCACAGGGTAAGCGAATTCTGGTGGTAACACCCTGTCCTGCCCTAGAGGCAGTAACAAAGGCAAGTGTACCGAACTCAAAAGCAATGCATCCCCGTTGGATACAATGGGCTACATCCTTGACGTCTTCGGACGTCACTTTTGTTTTTGATTCTTCTCTTCAGACTCAGGAGTTTTTGCAGTATGAATTCGTTCATCCTCCTCCTTTGTTTTTACTACCGCTTGAGGATTACAAATGTGTGATCTACACCGATGGTTCGGCGCAACCGGCCACTGGGTCCAAGCACGCTTATTCAGCTGCATGTGCTATTGTTGCGGGTTCCTTTGTAGATGGAAAGTTCAAATCCTCTGCAGTGCATACTCGCACACTTGGAGATAGTACCGCACAATTGGCCGAGCTGCATGCATTGCTACTTGCACTTGAGTTCGCTTCTCAGGATGAGACCACTCTTATTGTATGTGATTCTTTTTACTGTGTACAATCTTACAATGACAATCTGTTTTTCTGGTCGAAAAACGACTACAAGGACGCAAAAGGGAGCACAATTAAGCATAAAATGCTTTGGGTTCGAGTGGCAGAATTGCAACAACGTCTGCCCCTCACACAGGTGGTTCACACCTTAGGCCATCAGCGGGTGGGCGCACACGCTATTGGTAACGATCTGGCAGATGAAGCTGCCCGTTCAGCAGTAGTCACGTGTTCAGTAGCAGCGGTTACCAGGTCCATGTCTAAAATAGACCCTGTTATATTAGCAGCTATTGCTGCAACCAAGGAAGGTAATAATTACCCTACAGGTTTCCCTTCCAAGTATTCTTACACATTAAGTCCCGATCAGGTTCCTTATGTAACTATACCTGACGTTGGAGATCGGCTGATCCCCAACGCGGACCGCAGGAGTGCCTTGATATCAGCTGCACACGAAGGCATGGCTTCTGCTCATGCAGGTGTGTCAGCTACGGTTTCCATCTTGCAGCAGCGTTATTGGTGGCGTGGGTTATATAAAGACACTCGTGCTTTTGTGCTTTCTTGCGACGTTTGTCAACAGATTAAGCCTTCCACAGTAACACGTCCACCACAAACACCGCTCTGCATTGCTAACAGACCCTTTGGGTGTGTTTACTTGGATCACTGCGGTCCATTCTCATCAGACACTGCCTATAAATACATCTTAGTGGCAGTGGACTCGTGCACACGGTTTCTCTGGGTCTGGCCACAACGGAGTGCTGACGCCCGAAATGTAATCAGGGATTTGCGTGTCTTTGTGGGAATTTTCGCATGCGGCACCTTCCATTCGGACCAAGGTCCAGCGTTTGCCTCTAGGGCTTACAAGGATGCAATGGCTTCGCTTGGGGTGCGGGTGAAATTTTCGTCTCCGTATAGGCCTGAGGGCAACTCTATCGTTGAACGAATGAACCGTGACTTAAAGCAATCCTTAACAGCTAGGGTTATAGGTACTGGCAGGAACTGGCTGGCCCATTTGTATACCGTTCAGCGTGCACTTAATAATCTCCCTAGAAGACCTCTGGGTGGGCGGACCCCATACGAAATGCTCTTTGGCATAAGAATGTTTGTGCCTGACCTTGAGGGTCCAGACATCGCGGCGCAATCCGCCAAGTTTGATGTAGATAACCATTCTGCTATGTTACAGGACTTACAAGAAGCCCGAGACAAACTTGCAACTACACATTTGCCTTCAGCCACAGATCCTGCGTTGCAGATTCCGGTAGCCGGCTGGCTTCCGAAAGTTGGAGAACTGGTTCGAGAGAAGGTTGAAAACAAAAAAGAATTCGGCCCCTCTTTTCGTGCACCGGTTCCAGTTCTTGGCCTGAAGGGAACACGTACAGTCATTTTACCACCGCTTCCTGGTCGCAAAGAGAACAGATACATCTCAGTTGAAAATGTCAAGCTACAGCGCCTGGCCGATCCTGAATAGTGTCACACCAGCGGTCTCTTGTCCTGCCATTTATCGGACATATGTTCATAGTCCATCTGCACGAACGATCGCTGATGCTGTAATTGAGATGGTTGATTTGCCTGAATCCTCTACTTTGCCTGAAACTATAATTGATCCCCAACTCTCCACCAACATCGACGAGGACGAGTATACTTATCCTGCATCTGAATCGGTGGCACATCAACCAATATCGCCACTAAGCCCGACTCGTTATTCCTTTGATTCGGATTCCACATCTTCAAAAGTTCCATCCAAGTTCAGTATTTTTATATCCTGGTTTAGAGACAATTTTTTGATTCCACCCTGGACATACATCTGGTTGGTACTTTTCTTGATTTTTTTGTTCATGTCCATTGGCTTTGTCACAGTGTTTTTTCTACTAATTAATGGTCACTATTTACCTGAACGCTCTGCTGTAGACTATGTTTCTGGAACTTTGGCTCCTCATTCCTCGTCTCACATCATGAAGCGTGACCACACATTTGTGAACATTTCAGCTTTCCCAGTTGCTGATGGCATCGTATGGGATGCAGTGAACTATCAAATCCATGGTCCGACGGAAATTATTAATGTACCTAATGTCCTTCGTGTTTCAATGGGTGATGTAGTACAAAATAATATTCATTCTGATGATTGGGATGTGCATGCCGTTGAAGCATTGTTTGCCGATTTAAAATATTATGCATCTTTTAATGCTGAAGATTTATATATGAATTCTGCGAATTATGCCGATTTGTATTGTTACCAACATTGGGGTAATCATTTTCTCCATAAGCCAAGTGCCCTGCGTAGTTCTGTTAACTACACCCAATGGGAACATTGTCCAAACCCCTTGCCAGGTAGCTCACAAACTCTTCGAAATAAGTTTACCTATTTTACTGATTTTAATCGGTCAAACCCCGCATCCTATTATTTTAGATTAAATACCACGTCAACTCAGAAAATTATGTTAACACACACCAAATTGCTTTATTCGGGTTCCTTTTTAAGTGCCCTAGCAGTGGGTGGTTATGAGTACTGGGAGGATACAATAGATTTGAAATCCATTTGGGGCTCCAAGCCATGGCAGGTACAGGGAACCGAGGCGTTGCATCGTGCTTGCCTCATCCCTACCCAAATTATGTTCCTAAATGCTTCCATCTATCAAACTACGTGTTGGGGCTTAGCTACCACTAAACAATTAAACTCGCCCTCAATTCCATCCCTGTCGAGTTTTCCCAATGATAGCTCACGTTTTAACCTGTCCCTGACGACCCTACAGGCTCTATTACAGAATAATTCATTTAATGTTTCCAAACTGGATCAGTCACCCTGGTTGGTATGGCCTATATCATCTAATGCATGTCAAATGCGTTTTCACGACTCAGGAACTAGATACACACAGGATAGGCCTGATCCGAGATTTACTGCTTCCCGTACTGTCACTACATATTCTGTTGGTAAATTATGCAAACAATGGCTGCAACATTCGTCCCTTGATTCTGTTAAACAACATTTGTCCCTCCTTTCAGGCAATATTGATCTGTCCGACTTTGTTTTGGGACCTCGTGGTCCCCGACCTAAAAGATTCATTTATGAGACATATAATGAACTCTGGAAGCTATCACAAATGGAAGCTGCTTCCCGTCTTCGGGAAATAGATCAAGCAAATTTGGAAAAGGTGCTTGCTGTTGTTGACAATAGTATTAATACCCTGTCTTCTCGCATTTATACTTTAGAGAATATTGTGTCCTCTGTTGTTGATATTGTACAAGATGATGTTTCTGTGTTATATCATGGTCAGAATCAATTGCGTTCAGTTATGCAGTTTGCATGGACTTTACAAACGCTCAAGTTAGGTAAAGTTCCTTGGCATTTTTTGAACACCTCTGCCTTGTTTCTACCTTTTAACTTAACTGACAAACAGCAATTTATGTCCATGAAAGATGCAACTTACACTCTATTACATATCGAAAAGATGGATCCTTTGCCGTTCTCTGTTGCAGAACTTGATTCTGCTGTGTGGCTAGTTCATGGGGTTATCGCTTTACCTTTTTCCTTGTTTGAATTTGACTCGTGCATGAAACATTATCCTGTGGGCCGTTACCGGCCCTTGGGCAGTGCTTTCCTGCATGAACTCTGGTCCTTGCCTTTCATGTATAAATGCCTTCGGGACGGCAAGGAAGTCTTTCTCACGGGGGAGTACTGCGACTCGACTATGGGTCATTCGCTTATTTGTAAACACATTAAATTGCATGGCTCATGTAGCGTTTCCTCTCCTAATCTTGCTTGTGTGCTGAAAGGTATTCCTGCTCCTGTTATTTCACCTACTTTCACTCTCCTTTCCAATGGTAGTTATTTACTTTTAAATAACGAAAACTGTTGTGGCCTGCAGGCTGGCATTCCTTACATTGTAACAGTTTCGCACAGGGTTGTCTGCTGCAAAAATGTGCTTTTTCCTCCCCCTCATGGCAAGGTTGATATCTCTATTTGGCCTTCCATCCCTACCATGGAAGCAGATTTCAATAGACTGAGCAGAATAAAGGCACTATTATTAAACGAGGAAGTTATGCTCACGTCCGCCCGGGAGACATTCATTCTCCAGGTGGCGAGTACCCACAGTGAAATACAGGCCCTTTTAAACACTAATCTCCCCCAACATTTTGGGGAGTTAATACATCGTATTTTTAACGCATCTAACACTGAAGGCCTAGTACACTTTTTTAAGGTCGTGGGGTCGGGCTTGGTGTCCTCCTTCCAAACTATTTTTGGTGTCATCCCGGCTTTCATACATTCTATTTTTTCCAGTGTCTTTGGCGGTTTCCCATTGATCCTCGCTTTAGCGGCTGGTGTCTTGCTCTTAATTTGCTTTCTGCGCAATGGCTGCTCCCCGATGGGACCTGCTCGATCCAGAACGCCTCCAGCTGCTCCGTGAGCGCCTTTTGGCCGGTTTTGGTGTCTTGCCATTGGCGACACTGAGTGTGTCATATACTCTTTCATTTCGCTTTGCGTATTTCACTTGCGTGCAACCTGTGATGACTTGTGTCCGCTGTCCTTTCACCTGGACTCTGGATTATTGCCTCTCCAATTCGTCATTGTCTGTTCCGGATTTTGTTCAGTTGATGGGTCCCTTAGAGGCCCATGAGCAGGACTGTTCCGTTGCTGGCTGTATGGCGCGTGCGGCTGCACTGGGGATTTTGGCGCAATGGGATATCTGGGCGGCTGCCCAGGATCTCCTACAACGAAGCTGTTTCAATTATCACGCAAGCTGTCCCGCATTGCTTCTGGATGCTCCCTTTGTTGAGGAGCATTCCTGCTCTTTTGATCTCATGGATTGGATGGCATCTATGTTTTTTGACAATTCCAATGATGAACTCTTGGAGGGTATGGCTTTTCTCTGCACTTACACTTTCATGGATTGACCTGCCCTTCGCCGTTTGGGCGCTCCCTGTGCTCCAACGGCTGTGTTTTTCCTCTGATGGGCCTCTGTCCTGGCCGCTGGACTGACCAGGGGAGGGTGTCTTGTGGATTGTTACCTGCCTTGTTATGTTGGCCTAGGCCTGGCTGCCATGCTGCTTTTCTTTGCGCACGTTACACTGAGCCGGGTCTCCCTCGCCCTTTGCTCGTGCCAAGTTCTTTTGCACTGTCTGCATTTTCTGTTGTTCACCTTTTTGGGCTCAGTCTGCACAAACATGTACAAGGTCGCATAACAATGTATTTTGGTTCTTCCTGATATGGCCAGTCTCGCGCACCCAGACATAACATTAGGTGCAATTGCCATGAAGAATTTGGTATGCTTTTAATACTGTGGTTTACTAGCGCTTAACACACACTTGGAGAAATCCCTTTCAGTGAGAAGAGCTATGATGTCCTGCTGATGTAATTCTGCATCTAGAGACTGAGGTATGGGGGTTCGCTAGTCAAAGCCCAGAGGTCTTCTATTATTATAATAAACTATCTTACTGCAAGGGGAGGGTGGTAATGTTATTTATACGTTTATCCACCGAGCTCTGAGATGCTTTCCCCGTTTGTATTCTATGGAATTGTAACCATGCTGCTTATATTAGTCATATGCATTATGCTATTAGTACTGACACGTGTACTGTACATTAGAGCACGTAAGTTGGAATAAACATTTTAACCTATCCAGTGTCTCTTCCTTCGCACCTTGTGGACAAGTACGAGTGAGTGACGAAAGAGTGTTCTTGCTTCTGCGAGTCCTGAGATAAAGATACCGTGTTCTGGGTTGTCCAATCATTGGTACTTGGGTGCTAATGGGATGCTAAGCTAGTTGGGTTGGGGTTTTTGGGTGCTACGGTATATGGTGGCAAACCACTGTATTCCGGGGTCCCATTTTCCTGTGCATAGCTCTGTGTATGTGCAGAAACCTTATGACACTATGATTCACGAATGTTCTTTTTTACTCCATCTATTTCTGTCTGTTCTCTCTCCATAACTGTATTGGGTTTGAACCCAGAGACACGGCCGCAGCCCACTCCACAGGGACCCATTTTGGAGTATATAGTTAAAACACACCACGGATACGACCAGCTATCTTACTGTTTTAATTTTCATTGTTTCTCTCTAGCCCCCCCTTTTTGTCGTTTTAGATTGGACCAACCCTTAGGTCCTCTCATTGCAACTACTTAAACTAACGAGGTCACTACACCAACACACTTCTCAAATACCTTTATCACCCCCTCATGGTCCTGAAGAAGAGCTAAGGATCTCCTCCTGAGACCACATTAAAGCGCGAAACATGTCGACCTTATGTATCTCACATTTATAAATAGCACCATATCTTTTCAGCTACTGAGGGCCATAACTACCCTTGAGCAGCACCTAACCTGTTGTTTTTTTAATCATGACAGAGGATCCTCCTTATTAAATTGACTCTTACTAGATACCCTCTAGTCATTTTTTAACCCACTATTCACTGAGTACTGAACCACATACACCAGACGGCTTGATCACCAAAAGATCTTCAATAACTTCGGGGGACCCATAGGGCATTGCAGCGCCGGCCCAACGAGGAGCACCATCCCATGATGAAGCATGACATCCTTTGGGGTGTGTGATGGCATCAAGCAAAAGTCTCTCCGACTTTTTCCCGCCTTTCTCTAAAACGACTTCTCCCACACTCTTTTCTCAGGAACAGTGACTCTCCTTAGTGAATTATCTACCATTCGGGAGCACGAGCTACTGGACCTACATTTAGCTCCCTGTCCCCTCTCTTTTTTCAATTACTAGTTTTATTTTGCCTTCTTTATGTATTAGCAAGAATTAATTTCATGACTAGAAAGGAGCCAAAAGTATATGAGGGATAAAAGTATCTTTAGGCGTTAAGTCATCTAGGAGTTCCATTGGGTGCTGTCATATTTAAACAAAATAACCTTGGGTCTAAACTATAGAGAGTATGACTGTAGAGAGACCAATGTAAACTAAAAAGGGAGTCCTATATTAAGGACGTAATCCCATCACCCACCGAGGTGGCATGCTTCATCATCTGAGATTCTCCTCTTGACGGGGACGCCTAGCCCCATCAAGGGCTACAACCCCCTCACTGTGAGGGAGGAGCTCAGGGATGTTTTTAAACCTGATGGGGATGTACTAAATCCTGATGATAACTTTCTATTGGAGAGATGGGCGCAGCGCAAAAAAAAAAGGGGGTGTTAATGTGAAGGGAATTAAAACTAGCTATCAGGAGCGATAAAACCTTTATTATTTCGCTGCTGGTGCCAGGATTAAAAACAGAGTATATTGCAGTTTGAAAAAATAACTGCAAAAGAAAGACACACTCTGGTCAACATGTTTCAGCCAATAACGACCCAAACCGGTGTCATGGCTTTCGTTAGGACCATAATGGAATGCTGCTGCGTTACAAAACAATGTGATAAGGAAAACATTTTAGTCACTATACAAAACCAGTAATCTCCCTGTCCTTGTGGTCGAATTACTGAGTGTACCTGAAACGACAGAGAACACAAAGAAAAACAAAAATGAAATACAACGGTCTCCTACTACATACAGTTACAGGCAATGTAAGATAACGTGTGCGGTCACATCCGCATCACAAGACCATTATAGTGTCAAGAAAAAGAAGAATTCGGTAAGATTCTTACCGTAGTGTACGGATATGTTACCTCACCTCAACCTGGCAACGGCTCAGGGGAGAGGCACCGCTCTGAAAAAAGGAGGTATCAGGTGTAAACAAAGTGTAAAACACGCCTGTCATACCTGCCTTCAGGGGAGAGAGAGCAGTTTTCTCAAACCCAACGTAAATGTCCACACAAACAAACACAACCAAATATAACCAAAGGAACTTGTCCTTTATGAATTTATTCATTTACGAGCCATCTGTATTTGGAGGCAAGCAAATAAAAATAGAAAGGCCTAGCAGGAACCTTGATGTTAAGTGAGCTGGACTATATTTCATAATTTACACTTTGGGTGTGAGCCTAAGCATTGATGTAATCAATGCAAGCAGTCTCTACAGCAAGCGCTGTTTAGCAAATACACATACAATTGTGGTTCTTTAACTAACTGACTGCATATTTATGATGGCACTGGTGTGACTAAAATAGAGACACACCTAAGTTCTGCCATGATGATCCTTACATCGAGGCATATTCTACAATTACAGTTTTCAAAAGCATAGAACTAGACTTGGCCCACAGCTTTGTAAAACTAACGTGCTTATTGTTTTAATCCATCTTGTGTTAAGGCATACATCTGCATTCTAAGATGGGCATATTGCAAGAAACTGGATAGTTAACCCAGTGACAATCGCTATAAAGAGCGGGCTTAGCGGTACAGGTTTGTTTTTTACAAAAACCGCAGGTTTAAAAAGACAAATTAACATGTAGCAACTCACTCAAAATAAGCTATGATGAAAAAATGCTCAGAGGCGGACGCTTACCTATCCGTCGGTACCCCGGGCTGCATAAGAGTCGTGGCCGGAGGTACCCGACTGCGTTGTTCGGCCGATTTAAATAGTGAGAGCTTCCGGTACTGCCGATATGCGTAATGACACATTATGATTATAAATCGGTACACCTGTGTAGAAAAACGTTTCTAAACTACATACGGCTCGATGTAGGCTGGGAAAGGGAGTTTACAATGGGAACGCGCGAGCTGGCGTAAAAAACGACTCCACAGCTCAGGAGTGATGGAAGTAGTAGTTCTAAGGAATACGCAAGATCGCATGAGAACTAATTTGGGAACGCTCGAGATCGCGTGTGAGAACTACTTCATAGTTCAGGAGTGATGGAAATTGTAGTTTTTTAAAACGTGCAAGGCTCACACCCAAAGTGTAAATTATGAAATATAGTCCAGCTCACTTAACATCAAGGTTCCTGCTAGGCCTTTCTATTTTTATTTGCTTGCCTCCAAATACAGATGGCTCGTAAATGAATAAATTCATACAGGACAAGTTCCTTTGGTTATATTTGGTTGTGTTTGTTTGTGTGGACATTTACGTTGGGTTTGAGAAAACTGTTCTCTCTCCCATGAAGGCAGGTATGACAGGCGTGTTTTACACTTTGTTTACACCTGATACCTCCTTTTTTCAGAGCGGTGCCTCTCCCCTGAGCCGTTGCCAGGTTGAGGTGAAGTAACATATCCGTACACTAGGGGTAAGAATCTTACCGAATTCTTCTTTTTCTTGACACTATAATGGTCTTGTGATGCGGATGTGACCGCACACGTTATCTTACATTGTCTGTAACTGTATGTAGTAGGAGACCGTTGTATTTCATTTTTGTTTTTCTTTGTGTTCTCTGTCGTTTCAGGTACACTCAGTAATTCGACCACAAGGACAGGAAGATTACTGGTTTTGTATAGTGACTAAAAAGTTTTCCTTACCACATTGTTTTGTAACGCAGCAGCATTCCATTATGGTCCTGACGAAAGCCATGACACCGGTTTGGGTCGTTATTGGCTGAAACATGTTCACCAGAGTGTGTCTTTCTTTTGCAGTTATTTTTTCAAACTGCAATATGCTCTGTTTTTAATCCTGGCACCAGCAGCGAAATAATAAAGGTTTTATCGCTCCTGATAGATAGTTTTAATTCCCTTCACATTAACACCCGCCTTTTTTTTTTTTGCGCTGCACCCATCACTCCAATAGAAAGTTATCATCGGGATTTAGTACATCCCCATCAGGTTTAAAAACATCCCTAAGCTCCTCCCTCACAGTGAGGGGGTTGTAGCCCTTGACGGGGCTAGGGGTCCCCGTCAAGAGGAGAATCCCAGATGATGAAGCATGCCACCTCGGTGGGTGATGGAATTACGTCCTTAATATAGGACTCCCTTTTTAGTTTACATTGGTCTCTCTACAGTCATACTCTCTATAGTTTAGACCCGAGGTTATTTTGTGTATTTTGTCTATTGTTTGGGATTTTCCCTCGCAGGTCTATAAACATTCCCTAGGACGCCCTCTTTATCGTTGTTTATTCTGCTGTCATATTTACCCACGCTCTTCAATGGCAATAGGGTGGCCATGTCTCTGTAATAACTGTCCCCACAACGGGGTCATATTGCTTATCAGATATTAGGCAGAACAGTAGCACTGCAGCGATTCAGATGAGTTTGACTAGTTGAAGCACTATGCAGGTATATGCCACCCAGACTGTGGGCACATGCTATAACCCTATGGGACCCAATGGGATGGCATGAAGAATGGGCATGGACTTGCCACATCCATTGTGTAGGCTTTCAGATGTATGGTATCGACAGGCCGACATACGATACCTGACTTCACCACAGGTCAGTATTCAGACACTCTGTTTAAATGTGGGTTGCCAGGCAATTCGCCTTCTACTTTGCTTCAGGTATTCAACACCTTCAACACTGCCTGCACATCATCCAGAACTGGATGTCTAGGACCTATCTGAAGCTCACCTCAACCAAGACAGAATTCCTGTTATTTACCAAAAGCAACAAACACGAAACAGTACAAACCTGGCTCAATGATATGAACGTTGACGGCTTCCACTTCAACTTTAACTGAATGTTAAGTCACCTAGATTCACCCTGGACACCAACCACACCTCAAGGAATACACTGTCAAAAAACAGAAAGCAGCCTGGTACCAGCTCTCTCTTCTATAAAAAGAAAAAAACTGTTTCTTTCAGAAAGCGACTTCAGAACTGCTGTTCAAGACCTTGTACTCTCACATCTTGCCCTACTCCATGGCCTCCCAAACTGCACACTGGCAGCCCTACACACAGCAGCACATCTCATCCGGGGCCTGAAGAAATATGATCATGTCAGCCCCATCTTGACTGAACTCCATTGGCTCACCTGTCCAGCCCACACCATCTTTAAAACCAGCAGCATCATTTACAAAGTGATTACGACCAGCACCCCTGCTTGTCTTGTAGACAAGCTCACCATCTCCAGTGGTTCTCAGCACACCAGCAGCAAGGACACCATCAGACTGCAGACTAAAAAGTGTAGAAAAGAAAAGACAGCAGTCCTTTTCAGTCTATGAGCCCTGGATCTGAAGCAACATTTCTGTATCCATCCAGACAATCCCAACGTGGCTCCAATTTAGGAAAGAGCTGAAGACTCACCTCTTTAAAGAACTCGACATCACAATGCATTAACCAACCACAACCCAGCTACCTCTCCTAACACTTGTTGAATCTATGCCTGCCTTTGACTGTGCCGAGCACTCCGCTTTCTTCTGGCTAAGTTTGCACTATAGAAATACCATAAATGTATACATGCATACATATATGTACATAGAAATTGATGCAAGGTATGACAGAACATCAAAATACTCAGCCAAAAGTCCACAGAGGAGAAGTAGACTATATGGTGGCTATTCGTTTTTTTCACCAACTAGAAAGAGGTTTGCAGAGGCATGCTGGCCGACAGAATGAGTTTGCCACCTTGTAGCACCAAGGGATCTTTCTGTTGCAACATATGAAAGAGCTGCTCTCAATTTGATAAAGAAGGGGGTCGGAGTGAAAGTCTGCAAATCTTAACTGGACAGCTAACCGCAGATTTCAGGGACAGGATAATTAATTTAATGTGGCATAAATATCTTCTACAATTGATTAGTCGTTAACTGCACTCCTTTTTCCAAAATTATACAAAACTTTAAACCAAATCAACCACTTTTTTAGGTGTGCAGTTTTGGTGTATGCTCTGTCCCTGAACACACAAAGTGAACTCAAAATAATTGCTGGTAGCCGGCAGGCTGACTAGTCCCACGACACACTACCAAGGTGAGCCCGCAGGCTGTTAGTCGTTAAATTGATAAACACATTTTTATAAAACCACAAGAGATGTGTTGAAGTTCTTCAATTTCACTCCTTTAATTGTTGATTAAATGCATCAATCTTCATTGTATACAATCAGTATATTCCATCATCAGATCTGTTGGAAATTCATATTTATCAGAAAGTATCTCGCTCCAACAAAAACCCAATACATTTCAGGTGTAGAACCCTTCATCAGGGTTAACTGTAATCAAATTCCAAAACACAGTGTCATGAACGGATAATGGGAACCCTAAGGTGCACGGTGACTTAGTGTCATACCGGGTGTACAGTAAGCAACCTATATGTAGGAAACATAAACCAAAGTGAAGCAATCATGCCCTGAAATTTAACAGGTAAATAACGTGCTTGTGACGACGTGTTAACCCAAAAAAATATGAGCTCTACAATCCAATACCTACCCACTACTGGTCATATGGTTTGTGAATCTGGCTCGATGTGAACATGAGCTAACATGAAAAAAGGAGCTAATCTTGAGTGATAACACGTAAACTGTAATAATAAAATACCTTCATTACACTCCATCAATATGCCAATGTGAATCGTAAAACGGACTTGGCGGGTGTGAACCATTCTACAAGAAGTGCATTGTTTCTAACAATCATGCAGTAACACGTGAACTGTAATGGTAAAATACCCTCATTACACTCATTTCACCCCGGCAATGTGCCAAAGTGAATTGTGAAACGAACTCTGCTTGTGTGAACCATTCTACAAGAAGCGCATAGCTTCTAACAATCGTGTCGTATCTTAGACACCGCGTATGTATGAGTATTGAAAGAAGATGCTCAGTTCAAAATAACAAATTAGTAGAGAACACCACTACCAAGAGTAATTGACCATGATAAATAACATGAGCACAACTTATTAAGGAAGTATGAATGGAAAAGACTTGTTTTACCTAGAACAATGCTGCGGCATAAAAAACGGCGTGTCGGCATGTGCATTCAATGGAAATACTCCATTAGAGAATTATGAGCGTTTAAATCACCCGCTAGCGGAAGTAAACGTCAAAGTGAATAGCCCGTTACCCCAGAAACGTAAATAATCATGCAAGTGCCATGAACATGAAAAAAATACTCGAGCTTCTGGCTATGGGTCTGTGGTGATATTGAGCTCATCTATTACCCAAATGGGTGGTGCCTTATGAGTTGAAATACTGAAATTAACAAATGCAAAAGCGATTTTTGCTATAATGACACATTTCATGAAAATAAAATATTGAACAAAAATGAATTAAACAAACATGAACTGGGGAAGATTATTGGCTAGCATTACAATGAAATACAGCAAATGAGGGAAAAGTCAAAAGATACAGATTAGAATCAGACATTGACATTGTGATATGGGGACCCTTCTTAAAAAATTGCGCATGCATGATAGCCAAACAAAACAAAAGGTCATCTTTGGGGACAAAAAGAAAAAAGTAATTAGATGGTAAACCATATTATCAGAGAAAACAAAACATTTCAAATTTTTCATTTATTCCACTGGGTTGTAAAGTGTCAAATTTTCATGCATGCGTAATTTTTCAACAAAGGTCACTATATCATGATGTTAATGTATGATTCTAATAAGCAGGTTGATGGATCGTGTAACACTGTATCTTTTTACTTTTCCCCTTATTTGCTGTATGTTGTCTGTCCCAACAATGCCCTGTCTGCATTATGCTGTGCCAGAATCTCTGTGAACATCTTGGTTCGCGACTAGAAATAGAGACATTGATTCAAGAAATAAGCATGCTGATACCTAATGTGGAGCAAACTAAACCGGTCTTGAGCAATGCTAACAAAATCGGATGCTGATGAAGTAAAAGGAAGCAAAAAAGTTGGACCAAGGAATCCGGAAAGAAACTGAAAAGGAGTCTCACTTTGATCTGACAGCAGCATTTCTATCAGCTAACAGATATCTGCACCATGCTGTGAAGAGAAACATAGGCAACAAGACACAGAATAGGCTGGTGTTGGCATTTTTAATCATTCATGGACGATCACATCCTTTCTAGGTCTGGTGTTAGCCAAGACCTTCTGATTTTATTAAAATTGTTTGTATAATACACTTATTACCCCCAGGTCCCTCCTGTCCTCGTCCCATTCATGACAAAGTGGAGATAATCATCTCCCAACAGAAAAAAAGAACAGAGGAGTGCTGGGACCCTAACCCCAACCCCTCCCACTGGGAGTACATAAGCAGTACTTACCCAGCATTCCGCCTGTTCTTTTTTTCTGTCTGTCGACAGAATTGGGACGAGGTGCTGGTGCTGCTCCTGCTGGGCTTGAGTGGCGTTTTCTTCTTTGGACTCCCCAGTCCGGCTGCCTGGCTGTTCGGATCGGGGTCCTGCTGGTCTGTCTCCCGGCCTGCCGGGCTTGCTGGGAGGCTTGCTTGTTCCTGGCCGAAAACGCTCTTGCGTGCTGGCCGACCCTTGGCGGCTGGTGCGCCGGCCTCCCGGTTGCTTCCGGGTTGCTGGGCACGTCTTCCTATGGCCTGCCTGAGTTGGTTGACGCGTCTCGCTCGCTGCATGCCTCCTCCGGTTCCTGGGGCCCTGGTGTGTTCCTGGTGGTTCGCCTTTGCTGGCTGTGGGGGCGGGAGGGCCTTGTTCGGAGCTGCTGGCCCCCCTCCCCAGTGAGTACCGCATAGCGTTTTTTTCGTGCTTTGATTCTGTGCAGCCTAATTTGAATGGTGTACTGTGGGTGCTGCGAGATCCAGTGCATACTGGTGTTAGCGTTGACACCCGTTGTATGGGCCTTGGTAATGTGCTGTGCTCGGGTTTGTAATCCTAATGACATGTCGGTTCCCTGCATTGTTCTAACTGTGTCTGTAGTTCTTGTGCTTCGGGAGCCCATGTACGGAGGGTGTGGGTGGCCAGCAGCATGGGGGTGCATTCCTGGGGAATTGTGCTTTCTTGTTTGGCTTTGCCTGTGGTTCCCCATGGAGCGGGGGTGCTCGGTGTGGCCCCCCCGGGTCGCGTGTGCCGAGGTTGCTGTCAGCGGGGTTGGGCAGGCGGTGTCTGACTGCGCCTACGTGCGCTATGTCTCCGTTTTGTTTTGCCCCTGGTTACACCCTTGGGTGTTTCGCTCTGCTCTGGGATCCTATCCTGGTCCTTGTGGGGCCTGGCTTTCAGCGCCCCTGTCTTGTGCCCTGTGGCGTGCTCCCTCCCGGTGTCTGCCTGCGCCAGCTCTCGTGGCTCCCGTTCCCGCTGTCTCCATTTCACTCTGGGAACAGTCGGGCCTTGTGACGCCTTGCTTTCGGCGCTCCTGCCTGTGTCCCTGTGGCGTACTCCCTCCCGTTGGGCGCATGGCTCGTGACGCCCTCTGGGCTGGGGAGCCTGGTTGGGTCTCGATTTCAGCTCCCTATCTGGTATTCTGGCCTGGTCGTGTGCTGTCTCCATGCCTCCCTCCTCTGGCGTGTCGGTCTCGGCTGGTGCTGGTGCTTGTGCCGGCTCTGGGAGATGCCAGTGTTGTCCTCCGGGGTTCGCCGTCTCGTGTGGGGCACTGGTTGGTTTGTTTCCTTGGCCCTTCTTTGGGTCCTGCAGTCATACTGCCCGGTGGGTGCCCTTGGGGGTGCTGCTGTTTTCTCGCCTAACGGCCGGCCTGCCGGTGATTTGGGGTCCTTTGCCCCTCCTTTGGGTGCAGCTGTGTCTTCCGGCTGCGGTGGCGGGCTTTGCTGTTGCGGAGTCTGGTTCATGTTTGCGGGGAGGCTCGGTTGTTCCTGTGGTCTGTTCTCTTCCTCTCTCTGTGCCTCGCTTTGCCTGTGCCCTTCTGTCCTGCCACTGGTGCTCCTGTGCAGCAGTTTGTTGTCTTCTGCGCCTGCTTTTTGGACTCTGGCCTTTTCTCCTTTGTCGCCCCTGCTCTGGTTTGCTGTCCGGGGTTGTGCTGGTTGGGCCTGGTTTATTCTTAGGCCTGCCCTGTTTGGCCAGGGTTTGTGGGTGTTCGACTGGGGTTCCCCAGTGCTCTTTGGTTATTCCCCCTACGGAGGCCTCTTTGTTGAGGTTCTTCTTGCTTGTCTCTCTGTTGGCCCTTCTTCCCTTCCCTCAGGGGTTGGGTTGGGTCGGACCTGGTTAGTCCCTGGTTTGGGGTCCGCCTGGGTGTCCGGGTGCTGTCTGCTCTGTGTTGCCCGTGCGCTCGCTTGAAGCTCTTCTGGTCTGGTGGGTTGTGTTTGGGGCTGGCTGTGCTGTGGGGTTTGTGCCAACTCTGGGGTGTGTTTCGCCTGGCGTCCCCCCCCCTGGTTTTCTGGTGTCGGTGTCCTGACTTGCGTGGTTTCCGCCTGTTGGGTGGCTGGTGCCTCTGCTGTCGGGTTCCGGTCCTTGCGGGGGTTAGGTGTTCCTGCTGTTGTGGTCTCCTGGTTCAGGCTGGGCCTGTCTTTGCCTGTCCGCCCGCTCCTGTCTTCCTGTGTGCCCCCTATAGGCCTGCCCCCTTTGTGGGTGTTTGTTGGGCGGCGTCCTCCCACCTCCCCCTGTCGGGCAGGCGGTCTCGGGGTGTTTGTCTTGCCTCTGCGGTTGCCCGCTGGCCTGGCTGCTGGTTTCCTGGGGTCTGCGGCTGTGTTTTTGGGGGGGGGGCCTCTGCTTCTCTCCTTTGGCCGCTGCCGGTCTCTGTGTGGGGCGGTGGGGATCGTGTGTCCTCCATGGGCGCTGGGCTTCCGGTCTGGTTCTGGGACTTTAGCTGCTGCCTTAGTTTTTGTTTTGGGCCTGGCTGTTGTGCTCTCTGCCCTGGGCTGTTGCCTTGTTTGGGTTTCGGTCCTGCGTGGTCCGACGGTTCTGTGCTGGGGGTCTCTGTTGCCTTCCCTGGCCTTTGCCTGTGAGGTGCTGGAGCCTTCCCCGGGTGTGGGTTGGGCCGCCTGGTCCTTGTGTTCGGGCGGATTGCTTGGCTTTGGCTCTGGCTTCCCGGCTGCGTTTGCCCTCTGTTGCCTTTGTTCCGTCCTGGGGGTTTGTCCCCTGCTCCTGCCCTCCTTTGGTGCGTGTTGGGCCGTGGAGTTTTGGGTGCCTGTGCGGTCTGCTTGGCTTCTGCACTGGCTTCTGTTGCCTCTGTGGCTTGGCTGGTTTTGGGGGTTCTTTCCCTCCGCTCAGGGGTTGGGGTTTCGGGGTTGTTGCTGTTGGCCCTGTCCCACCCATTCCAGGCCTCTGTTGGGTTCCGTTTTGTTGGCCCACGGTCTTGCTGGCCTGTCTGTTGTTTGGTCGGCTGCCTGCCTGGTCTCTTTGGGGGCGTCTCTGGCTTTGGCTCATCTACTGCTGGTGTTGGGGCTCGCTTGGGGTTCCCCTTGCTGTAGTCCTGGGTTCTCTGGGCCGCTTGGTCGGCTGGCTGTTTTATTGGGGGACCTGTTGCTCCTCTTCTCCGGTGGTCGGTGTGTGCCATCTCCGGGCCTGTGGTTTCTGGCTCCGGTCACCCCCGGGTTTGCGGTTGGGGTGTTCTGCTGAGGCGGTGTTGTTTGGGCGGGGTCTCCCTCTTTTTCCCCTTTGTTCTTTGGTTTGCCCTGGTCTTGTTGCCCTTGGGAGTGGGCCTTGCCTGCCCCTGCTGCTCAGGCATTTCATGGCAGGCTCTGGTTCTGTTTGGGGCCTTGCTCCGTGGGTGGTGTTTGGCCTCCTGGGGTTCTGGTCTCTGCCGGGCCTACTCCCTGCGGGCTCTCGGGGCTTGTGGGGTGGCGTTCCGGGGGTTGTGTTCTTGTTAACCCAGTTTTTTGTTTCTGGGTACCTTGGCCTTTTGCCTCTTGGCCTGTCCCTGGGCTTTGGCTCCGCCTCCTGGGCTGGGTGCTAGGGGTTGTCCTCTGTCGGCTCTGGTGGTTGGTGCTGGCCTTTCTTTCCTGGGGCCTGGTGCTCTTCTATGGGGTTTTGTCCTCTGGGCTCTCTAGATACGGTTCGTTCTGGTTGGGGCGGCTTGTGCCTGGCCGATGCTTCCCCCTTCCTGGTTTGGTCTGGATGGTCCTGCCCTTGGTTGGTTCTTTGGGTGTGTGCCTTTGCCCTGTTGCCTGGCCCTGTCCTCTTCCCTTTTGGTGTTTGTCTCCGGTGTGGGTGGCCTCTGATTGGCCCTTTCCGCCCTTCGTGCATAGTTGCGTAGGTGGCTGTGGGACCTTCCTTTCTTCCCCTCGTCTTTTGGGGTTGCTTGTGTGTCTGTTTGGTGCCCTTGGACGTGTCCTGTTGGGGCTTCGTCTTCTCTGGTCCGCTGCGTTCCAGGGTGTTGTTTTTTTTTTGGGCACCTGCTTCCCTTTGGGGTCTCTCTGGGGTGCCTCCTT
The DNA here is from genome assembly GCA_963921515.1 of Calotriton arnoldi. Classification (NCBI taxonomy): domain Eukaryota; kingdom Metazoa; phylum Chordata; class Amphibia; order Caudata; family Salamandridae; genus Calotriton; species Calotriton arnoldi. Next base: position 1,945,559 of record CAWUFW010002503.1, on the reverse strand, counting down.
TTCGGCTCCCTTTTTTTGGCCTGGTCGCCTTTTTGGCAGGCTCACCTCCGTTTGGCGGTTTGGGTTTTCCCTTTTGTTGGCCTGGGTGCTCTGTTTCTCGTTTTTCTGGTTGGCTGCCTCCTTGCTATCGCTGTCACCTTCTGTTTTCCTTGGTCTCGGTTTCCGGTCCTTGGTGGTGTCCGTTCTCGCTTGTGGGCCGGTTGGGCCGCTAGGGGTCTTCCTCTTTGTGGGACCTCCTCACTGTCCTTTGGTTGTTGACGGCCTCTGTTGGCTTTTGTTTGGCGTGTTCTCCCTCTTCCTTGTTCCCTGTGGTGTGTTTGAGGTTTTTGGAAGGCCGGGTTTCTGCTTTGGTATTCTCCACTTTGTCATGAATGGGACGTGAACAGGAGGGACATGGGGGTAATGCTCTATTACTTACTGGTAATCTTCATTACTCTGGGTCCCGTTGTCCTCGTCCCATTCATTACGCCACGCCCTCCTTCCCGGACGGCCGGCCTTCCTGTTGGGGGCTTGGTTGTTCAGGCGGAAGTACTGCTTATGTACTCCCAGTGGGTGGGGCTGGGGTTAGGGTCCCAGCATTCCTCTGTTCTTTTTTTCTGTCGGGAGATGATTATCTCCACTTTGTCATGAATGGGACGAGGACAACGGGACCTGGAGTAATGAAGATTACCGGTAAGTAATAGAGCATTATTAATGATTTTAGCTGGTCTTTTTCACCCATTGGTCAGTTGTATCATTCACATTTTTCTTCCGCCGACTACGGCATACAGCACACGGCAATTGGCCAACCAACTTCAGCTATTGGCTATCTTCATTGGTGACAGCACTCTGCTCTTTCACAAGAGCACATCCACAAATGAAGTAGTTCCCTTCAGGGGTAGGGAGTACTAAGGCAATGTGTACTTTTTTGGGAACACTAATGTTTTTTGCTTTCAGCCAATGTTTTTTTTTCTAATATTGGCGAGGGTCCAGCAGCTCCATCAAAAATACAATTTTACAAATACCATGACGTAGATCTGCTGTTGTTTTTGATCATGTGTACCAAGTTCTTGTTTGTAGCGAGACACCTTAGTACAGATTTTATGTCATTGAAGTTATGCAGTTTTCTTCCATTGTTTGAATTCCTGCTTCAGCGTGCTTCTTCATCCTTCTCACTTCACAGCTGAGGATGTGCACCTGGTGTGGTGGCATTTATATAGGGTACAGCACCTCTCCCAGGAGTAATAATGTGTCCATATTCTGTGGCGCTGTCCCTCTGTCCAGGTGCAGGGTGTATTATGGTGGGTGTCATTCAGCGATTCTTGGTTAAATACATTAGGGTTCTTGGAGTTATAGTTGTGTGAGACGGTAAAGGCGACTTTGACACAATTTGGATTTTGACGTTCTAGCACTGTTATTTGTGAGGCAGGAATCATCCTCTGTTAAAGGGACACATACATAATGTTCCCACATAGTTACTACTTTGAGATTTTATATTTAGAAGGGAGTCTTGGTTAGAGCACTTGAGTCTGTCTCTGCTATGGGCTGGATCATGTGATCTTCTTCTGAATAAACTTATATTCCTCATCGATGTGTGCTGCCCTTCATTTCATATCGAATAAAACTGATATTTCATTTATAACATGAGCTCAGTGAGGCCCTAATTGACTCTTATGAAGAGCCTTGATGAAGCACACTGTGCTGCAAAACCTGATTCTCCATTTTAATCTTGGATGAATGTTGCCACTAACAGGCTAAGTTGGATCAGGCTCATTTGGATGGAGGAGCTCTTTCTAATCAGAAATACAAAAGAGAGCAAACATCTATGACCTCAGCTCTGTTCACCTTTCTACACTGTGGACACCTAGAATTAAGAATCCCACACAAGGAATAGCAACATGGAGTGCTAGCACCAATGGGAAGAAATCACTTGGCTTTTGGCTTATAAACAGAGGGGTTCATTGGTATATTTACCCCTTGCTGCTCGGAGACCATGTATGCTAGGGAGCTGCAGTGGCTAAAATTACAACGTGTACCCCTAACCCGCAGCGGTTCTTCCATACGAGCGGAGGAGCGCACCCCCCCCCCCACCGCTGCATAAAGTGTGAAAAATAAAATGGTAATAAAAGGATTTTATTACCATTTTATTTTTTGCTCTCTGCAGAAGTGAGTGTGAGGGCGGGGCGGGCCAGCGCATCATTGCTGTTGAGTGGCAGCAATGAGGAGTGGCCACTTCAGTTTGTAGTGCACAAGTCGGTTTGGCCAGCAATCTTGCTATGACCAGCCCGACATGCACAAATCAAACCTTTCCAACACAGCTGTCTTAGAGAGCAGCATAATAGAAGCTCCTGGATTGGTTAGGTTGGGAATGGGGTTCTGTTCTGGGATGCTGGGAGCCATAGTCTGATGTCCTCATACATTTTTAATTGCTCATTTTCCCCTGTGGTCCTGGCTGTGGGCGGAAGACTCTGTATCGCTTCGTAGCTTCTGGCTCAGGTACAGCACGGTACAAAGGGAAGAGGATGTGGCGTAACGTTCAGAGTTGCTGACTTTGGAACTGGGGTACCAGGTTCGAGTTTCGGCTTCAGCTAAACATCATTTGGTTCTGGGCAACTCACTTAATCTCCCCGTGCCTAAAAATGAATGTATCCTTGTTTAAATTAACTAGTGCTCATGTAAAGCTCTCCAAAACCTATGGATCGAGTTTGCGCTACATAAAACTGCAAAAAACAAAAACGGAATAGCGGAAACCAGGACAGTCTGACACACTGCAGAAATCCCTTCAAGCGACTGAATCGTGTCCTTGCATCCGGCTGAGCAGTTCGACTCCTAATATTATTCATCAACATCTGAAGCTTGTTTGTGCATGGCCCCGGAAGAATCCTACTGAACAAGATTCATAAATGGTAATTGACACTTGGATGAAAACAAATTGTAAGTTAAAAAGCACACCAAGACATAACAGAAAAGAGATGCAGGCTAGAGGGACCTTAAGTGACCTGTGTGGCGCAGTCCACGTTGTGTGATGAGCCGCATGGTTGGAGAGTGCAGTGGTACTGGAGTAAGGGCACTACAGGAAGAGATGGCAAACCTAGGGCGCGCTGGGTGCAGCTGCATTGAGGGAAGTAAATGTCAACATTTTTAACATTTAATTGTAACTTGAAAACGTTCAGGTCAGTGATTTAGTTTCTGTTTACATTACGATCTCTTGCATAGTTGCATTCCCGAAAAGTGTTGGCTATTTTACAATGTTGTTTCTGTATTTCTTTCATGCATCACATTACTCTTGTACAGTGCAGACTTTGAATTGAGTCGCAGCACTTGAGAGCTCTGGAGCTGAGGCTGAGGGCAGTGCGAGTTTCTCACAGTGCTTGTCAGGTCAGTGAGTGAAAAAGGTCTTCAGAAATCTTGATGGCCATCCAATCCTGGGCCTCTCTGCAGAGTGCACTGGGCAGTGATCCTGTTTTCCAGTTGTAATTGTGATTCTGAGCATATTGGTTTGATGGGGGTACACTTTTTTCAAAATAATGATGACATGGCAAAACTAAAAGGAAATGTAGTGCTCGATTGCTACTTATAAGTCATGCCTAACTTTTACGCCTCACCACTTTCAAATGTCACCAGCCGCCATTACAATTAACACTATCATTATCAGGAATGGTATGGTATTTGAATGCCATACCCATGCTTGGATGCCCATGTGACGGCATACAACATGAGTCGTTCCAAATGGCACCTTGCCTAATTTTAAATGTGACTCTGTACCCTAATATGCAATTAGTCAGTGTCCAATCTCATTCATTCCAGCAAGCAGCGCACTGTTTTGCTTACCATGACACACGCCCTTTGCTTACTGCATGATATTTGGTTGTAACCTGCCACTGGACTGTGGAAGCAGAGTTGTCCACGTGTGTTAGTGTTGGTATAGTCAGTTTTTTTATTATACCGTCAGCAGCTTCCTGGACAAGACTCCTACAGTCAGGAGAGGGCTGTGCAAGTAAGAGCGCTGGGGCCATTGGGGGGGGAGGGGGGGGGGCATTCGACAGCCGACCACGTGGGGAAATTAAATAAATAATTAATTTCCCCTCGTCATCGTCTGTCAAAATCCCCCCCACCCGGCCCTACCACTCTTACCTGCCCGGGCCGCAGCTGCCTTTAGTACAGCGTTTTGTCTTCTTTCTGGCTGCTTGCTGGCCGCCATTTTGAATTTGGTTGGTAATACCAGGTTTTTGCAAAACTACTCCAGATCCAATATGGTGGAGTTCACCGCACTTTTAGCTGAAATACACAAGAGGTCCAGGCTTTGTTATGTTGCAGATAGTTGTGTGCCACTGGATAACAAACACATTTGCCTGAAATTCCCGTTTCACGTCATACAGCATGATTGGACCCTCCTCTGGTCCAATCATGTGCAGTGAGGACCATTTTGCCATTAGCCCAGTCCAGACTGGGCAACAACTATGGTTCCTGTGCACTCACAAACTCAAGAGTCTGGTGCTCTACAGGCGGTGTCAGAGATATGTCTGTTGGCAACATGGGTATTCTGCGATTAATTGTGGCACTTGGGAGTTTCTGTCATATGCCAGTGCATACCTGCCATCTCGAGAGACGGTCTTCGGTTCCATCACAGTGATAAGTTTTAAATAAGGCACTGGCAATAATCAGAGGCGCAATGTTTTTTCTGATGCTACAAATGGGCAGACAAACCAGCACCATTCCATTTAACGTTTGTGTTTCATCTACGGCTTCATTGTTTGTGTCTGTTCTTGTATAATATGTTGCAGCGCAATTTTCCGCAGTGGTCCAGCTCATTTGTTCCTAACCGCACCTGCTCTGGTTCCTAAGCTGCATCTTTAAGGAGGCCCAATTAATGTCGTATAGTTTTTAAGAAAGACACGAAATCCCAGGCCTGCAGCATTCTCACTCTGCACTGAGTGGAAACCTCCGCGGTGGTAGGAGCATGAGAGAATGCACAGAGAGCAGAGGCTGGAAGGACAACTGTGTGCAGTGTGCAGGCACCTTAGAATCATTAGCACCAGACGAGGCGTTCTATCAGAGTCTGTCTTCCTCTTGCTTCTTTGGAGGACAATTGATTTTATTTCAAATAAATCTTAGCCTTTGTAATGGGAGTTGTGAGTGGATGTGGTAAAATAAGCTTTTATTGAAGCACAGGGGAAAAAACACAGGCGCCAGTCAGCGGGTGAAGAACAGAGCAGCTCTGGGGTGAATTTACAGTCTCTCGGCACCTTATAGATCACTAAAGGCTCTGGAAATGACTAGCCTTACAGTAGCCATGTTTATGGATTCGTGAGACATTACATAGAGATCTTTGCATTCATGCATGTACAACAATATTTTTAAGCAGAAGGACATAAAATAAACGTGGCTTCGTATTTGATGACAAACTAAGTACATAGAAGCTAGTGAGCCGACAGAAGCTCAGAGCGGCAGAAAGAAAAGCCGAGAGCTAGGGCCTAAGGATACTGATTACCCCGCAATTAATGTGTTTTTCATATTCAGCTTTACATATGAATAGCGAATGTTCAACCTTAACCCAACACGGATGTAATATCCAGGTGTAGCCTTTTAATAACTTTTGGAAGCAGTTTTGCCAGACAGAATAGTAACTTGTTTTTATAGCGCTTTACATGCGGCTGTCCGAGGCCCCCCGCAGGGGGCCACTAATGAGGGCAGCCCTCTAGTACCAGCTGGGCACCCCACACCCCCGTAGGGGCAGGGACTCAGGGAGGAGTCCCCCAAGCTTTGGCACAGCGCGCTAGGCGAGCATCACTTCCGGGGCGTGAGGACAGGGTGAGGGGTATATAGGCCTCCCCCCACCATCTTGTCGGCCTCTTTCGCGCGCCCGGACACGCCGTCCGTCTGCCTGTCCTCGGTCGTCCTGATTACCTGTGAGCTGTACAACGCAGTGAGTGACTAGATCGCAAGCCCCCCCCCCCTTCGCTTCTTTGGTGGCCAGGACCGGCTCATGTTGGTCGACGTCCCGCCAGGGGGGGGGGGCACAGCTCCCGAGGTTCGAGGACGGCAGCACCCCGCCCGGGCCGGGCCTGGCGGTGCTGACCAGGGAGGGGGCAGAGCCGAGTTGGTCGATGCCCCTCTCCGGCAGGGCGTTTTGTTCAAGCGGGGCCAGGGTTTGCACTGGGTTGCCCGTGGGTGTACCCGGGGGGATGGGGGTGGCTGGCCGCTACTGTGGGGGGGCAGCAGGATGTCGGGCTTTGCGGTCCCCCGCCCGTGGCCAGCCTGTTGTCTGGGGCGGACCTCCCTCCTGGGAAGAGCACTGGCGTGAGATCGCCGCCTGCAGACAGCCCTAGCGGGGCCTGAAGCGCGAGCGCTCCCGCGGCCTCATTTGCTCCTTTGTGCCGGGGGCTTGTGCCGTGCCTCATACCAGTCTGGTGCACCCGTTCGTGGGTCCGGTCAGGCGGTGGGGCGCGCGGCCTGCCGTTCCGGCGTGTGCCCGGGTAGTCGCGGTCGCTTGGGGCGGTGCGCACGGGTGGTGAGCACATCGTGCACGGGGGGGGGAGGAAGAGTGGTCATGTGCACAGGTGAGCACTCGCGACTGTTGCGCGGCCCGGCACGACCCTCCCCCTCCCATAAGGTTGCTGGTCCGGAGGTACGGTTGTACCCGTTCTGCCTGCCCTCTGCTCCGCTCGTCGTGGCGGTTCGTGCAGGGGCAGCGCTTGGGGCTCTGGCAGCAAGGGTGCGCCGAGCACCAAAGAACCCAGGTCTAGAGGCGTGCAGGAGGGGGTGGGGTCACGGGTGAGCACTCGCAACGGTTTCGGCCCCCCCTCCCCTCCCGGGTAGTGCTGGATGGGAGGTACGAGCGTACCTGGTCTGCCTTCTCTCCGCTCGTTGTGGCTGCTTGTGTTAAAGAGGCGGCGAATGCTGCCCCCCCCCCCTTTAACCGCAGCGCGAGGACACCAGAGTCCCGGGGAGGCTGCACGCGCTGCCTGGTGGGAAGGAACACAACCTTACCACGACAGCCACATTTGCGGTACTGCCCTCGCGCGCATCTTTTAGCGACAGAACGTCCATGAAGGGCCGCGCGGGAAGCGTCGCGTGTGGCGCCCTCCTTTACTGTGGTAATTGAGCTGGCCAGGGACGGTCACTCGCCGGTCACAGGCCTGTGCTGCGTGGGGGGTGAGGGCGTCCGCATGGTTTCCTCGGCAGCAGGCCATCAGGCTCCGTGTACGCAGTCTGTGGGAGCGCAGGCTTATCTCAGTGACACCTCCGCTCACGGCGCCCGTGCCATCTCTATCCCCATTCATCAGTGCTGCCTCTCCGTTCGCTCCCTGCCCCACCAGCACACCCGCCCCCAGCAAAGAATAGGAGGGTGGGAATTGGCGGCTGAGGCTATGGCTGAGTCTCAGCACAGCCCCGTGTCTAGGCTGCAGTCGTGGCTGCTAAATGGCCCCATGTCACGATTAATGGGGATGACTCGAAGTCTTCCTAATTTTAAGTAGCAGCACTGAACATTCCGAGACTCACGGGCTGATAGCTTGTTATACGGAGAGTAAAACTACGAATCCCAGCATGCTTAGTGTTGTAGGTGGTAAAAGCAGGTCTGGCCGAAAGTCGCAGCAATGACATGGGAGCTGTTTGACACTTTGCTGGGTAGCGCCTCTATTGCCAAACAACGCCCTGCTTAATGTAAATGGTGCAGCGTTTAAGTGCACGTGTACTTAGTGCACTCAACCTTTGCAGCCGTCCCGGTTCCGGACTCTGTCAGTGACCTCCCTCCTAATCATCCTCACTACTGGAAGGGGTTCACGGCAGCTGCGGCGTAGTAGGGTTAGTGTACTATTCAACCCCCAGAAATCCACCGCAGACCCCTGGGGTTCCCTACCACTTTTACGTTGGATGTGTTGATTGTGGTGCACTTTTAATCGTTAGCGGCGATCACTGCGCTTCCAAAGCATGGCGGTGGTTCCTTTTGCGGTTGTCTGGGGCCACGGGTACGGTAAGGCCGGTGGACTGTAGAGTTTGGCTTGGCCACGTGTTGGCTGGAGGTCTCTGGCAATGACCAGTGCCGCAGGCACCGCAGTTATGGGTACGCTACTGCCCGCCAATTGATATGGCACTGTGCCCGGTGGGACTTGGATGGAGGGGAGAGGCCCAGGCCCGTTGTGTGGACCCCTCCGCCCGGCGTTGGCATGTGTTGCGCTGGGGGGGGGGGGGTGCAAGTGTGAGCTTCCGGCCTAGTGAGTAATGTTTGGCCCATCCGCTGCCTGGAAACGGTACACAGGCCCATGAGGTGGCAAAGGTAGATCGTCTCTGGCTTCTGGCTCCTTGCACTGGGAACTCCGGCTTCCGCGTATGCACGTACTGCATCCTCGGAGTGCTTCGGGTACAGGACAGCTGTTCCTCTTGACACAGTTGCCAGCGCCGCAGGGGGACTTTTGGCGCCCGCAGTTGCAGGTAGGGACATTCACCCATCGGTGCGGGTATTGCGAAGGTGAGGCGGACATGTAAGCGTATTTTATTACGGGCTTTGTCATTGCTGCACATTACCTTTTAACTGCATACAGGGCGCAGTGCTTTTGCAGGGCAACACATTTCCAGCCTGCTTAGCATAGCCAGCAACCGTAGCACAGGCGCAAGGTCTACAGTCTTTCGTGTGACAAGCCCCTCCAAGTCAAGGGTTCGACTCCCGGCAGTGGAGGCAAGGTTTTCTTTCTGTTAGGAATGAGTTACTTTCGGCAGATGCTGCGAGCCTTATTTAACGGTAGGGTTAAAGAGCCACAAGTGTTCAGGCCATAATGCATTAGGCCACCGGGTCGCACAGCATTAAAATAAAAAATAAAAATTGTACTTTAAACGGCAGGACACCTGTTTTATTGTGCATGTTAATTATTCTTTAAGGTCCCTATTGTGCGAGCCTGCGAGCACAATTTCCATCATAGAGGAAAATGCTTGTTTAATTTATATTTTGTTGTTAGAAAGGATCATTTACATAATATACAATATGTTCCTGCCAATGGTGATTAGATTTGAAATCCGTTCATGTTCACCCCGTTTATTTGGGTGGACTGAGCTGCAAACAGCTGCTAATGTATCATGGCCAGTTACGTTGGCTCGCAGAGCGAGGGAGGCTTGGATGCTACACCACCATCCGTTTTGTGTAAGGAACCTTTATGGTGCGCATGGCGCCCTCCCTCGGGATGTGTAGCGGGGGACGGCGTTGACTACAGACACGCGCAGGGGTCATTGGCCAATGTCTGGGGGATCTCAGCTAGGGGGAACAATCGAGCAGCGTGCTGAGTGCAGGTAGTTAATTGGTGGTACTGTTAATTATAGTTTCTCATGTTCGGCTTTGCATCCAATACTTGGGATGCATCCGGTTGGAGTAGCACTCCAGAAGCTTAACCATGGCTTCCTTTGCGCTGGCCGAGTTCTGCTGCATTTGTGTTTCATGTGAGGGCCTCTCTTGTGCGCATGGTGCGCTCACTCTGGCAGTTTAGCGCGGGCCATTGTTGTCTTCTGACCCTCGCACAGGTCATGGTCGATATTCTTACAACTAAGCCATTAGTTGTTGCTTATTTACCTTATGCAACTAACAACCATTGAAAGTCAATAGTCCCGGCTTGCTGTAGGGGTCATGTTACGGTTGATTATATATCTGGACACAATGATAGAAGAGGCAGAACTATGCAGCACACCACGCTAAGCAAAGATGTTCAGCTTGGATGTTTTAATCCATGCCCTTCATTACATCAACCCCCCCCATCTTTTGAGAGACCCCCAGTTTTCATACCACTTAAACCCCGGGCTACAGAGGTCGACACAGTCAAACTGGAGGAAGGAGTGGTTTTGTTTTGTTCAGGGGGTGTTTTCGTCTGCTGACCACATGAATCCTGGTTCACATTAATGTTTGGTGAATGCGAGGTGACCATAATGGCAAAGTTCGGATCTGTTCGTGGTGTGGTCATCTTGTATGGGGCTAGAGGTCCGTTGGTCTAATGGGGGTTATTACTGATACCGATATGTCTCCCTCATCTTCAGTGTTTGATTTTGCTCGCAAGAAAGTGCCAGTGGCACGCTGGGATACATTAGCAAAGTCTGTATGGGATACATATGCTGGGTGAGGGACGCCAGCATGGCGGCACAGCACCCGTCAGTGCAGAGGACGGATGGGTCTGCAGGCTAGCACCCAATTGGTGTCGCGGGTGACCACGCAGTTGGTCATCATTTCTCTGCCCCCATCTTTTCATAGGGAAGAGATATGTGGGGTACCTAATTGCTCACAGCCTGGCACAGTAGGTGGGCGCAAAGCGGGTTGTTACCCATTAAATGTTTTAAATGATTAAATGATTGAAAATTTAGCCAGTCTGTTACCTGTGACCTGTTTTCCCGCCGTTGGCCTCAGGGAACAGCCGCACTCCCATTGGCTACCTAGACCTGCAATCAGCCAATTAGGTGGGGTGGGGGCGGAGTTAGCTCCAACTCCGGTGCACACAAAAGAATGGCTGCAGCGCGAACGCGCAGCGGACGTGCGCAGCAGGCGCGCCGCTGGCGCGTCGAAGGCGCGCCTAAGGCAAGCCCGTCTGCGCCCGTCTGCGGCCGTCCGGGACCAGGGGCCAGTTACTATGCCCCAAAAATTATATACACCATAACAGAGCTTAAATCCTTAGCCTCAGGGAATATGCTACCTCTAAATTTGGACAGCCAACAATTACTAGATGAACTTGGCCTCCTTCAATCTGGTCAGTCATCTGAGCTTGGCAAAAATAGAGATTCTGGTCAAAGCGCTAGTCAGATTACTGCACCAAATAGCCAAAGCACAGCACGCTCGGTAAAAGAACTGAGCATAATGTACTTAAATACCCGGTCTGCAGTAAAGCATAAGTTAGAATTGTTTAACCTACTTGACACTGATTCACCCGATATATTGTTCTTGTCAGAAACATGGCTGACGGAAGAAGCCACGCCTGATATTTTAGCTGCACTGCCAGACAATTACTACCTGCTCTCCGCAAATAGAACAGGAAAAAAAGGGGGGAGTGGCAGCTGCTATAAAAAAGGATTATCCGCCATTAACGTCTCGCCATTGGAGATAGAATTAGTGGATAGCCTAGTCTTCAAATTAGACCTTAACAACAGCACCATGATATGTGTACTTGTGTATAGACCTCCAATTTCTATGCCTAACTTCCCAATAATGTTTGCAAATTGTATCGCATCCCTGACAATTGACTTCTCCAAAGTCTTGGTCATTGGTGAACTTAATTACTGGGTAAATGAAGTAACAGGGGAAAAAGTGCCAGGGAATTGACCGACGCCCTACAAAGCCTGAATCTCTCACAACATATTCAAGCGCCAACACACAATAAAGGTCACATTCTTGACCAAGTATGGTCAATCAATCTGACCCTCCATAATTTGGAAATACAACCATGTATATGGTCTGACCATTATATAATTAGGTTTGTAATAGGCAATATCTACATGTCCAGAACAACATCTTCTCAAAAGACCCTATCAAGAAACTGGCACCACATTAACTTAGAAGCATTATGTGACACCTTAAAACAGAAACCTCCAAAAATTAAGGATAATGTAAATAATCTGGAGCGAGAAATTGCAGACTGGCAAAGAAAAGCCATTAATTCTCATGCTTCCCTAAAATCTCAAATCTCACGCATTAGGGAACATGAAGCACCCAAATGGTTTACGGAAGACTTAAGATTAGCCAAACTCCAAACTCGCCAGGCAGAGCGGAAATGGCGCAACTCCTATTCACCTGAATCTAAAGAACATTATAAAACTAATTTCAGGAAATATAAACACGCCATAATGGAGGCAAAAAAACAATTCTTCTCTAATAAGGTGTTGAATTCAATTAATAAAACTAAAGATATTTTTAACACAGTAAGGGAATTATCAAACCCTGATCGTGCAACTCCACCAATTCCTGCTACTCAGAAACTTTGCAATGACCTAAGTAATTTCTTCATTGAAAAAATAGAGAAAATTCAGGAATCCATAGATACCAAACATCAGGAGATGGAAAATTGGGTTGTAAATACCAACACTGATATCCTGACCACTTTTCCATGCATAGACCAAGATCTTTTCTTGGAGTATCTAAACATAATAAAATCGGGCTCCCCAAATGATGTCTGTCCACCTGAAGTACAAAAATCCATTTTCAAAGCATTCCCTAAGATCACTCTCTCTCTTTGAATCTATCCTTAACACAAGGGACAGTCCCACAAGCTTTCAAGGAAGCAGTGATTATTCCACTTCAGAAAAAGCAGGGAGTTGATCCCCAGAGGCTGGACAATTATAGGCCAATATCTCTCCTCCCCTTTTCGGCTAAGGTGTTGGAGAAACATATAGCAAAGACTCTTAGCTCCTTCATTGAAAAAACAAACTTCCTAGATCCTCATCAGGCTGGTTTCCGGGCAGCGCACTCCACGGAGTCCATTATTCTGTCTGTAATAGATGACCTAAAGGGAAGGCAGATGTCGACAGCACTCAAGCACTGATTCTCCTGGACCTGTCTGCAGCCTTTGATACTGTCAACCACAACATCTTGGTGGACCGTCTGGCTGCAGCAGGTCTCAGTGGTACTGGCCCTGAAATGGTTTCAATCATTTCTTACAGATAGAAAACAGTCAGTTTGGCTCTCTCCGTACAAATCGGACACAGTAAATCTGAAGTGTGGAGTGCCACAGGGCTCATCCCTATCTCCTCATCTTTTTAATATCTATATCCGTCCTCTTATCGTTGCGTTACGACAGATGGGAGTGCAAATCTACAACTATGCTGATGATATGCAGCTAGTCTTCCCCATCAATGAATCTATAGAGTCTCAGGAATTTCTTAAAAAATCCATGCTGTTCATCATGAAATGGATGAACAAAAATCAATTAAAACTTAATGCCTAAAAAACAGAAATCATCATCCCCCACAATAAACTCCAGCTCTGGACCCCCGCCCACTGGCCCTCGGAGTTAGGCCCGCCTCCGGCATTAAAAACTCGATAAAAAGCCTAGGCATACACATTGACTCAGACCTAAACATGAATACGCAGATTGGAGCGGTTACCTCCGCTTGCTTCCTCCAACTGCGTAAACTGAGGAAAATCAGAAGATTTTTCAGTAGAGAGGCATGTATCCAAATTGTCATCTCTTTGATTATGTCAAGAATTGATTATGCTAACTCTATATACCTAGGTCTTCAGCGCAATCAGATACATCGTCTGCAGCTAATACAAAATCAGGCAGCCAGAATTATATTCCAACAAGACAGACGTTGTCACATCAAGCCGCTGCTAAAAGAATTACACTGGCTTCCAGTGGAGCAACGCTCCAAGTTTAAAGCCGGTTGTATTCTTTTTAAAGCCTTGCACGGGACCGGCCCTAAGTACATTTCATCAAAAATTCACAAGTATAGCCCCCACCGTACTTTAAGATCTATGCATATGAACTATCTAGAGGTCCCAGTTTTTAGACGAAAAGAACAGGAGGCTCACGTTTCTCAATATTGGGACCCAAATTCTGGAATGCCCTTCCGCCCTCATTGAGACTTGAGTCAGATCTCTTTCATTTTAGGAAGACGTTGAAGACCTGGCTCTTCACCCAAGCTTATAGTTAGACCAGGTTCATCCGTACTAGTAACTGCTTCAGGAAGGCAACTCCGTCAGCGCCAAGAAACTGTTGGTGAACGAGCGCTATAAAAGTTCATATTAACATAACATAACATTAAAACAAATGCTTTGGGGCACTTGCAGCAGTGAGGGAGCTTCCTGAGGACATGAGGGTTAGTAGCACTTCCCTCCCCCAGTCAGCAGAATGGCCGCAGGCTCGGGCAGGTCAGAAGGGTATTTCTGGGCGGTGCTTGTAGAAGGTCATGTACCATTAAAGGCATGTTCCACGAAAGGGCAGGTTACTGCGAAGGTTGTTCCAAAGTTTTGGGGTCAAACTGGGTTGGAGCAGTAAAGTCAAAGCACAAACAGGCTACAATGTATTAAGGAACAATTGGCATTCCCAGTATTCAATAAAAGGGCAGGGATTGATACATATTGTCCCCTCCTGTTCCCACGGTCTTGTCTGCAGAAGTTCAGGAGGGCTAGACTTCACCTAGGGTGGTGACTGGCTTAATCGAGGGGCAAATCCAAAGGTTTCACATTTACTAACGTGTGAAATTTTCAGCTGCAGTGCATAGTTTTATTCATATGCACAGTATTATTAAGTCAAATAATAGATGTATTGACTAGTACGACCAGTGGACGTTCTCACACCAAGGCATTTGGCAGCGGTGAGGGTGGCTAGGCTGTAAGGATATCAAGGTTGAATATGACTGCCAGTATCAGTAGCACTGAGCGGCTTGAAGCCAGAGGCGGTAGCCGATGCAAGGGCAGCTGTTAGATTAGAGCCCTACTCAGAGGGACCGCCTTAAGTGCTTGGAGGTCTGTTGGTACCGCCTTTCAAGGGAAGCCATTGTCGAGCGGGCTGCTCTGAGCAGGGCATTTGCAGGCGTAAGTAACAAGTATCAGCTGCCAGTTCAAACGTGCATCTTTCACTAATTTACTCAGAACAACTGGGACAGGAAGTAAGGCGGGCTGGATAACTCCTGCTTCTACCTGCATTGGCACATCTTGTCAGGAGTGACTGTCAAAGGGATGGCACGTAAGCCAGGTAATGTTAGCACCCATCCACACCAAGCCGATTGGTTAAGGTCACCCCTGGGCCGCGTTACACAGCCCAGTATCGGGCCCTTGGGGGCCAGTGCATGAATTACTAAAGTGAACTGAACAGGAGGAGTGACCGTGGGTTACGCTAGCAGAAGTTTGGGGAAGAGCTAAACTCCACCCATGGTCATGGTGTAGTCTTAAGTAAGTTGGAGTTGTCACTCTTATTTGACCAGGGGTTCGATGCTGCACGAGGGCATCGCTGCGCTGCGGCCAGAGCACTGTCTTTGTGTTTCCCAGGGGGCAACTAGTGAAGGCAAGGCTCTTCCCAAACCTGGCACCAGAACACAAGGTAGTCAGGGCCAACTTGTCTGTTGGGTGACTTGGGTAGGCACCTGTGTAGTTGTCACTCCACGAAGGGGTGAGTTGTCTCCAAGAGTGGGCACAATACATATAGGTGTCTGTTTGTGGTATCTCTAGCGGACCCACTGAAGGTGTACTGCAGCTAAACGGAACTGGGAAGCTTGGTTTCCGTCACTGTGGCAGGTCTAAAGCATCCAGGGTCGGAGATGCGCAGTAGGTACTGTGCATCTGTGATCCGACGGCAGTTGGGCAAGCGGGGTGCGCTGCGTAAGTTGTAATTGCACGAAAGGGTGAGGTGTCTCCAGTAGTGGGCGCAAGACATACATTGTTTCAAACCAGCTTTGATACCATTAAGGTGTTCACCAGGGTAGCAAGCAAAGGGGTTTGTGCATACGTCTGGGCAACGGGGCGAAAGAAGTGCACCCCAGAACCAAGGGCAGTTGACTATGATCCTGCAGTTAGGCGCAAACGCCCGCCCGGTCAGTAATAGATGCCACGCTGGAGTGGTGACGCCGTCAGCCAACAGTGGGCTGCCGTCCCAAGTAATGGGGGCACAAGGTGTCAAGCACAAAAGGCTACTATATAAGAGAACATTTGGCATGTCCAGTGATCAACAAAAAGTAAAATTTAACTGAGCAGGTAATTTCCACTGCTGGGGTTGCACTGGGGTAGGCAGTGTGAACGCCCCTGCCCCCCTATTCGGGGGCTCTTGCAGGGAGGGTTCTAGCCTGGCGAATTTTCCTGCAGTTAAGGTCAAATGCCCTGCCCAGTTAGCTATATTAGCCTCACTGGGCGGGGGTGCTGTCAGCTAACACATTGTGCTGCGTCCCCAAGAAAGGGGGGAACAAGGTGCCAAGCACAAAAGGCAAGGCGAGCAGTGTGAACCCCCCCTATTCGGGAATATTCTGGGATGAAGGGCAAAGTAGGACTTAGTCAACCCTTAAGGTTAGGCACTATATGGCAGCCAATGCGCACTGCATTAATCAGACGGATTCTCTAGCTGGTATCCCTAGGGGGGTTCACCACGAAGGGAGCTGAGCTGGCGAAATTCCCATAAGAAATAAGGGATGCACGACAAGGGCAGGAGGGCACCCTGGCTCATTGTCACACACGTCTAGTTATGGACATTCCTGTGCGTCATGAGTTAGAAAGCAAATGGACGGTGCAAAGGTTAAAGTATAATCCTTCTCGCCCGAATAGCCAAAAGTAGGCAGGTGGGTGTGGGAGCGGTCTCCCAACAAGCGGGCAGCTGTCCCTTAAGTGGGGACACAGGTGTGCTAGACACACCGTCCCTAGTAGGACGGCAGCTAGGTGAGCTCAGCAAATTCATGGGGCAATGTGAACCAGGGAATCTGATCTGCCCCGCCCAGAGTTGGCACAGGGCTGAGTTATGTAAGTAGTGGAACTTTCCCACAGGAGGGTGGATAGTTCTTGGCACAAATTCACAGGGCAGAAGGGCCTTTGTGTTGCATTAGACACTAGCGGATCCAGGCTATCGGCAAGGGCTATTGTGATATAGATGGGGTTCATCTATCACCAGTGGGAGGGATCTCTTCCCTAGCTTTGCAGGAGGCCTGGAAATGAGAGGTTGCAGGTGAGAAAGGAGCTGTTTTGGTGGGGGGTTCTGGCGGCGACGGTGGCCACCTCCAGAGCTGTGGCGGAGTTACAGGGCGATCTGGAAGGGGTACAGAAGGGTACCTCTGCGCGGCACCATGGTGGGTGCCAGAGCCAAATCCTAGGAGCCTCATGGGAGGTTCCTGGAAAACCGTGTCGGCGCCCCGTTAGTCCTTCGGGCGGTTGTGGGCCTGAACAACCGGGGGGTTTGCTATGCTACGCTCCGCCCTGAAGGGGGCGTGAGTAACAAGGGACCATGTGTCACGTGATCCGGAAAGAGGATCACCAGAAGTGGCAGCACAGATGGGGTTCGCCCCAGTGCTGCTTGGCTCATCAGGCGGCCCAGACGGTTGCCTGCCCTTGGATCGCCCGTAAGATAACCCACCATATTACATAACGGTGTATGTAATAAACCTGCAGCATTTTTACCCAAACAAGAAATGTGTTGTGTGTTTATTTATGAGCATGCATGTTACGTTGGAGGGGTGGGGTAGGTTGCCAATGCTGGTACTATGCGGCTGTCCGAGGCCCCCGCAGGGGGCCACTAATGAGGGCAGCCCTCTAGTACCAGCTGGGCACCCCACACCCCCGTAGGGGCAGGGACTCAGGGAGGAGTCCCCCAAGCCTTGGCACAGCACGCTAGGCGAGCATCACTTACGGGGCGTGAGGACAGGGTGAGGGGTATATAGGCCTCCCCCCACCATCTTGTCGGCCTCTTTCGCGCGCCCGGACACGCCGTCTCCCACCCTACCGCTTACCCGGCGTGGTTCATGGCAGGCAGGAGGCAGAGAATGTTGTAATGTTGCCTTTTTTCGTTGCAGGCGGAGTTACAGGGCGATCTGGAAGGGGTACAGAAGGGTACCTCTGCGCGGCACCATGGTGGGTGCCAGAGCCAAATCCTAGGAGCCTCATGGGAGGTTCCTGGAAAACCGTGTCGGCGCCCCGTTAGTCCTTCGGGCGGTTGTAACTTTTGGAAGCAGTTTTGCCAGACAGAATAGTAACTTGTTTTTATAGCGCTTTACATGGCACTTGTGCTGTTTCTAGGTATGTAAACAACACACTTTGAAACGAGTTTTCCGGTCTCAGAAGTATGAAGGGCTGAAGTAGCTTGTCTGGGTTTCGAATTCGTGACCTGCAGATGGCAACACTCAGCAGCAAGGTTTAACTCACAGAGGTATCTGCAAGAAATAGGGGGCGTTTCAATGCTGCCTTTTAATTCAGCTGTTTCTGGTACTTTCACATTCATTTTCCTAGTGGGAAGTACCAGCAAGCTCAGAGAGTACAAGAAGGGTAGCATTGCCAGATGAGGGCTGCCAGCAACAGCTGTTCTGCAGGTGCTAAATGAGCCCCTACAACGGGGAATCTTCCCTACTCTGGCGACGGTGGCTAGAACAGGAAGCCTTCCCTACTCTGGCAATGGTGGCTAGAACAGGGAACGTTCCCTACTCTGGCGATGGTGGCTACAACAGGGAACCTTCCCTAATCTGGCAATGGTGGTTCAAACAGGGAGCATTCCCTAATCTGTAATAGTTGCTAGAACAGGGCACCTTCCCTACTCTGGCAATGGTGGCTAGAACAGAGAACCTACCCTATTCTGGCAATGGTGGCTAGAACAGGGAACCTTCCCTACTCTAGCAATGGGGACTAGAACAGGGAACTTTCCCAACTCTGGCGATGGTGGCTAGAACAGGGAACCTTCCCTACTCTGCAATAGCTGCTAGAACAGTGGACGTTTCCTACTCTGGCAATGGTGGCTAGAACAGGGTACCTTCCCTACTCTGGAGATGGTGGCTACAACAGGGGACCTTCCCTACTCTAGCGATGGTGGCTACAACAGGGGACCTTCCCTACTCTGGCAATGGTGGCTAGAACAGGGTACCTAGTGGAAGTACCAGCAAGCTCAGAGAGTACAAGAAGGGTAGCATTGCCAGATGAGGGCTGCCAGCAACAGCTGTTCTGCAGGTGCTAAATGAGCCCCTACAACGGGGAATCTTCCCTACTCTGGCGACGGTGGCTAGAACAGGAAGCCTTCCCTACTCTGGCAATGGTGGCTAGAACAGGGTATCTTCCCTACTCTGGCGATGGTGGCTAGAACAGGGAACCTTCCCTACTCTGGCGATGGTGGCTAGAACAGGGGACCTTCCCTACTCTGGCTAGAACAGGGAACCTTCCCTACTCTGGCGATGGTGGCTAGGTTTTAACAATGTCAAAGAATGGTAATTTGGATGCAGGTGAATTCAGCGATCATCTTATATCATCTTGAGGGAAGCTTACTGAGAAACCTGTTGCGCTTCAGCTTCGAGCCCGCACTGCCGGCTTGTTGAGTTGATCACTCACCACTGGTATCTGCTGTGGTCAGCAGGTCACACTCTCGAATTCAGGCACAGCCAACTCACTCTACAATACTTCTAAGGCCGGTAATTTGAGCACCATTAAACTGGATGATGGAAACATCTAACATATTTCCTGTATTCATTTTTCTAATAATCACCTATTTTAATGCACTAATTATTACACTATCATTGCTTTCCTATTTATACAATAGAGTAGTGTCCAATAAATATTTGTAATTACACTGCTGTTGTGCTCTTTGGTTTCTCATCAGGGACTAATTTAAACAAATATCCGTGCTAAGCTCTCTGGCAAGCCTGGAGCAGTCGTCATGCTGAGCAGAGCCTGCGATGAAGCCCACCATTGGCCCAGTGACACCCCTGTCAGTCTTTACCCCTCTGCAGGGGCACAGGCTGTCGATACAGGTTTGGATGTTAATGGGTTGAAGCAATCAATACAATTCTGTGCACTACTTGGGCCAGTGATGGCATTTTGTTGACCTGGTGCCTGACCACGATACTCCTCTTCTTGTCATGTCAACATTAACATGAAGAAATCACAAAGTTATGTGTTGTAGTTGCATGAAACTAGATAGACGTCTTTCTTTTCCTACTATTAGGGCTATGTGGAGAGCAAAAAAGGCCATACATTTTAGTTGAGTCTATGCTTGTTTTTGCACACAATACAGTCTGCAGCTCTAGGTGTGGGGTCCATTTCATGAATGTAGGTGGTCCATACAAGATGCCCCTTTGTGTAAGACTCGGATGCAACAAACTCAGCCTACATAGCTCAACTGAGAACTGTTTCATGCATGTAAGAACCACTCAGATACAACAAACATGACACACCCTACAGCTGAGATCCATGTTTTATGCATCGTCCGGTGATAAGGGTATGCAAGCCCATCAGTCGGATCCAGCTTCTTCATTAGATACAGCGCACTATTGATTGCAATCACATGGACACAGGGTAGTGTGCCCACATGGACACAGGGTAGTGTGCCCAATAGGAATTTCATGGGCAAAGCTACATTTAAGGCCTGGGATGGCTTATATTCTTAGACACAGTTCCCTGCTCAGGGGAACTAGGACCACGGTCCCCCATTTCTTCTCTTCCACTGCGACAGGCATACAACGTGGAAGCCCAGATCTTGAAGGGCCATCCTCTATACCTGGTTCCCTCTTATATTCTGACCACTGATGCAAGTGGTAAGGCGTGAGGAACAAGTTTGGGTTCTTATCTAGCCAGAAGACATTGTTCCCAGCAGGAAAGATCCATATACATGACTTTGAAAGAGCACACATCGGTGCAAAAGGCTGACAGCCTTTCATGAAGCATCGAGTGGTTCTAGTCAAGACAAAGAGCATCTTCACAATGACTTGTGTAAATTGCCTGCAGGATCTCCATCTGAGGCAGTACTGTCCTTTCCGTGTATTTTATTGGCCAGGCACATATTCTCTGCTGCTGTTGGCCCTCCATATTGCAAAGTTCTTCTCTATTCACAAGGGATAGGACTATCTCATAACAAGGTCAATCTTATGCATTGAATCAGTGCCTTCTTTCTAATGTATAGGGCAGTAATGCAAAGAGCAAAGTCACCTGTAGCTCACTGCATACCCTTACGTTTTATCGTCAGAGTGCTAGAAGAATTCTGGGTACTTTACTACCATGAAGAGTGCAATGTGTAATTAAATATTTGTGTGTGTGGCAGTAGGAGCACTGGATTCAGTTTCAGTTTCCAGGTTGATGCACTGGGATTACTTCTCGAAATTATGGACTGGAATGGATGGAAGAGGATGTAATGGCCCAATAAAACCTATGAGTACTCTACATTACTGTGAGTCCTACCCTTCTGCATCACAGTCCTTCTGGCCATTCCTTACTGGTTGGGATTATGGTTTTCTTATTGCATGTGGTAATCATACAGGAAGAGTGAGCGGGCAGTACAGGCTTTGTACAGCTGGCAGAAGGGTGGCTTATCTGAAGGTGGAAGGGTGATAGCATGTTTAGGGAAAAGGAGCAGGGGTATGGAACATCTTATAAAGGTATGTACTAACGAGGAAGCGTATGCCATGGAGAAATGAAGAGTCCTGGTAAGTAAATAGGCCCTTTCACAGTGATTTTTTTTAACATTAAATTTGCATATGGTTTGCACGTCTGCTCTCTAGTGTTGGGCACAGACATTGCAAGTTGTTTGTCTTTCAAGTAACGGTTGACTCATGATGCCGCCCCAAAACCCACAACGCACCATGACAAAGACTCCACCTTAACATTTTGTGAAGTTTTTGAAGCTTTGTATGGAGATGGTACCTGGTTCCTGGGCCTGGCACTGAAAAGGTTCTCCAAGAACTGTAATGTGAACCTATCAATTCTGCAGAGCATTTCTCAAGGGAGTTCTCAATCCTATGTAGGTAAGAATTTCAAGACTTTAACTAAATTTTTGTTAGACACAATATCTAAACACTTCCTTGTCTTCAAGTATTCTTCTAAATGCTTAACTATTGGACCCAACTCACAGAATGTTATTTCTGTAAGTCGGGAATGTACATTGCTTTATGACTAGTGTGGTCTTCAAAAATGAAAAAAATTCCTGTTCTTCATTTTCCCATCTGATTACTGACCAACATTTTTTTGTTTCGTCATAGATCACTGTGTAAGAATGTGTGCTTTCCTTAATTATTATTTCATCTGCATTTTGACCTTTTTGATTCTTTTTTCTTTTAGTACCAAGTTGACAAGTCTAAAAGTCCTCTTCTAAGCTGCAGCCACAAACACATTTCTGTCAGGACTTTACACACCAGGGAGTAATGGAAGACAGTCAGTGATGGGTCACCAGAATTCAATCCAAAATCTATGGGCCCAATTCACAAAGGCAATCTAAGACAAAAGTCTAACTTTATGACTTTTGGTATTCACAGAGGTCATTTACGAATCGTTTTTTTTACGTCTGCAGTTGGGCTGGAATCTCCGCACCCGTAATATACTCTCCGCATCCGAGCCGAACTCTCCGGCTCCAGCCGTACTCTCCGGCTCGGACTGGATGAAGTGTAATCAATGGGCCGGAATACAATTCTTTACAAAAAGAAACATTAGGAACATGTAATAAATGGTAGAGGAGGTCATGAAAATCAGTTTGGGCAGGGAAAAGGATGTGGCCGGACACGACATCATATCCCAGAAACGTTTGCTCCGTTGCATCATGGTACATGCAGTCCATGATGCAGTGAGCAGGGCCAGTTCGGAAAACAAAATCAGCAATACCAAAACTATTCAAATAGCCCCCCACTGCAGATGGAGATGACGGGAATGACTCAAAGGGGACACTGTTGGGTCCAGACAGCCCATTTTGCTCTGAACGTAGCACCCTAGCAAGTAGCTTCTGGGAAAATGCCAGAGTGGTTGAATGGCGAGTCTGGTCCTGGCAGAGTGTGGCATGTGTGAGCAGAGATGCAAGAGGGTTTCTCAATGCATTTGACAATGCATCTTGCATTTGCCTATTATGCAGAAGACTGCAGCTAGCACCATTTATTAAGTTGCTAGACTTCCCACTGGGTTATTGGATGCATGGCTGTTCCCCTAGCTCAACTGGTCAAGCAAAGTTAACCAGATGTTCTCATTCTATTTATCAAGTTTGTTGCCCAGCGTGACCAAAGCTCTCTTATACATTCAGGCCAGATTTGAGAAGTCTTAGTCAGTAGAGTTTCAATTTTGAGAGTTTTCCCTGTGTGCATTCTGTGTTAATGTTCACTGCAGATATCGAAAGCTCTTGTTCCGTCATGAGCGATTTTCAGTGTACATTCTAGTTATGTTAATATTCACTCTAGATCTCGAAAGCCAATGGAACTTTCTGAAAGATTTCCTTTGGGCATCCTACCAGTGTTTGCATTCCCCACACACCTCTAAAATCCCATGGCCTTAGATTTCAGCTTGTCTGGCCAGCAGTTACTGAAGCATCAATGCATCAGAAGACTGTTCTGAATCTGAAAGGTGTTTTATTTATTATGGCCCTTTGTGCTACTTCATAGTCTAGTGATGTTATGATTGTATTTGTTTTTGCACGACGTTCAACATATCAGTTTCTAAGTGCCTCAAATGCCTCAATGGTGATCTTTAGCAGCAATGGATCTTGGCTTCACTTTTATCTGTCTTACACAATCCTGGTCCACTTAATATTTTTAATGTGTGCATATCAGGAGCCGTATTATGCATTTTCATTGTTAGCGCTGGGCGCACCTATTAAAAGGTGCGCCCGGTGGAAACAATGAAAGTGCACCCTATTACGCTGAATGCTCTGCCCCCCGCTCCGTGTTTTCACAGTGCAGGCGGCACCCGCCTACACTTTTACACGGGATTAGAGAACCCCTTTGAAGGCGAGTGCAGTCAGTGGCTGCACCCACCTGCAAGGAGATGTCTGTGGGGTCCATAGGACCCCTTATCCCCCTCCAGAGGGTTGCTCTCAGGTGGCGCACTCTGAGTGTGCCCCCTGAGAGCTTCTTTGCCTCTGCTCTTGCGTCTCTAATACGGCGCAGGCGCAGAGGCAAAAGAATTCCCTCCTTTGCATAGGGCATGCCCCTATGCAAATGAGGGGATGCCCCCTAAAGGTAGCGCTGGCTCTTTAAGTGCGGTATTACTGAAGGGGATGCACAACCGTCTAAGTCCCCTTCTGTAATACCAAAGTGCCCCGGGGGTGCGCAAAGTGGGCTCAAACGCCAGTTGCTCCCCCGGGGCACCTACTGTTGAGGTTTGTGGTCAATGCTTCCCCATAGATTTTTCCCTACTTCTCCTTGCTGTTGCTATGTTCTGTTTGTGCTGAAGTTCTGCCTGTAATGTTAGCGCTGCTTATCCAGAACTGGGCCTCCATAGCTGGCATCCATTTTTATTCTCAGCAGGCAACCTCTATTCCTCATAACCTCAATCCTCTTAATGGCTGGTTTCCAGAAAACGAGTTCTGAATGACATGTCCTCATGGAAATCTGCAAGTAACTAGTAGCGCCTTCATAAACAGCGCTTACCTTCTGTACAGGTGAGGGTGATGCTGAGTTGAAAACCAGTGCTAAATAGTCGAGGTTAAACTTCCGCTGCCAGGGATGGGTTTCCCCGGTTGGTGAATCTTGCTTCTGCACCTGTTGAAACATGACAAGTTGTAAATATATTAGTGAGACGTTTAAAGCAGGAATGCTTCAAACAGCTTTATTAGCAACATTAATACTGATGTACATTAGTAATAGCTTACTTTTTTATAGAGCGTCATACCACCCTTCTGCAGTTTCTAAGCGCTGTGAAGATTAGATGTTACTATTAACCTCTCATTGTACTCAGTTTACCAACCTCTAGCAGGATGGACGTCTGAGTGGGCCTTGTAGGGATTTGAACTCACGAACTGAAGTGTGTAATTGCTCCTTGAGGAACACACCGGAATGAAATAAGTAGATACTAACACAACTAATATTTATTGTGAAAGGTTAACGTTTAGAATGAATATGCGAGTATTCCTTAGGCTTTGCAATGACTCAAAAGAGAAGCTAAGAGTCATTCGCTGGTGTGGGTTACATCCGTTTAAACCCCTGAACTCATCCAAGGAATGATTCACAAGCATTTAAAATGAGGAAAGTTGGGGGGCGTGGCCAAGTAAGATGGCTGAGTGAACGTGAGCCGCTTCAGCTCCGGACCCCAACGACTGCCACAAACCATTTTCACCGCACAGAGAGAGCAGTGAAACGAATGCCCGCAATCAGCAACGTCATGTGCTGAACGGGAGCCCTTCATCGCGCCTTGCAACCGTTCGCCGGACCTGATATCGGACCACGAGTCGGGCGCGACGGAGAGCTGAGGCTGCTCCTAAGATGGCGTAGAGCCGCACGCCGGACGGCCCTACAGGCCTGTTGAGCCGGGCTGCGGGTCTATGGCGGGACTGGTGCAAAACACAGACGGCGCTTGACACCCCCTGACTTCGCGGCACTGCGCCGATGACACTTACCACATCCCGCTTCCTCCAGAACTGCCCAGATGGAGCTCTTTGCCCCCGCGGAACCGGGAAAAGCAGCTGCAATGTAATGGTGGACCCGATACAGCGCTGAATGCACCGCGAGCCGGTGGCAGTCGTGGCAGACACTCTGCTTGCACCCCCATGAGGACTCTCCGGTCGGGTCAGTCTCTTCCCCCTCTACCGACTGCTGTGCATAGAAGGCCCAGGGGGAATCTACATCCAAGGGCTCTGCCTGACTCAAAGATGGCGACCGGGTAGAGGGAAGCACCGGGGGCGGTCTCCTGATTCAGGATGTGGGCGCCGGATGGAGAGCGGTAAGCGGAGCGTCTTCCCCCTATGAAGCTCGGCCTGTGCGGAGATGAGATGCCGTGGGGTTCCTACCTTCTTGCTGTAACTCGCCACGCGATGCCTGACTTTAAGATGGCTGCCTGATTCTACCACTCAGCAGAGGCCTGATTCCACCACAGGGAGACTTACACGAGCAGGACTTGTTTCCCTGATCTCCTTTCCTAGAGAGATCTCTCGGCACTTGCTCCCACGCCATGCTGGGCATTGCCCCTATGCCTCCCAAGAAGGCACCAAATAAAGTCTCCCGCTATTTTGCAGCGCCGGAAAAAGTCACCTCGCCCTCGGAGACTGACCATGCGCAGAACATGGCGCTTACCCGGGAGGAGCTGATAGCCACCCTTCGTGACTTCAAAGCCGAACAGTGCCTACAAATTAAACAAGACCTGCGGACCTCCATGGACCAACTCAAGGTTGATCTCACTGAAAAAATGGCGACTCTTCGACAGGATGTGGATGCTGTAGGCACCAGAGTGTTGGAGGTGGAGGAACAGGCACAGGACCTAGATGCCCGCTCCATCAAACTGCAGGATTCCCAGCAAACCCTCCAGGCCCAGCTCCAGCAAGCAATTTTGAAAGCAGAAGATTTGGAGAACAGATCGCGAAGGGAGAATATACGCATCCGGGACCTGGAAGAGGGTGCGGAGGGCCCAGACTTGGAGGCATTCGTGGTGGGCCTATTTGCAGAACTCCTAGACCCTCACCAATTGAAGCTCAAAATAGATCGGGTCCATCGTGTGGGGACCCCACAGTCTGGGGAACGCAGAAGGCCACGGGACATCTTGGTCAGGATGCACTCTTTTAAAACAAAGGAAGCCATCCTGAGTGCGGCGAGGAAGAGGGAGGAGACGTCCTTCAAAGGCTACAAATGTGCCCTCTTACAAGATCTAGCTCCCTCCACCCTGGCACGTCGACAACTGCTGAGGCCTGTTACCACCAAACTACGAGACGAAAACATACGTTATCGCTGGACATTTCCTTTTGGACTCACGTTTGAATACAAGAACAAGGCGCACCATGTGACCGACCTAACTGACGGTCTTCGTATTTTGAGCCTCCCACTTCCAGAAGACGGAAACACCGCTGGCTCCTCGACAGACACGGAACAACCTCGAAGAGGCTCCCGGCCCTGGCACACGGTCACGAAATCTCGATAAGCCACTAGATGATTGCACTTGGAGAGTCGCTTTCTATAGACACTCCGACTTTCAGGGTCTACAGTCTAAGTGAACTTCCGTGGAGCTGTGACGAACCGGAGCCCTGAGGTCGCTGGGTGAACACGTCCTTCTGACTGGAGTAAGAGTCACCGCAACCGATCATCAAGGACACTGAGGTTTTTGTTTTCTTCTTCCTGAACTGTTCTCTAGATTCCTAACGCACGGCAGTCGGGGGGTACGGGTCTTGTCCGTACCACCCAGAATTCTTCTATCTTTTTTGGAAGAATTTCGAGCCGAAGGCCTGTTGGTATTTCAGGCTCACATTTTTGGGGGGATGTTGGGGATTTCCTTTTTGGGGGGGGAGGGTTCCTGGTGGTGGTGTTCAGGTTCCATTAGCTTCTGGCTTTTTTAGAGTCCTACAGCATGTTGAATGGGGGCGCTGCGAAGCGCGTGGTTTCCAGGAGGGGGAACTTTGTCTTGATAGGGTCAGCAACCGCAGCATACGAAGGGGGTTCATGATCCACAAGGGGAGGGAGGGAAGTAAATCTTGCCAATGGTTTCCGTAGTGTCCTGGAACGTCAAGGGCCTGAACTCACCCCAGAAACGCCAGAGAATCTGGAAATATCTCACGGACCGCCGATTCGAGGTGGTAGCCCTCCAAGAAACTCATCTCAAAAAGTCCGAGGACACTCGGCTACGCCACAAAGCGTATCCCTTAGTCTACAAGTCATCCGCTAGCACCAAGCACAATGGAGTGGCCCTGCTTTTCCATAGCACATCCAAGTTTCAACCTGAAGCCACCAAGACAGACCGGGAAGGGAGAATCATAATGGTCAGGGGGAGGCTGAGGGGCACCCTATGCACATTTATCTCTCTCTATGCACCCAACTCGGGCCAGTCGACATTCCTATCTATCGCAATGGACTTGATAAGTGGATTTGCGGAGGGCCCCATGGTCCTATTGGGAGACTTCAATCTGACATGGCACGATACCCTGGACAGTTCACACTCATACAGGGCGACTACCAATAGTTTCTCCAAAGGGGTCAAACAGAAAATGCTAACACTTGGCCTATGCGATGCCTGGCGCACGTTGCACCCCATCACCAAAGACTACACGTACTACTTGCACGTCCACCAGTCATACTCTAGGATCGACTATGTCCCTGCAGGCAGCGCAGATATTGCCGATTTCTGTATCAGATCACAGCCTGATCACTATCAGTCTGACCAGGGGTGGGCCTAGGTCTGGTACGTCGAGGTGGTATTTCCCAACGGCGATTACACGTGACAAGACCTTACGCGAGGAATTGAGGGCCTCCATCACTGAATACTTTACACTCAACACCCCGCAGGCTACTACCCCACAGAACAATTGGGACGCCTTTAAAGCGGTGCTGCGGGGCAAATGCATCCAACTTAACACGGTCCTAAATAAACAGAGGACGAGGGAACACGTTGCCCTTGAAGGGGAGTTGGAAGTAGTTGAAAAGGCACACAAGGCAACACCCACTCGGGCACTGCAGCGACAACTCACCGCGGTAAGGGGCAAGCTACGCTCCATTTACAATAATAGAGCTGAGTATACAATACTGAAGCTGCGTCAGACATCATATGCACAAGGTGATAAGGTGGGTCCCTACTTAGCGCGCCAGCTCCGAGTGAAGAGGGAACGCAAATTCATTGGGGGTATCCTAGATCAGGGTGGTCAGCTCACTCACACAGATGACATTAAAGCCAACATTTTTGGCGACTTTTATGGGAAACTCTACCAAGGTACACCCCCTGATACGGCCCTACAACAGCAATATCTTGACTCTGTGAATCTTCCCCATATCTCCCCCGCGACCGCGGGATCCTTAGATGCTCCCATTACTGCGGAGGAGGTTGGGCAGGCCATCTCGAGACTCAAACTTCATAATGCCCCCAGACCTGACTGTCTTACGGCGCAGTTTTACAAATGCTATGCATCCGAACTAATCCCCCACCTCACCGAGCTATTCAAGGCGATAGCAGCAGATGCTCGTGTCTCGGCATCAATGGATGAAGCGGTGATATCTGTCATACCCAAACCGGGGAAAGACCCCCAACACTGTGCCTCGTATAGGCCCATAGCCCTTCTTAACCTTGACGCAGAGCTTTACTCCGCGATCTTAGCCGCCAGGCTGGAAGACTTGATGCCCACACTAGTCCACCCTGATCAATCAGGCTTCATAAAGGGAAGGCAAACAAATGACAATATCCGACGCACCATACACCTTATTGAGAAAGTGTCCAAATTTAAGCTCCCAGCAATTTTGGTGGGTCTTGATGCCGAAAAAGCCTTCGACAGGGTGGACTGGTCGTTCCTCTTCCTCGCCATGTGGAAATATGGCTTTGGGGACGCATTTCTCAACATGGTTAGGGCCAACTACCATCTTCCGTGCTCCTGAGTTATGGTCAACGGTTGTGCATCACTCCCCTTCATCCTTAGCAGAGGCACTCGGCAGGGTTGCCCGCTTTCTCCCCTCTTATTCGCCCTCAGCATCGAACCCCTAGCAGTGAGACTCCGGGCTAACGAAGAGATTCGGGGAATACGCTTTAGCGGTATAGATCATAAAGCGTCCCTCTTCGCAGATGACATCCTGCTCACGCTCATGGAGCCGGCCTACTCCCTCCGGGCAGTACAGGAGGAATTGAAGCACTGGTGGCGGGGTTTAAGGTAAACTTATCCAAATCCTCCATACTAAACCTCACACTCCCCGCCGCCGAGGCGACAAGACTGAGAGGCCATACGTCCCTACAATGGGCTAAACACTCCCTCCTATACTTGGGGGTCCACCTCACTCCTAAAATTGGGGATCTCTACAGGGCCAATTTCCCCTCTCTAGTGACTCAGCTTCAGCAGGACTTTAAGAGATGGAAAACTCTTTACATCTCCTGGCTTGGGCGGATCAAAGCTGTTAAAATGACTGTCCTACCAAAACTCTTATATCTATTTCAAGCCTTACCTATTGAACTTGACCGCGATCTACTGCCACGCCTGCGCTCACTAGTCACCAAATTCATTTGGCAAGGGGGGAGGGCTCGTCTTCCCTTTCACGTGCTGAGACGCCCTAGAAACGAGGGGGGGGGTAGAATTACCGGACTTCACATTGTACTATCAAGCGGCACAACTGCGAGTGGTGAAGGAATGGTCAGCAAGAGAGTCCGATAAGCACTGGCTCCACATGGACAGGTCGATTGTGGGACGCTCCATTTGGGATGTCCTATGGAAGCCAAAGAAAGACCGGCCTGCGAACGCCTACTTAAGCACTCCCACGAGCACTACTCTGACAGTTTGGGATCAAATCACGAGAAGGTAGGGCTGGACCTCATTTCCTTCCCCATACACCCCAATTCACTTCAACCCGGCATTTCCACCGGCACTGCGTGAAGGACCCTTTGACTGCTGGAGGGAGGGGGTTGCCTAAAGCTTTCTGATTTATTCCATAACTATGATGTACTGACGTTTGAAAGCTGCAAAAGAGAATTTATGGTCCCACACAGCGAACACTACCGCTACCTCCAGCTCAAACACTGGGTCTCACTCCCACACATAAGAGAGGCCGCTACTAGAGAGCTAACGGCTATGGAGAGACTGGTGGTTCACAAGGCAGGCTCCATGAAGGGTGCAATCTCCTCACTTTACGCTATGTTACTGACTACACTACACGCCCCCCCGGGCGCGCTACATGTCCTGTTGGGAACGGGTTCTAGGGCGCGATATCACCGAGGAGGAATGGAAACACGTGTGGGGCGATATCACTAGACACAATAAGTCTGTGGCCTTGAGGGAAGCTCACTATAAGACACTGCTAGATTGGTACCTTTACCCTACTAAGCTCCGGTGGATCTTCCCTGACACCTCAGATCTCTGCTGGCGGGGATGTGGTCTACAGGGGGATTTCCGCCACATCTGGTGGGATTGACTGGGTATTCGGCCTTTCTGGGAGGAAATCCTTTCACATCTCAAAGATATGCTGGGGTACCCCATCCCGACCACCATCGAGGGGGCTTTATTGGGCATCAGGGACCCGGCGTTGGAACATCAAACGAAAACCGACAAGGCTATCATGTGGGCATGTCTGGGGGCGGCGAAACTCACGATAGCGGCTGCATGGAAAAAGAAAGACACACCAGCGACGTCGATGTGGCACGCCCGCCTGTGGAGAATCCTCTCTATGGAGCGTCTCGCAGACATCTTTAGAGACGATTACAAGGCTTTTGAACACAAATGGGGTCCATTAGTAACCTATCTATCCCGTGGTCTGCCCTCGGCGGTTTGTCCGTCCTCTGTAAGGGCTATGCATATCTTCCAACTCTAATTTTTCTCGAGTTGGAACTAGTTGGTGTATTCACCGCTTACTGATCGGATAAGACCCCGCTCCTGCTACCCAGCTTTATAGATGTACCTATGTTACCCACTACTTCACCATGCGACACCACCAGGGAAGGGGAGTGAGGAGGGGTTTTGTGTTTGTGTTCTCATCTGAGGAATCATCCTCAAGACTTGTTGTTTCAAAACAGGCGTTTTCTACATTATCCGCGGGGGTTGTACGGACCCTGGGACATATGAAACTGGGCTCTAACTAGCTGAATGTTTTTGACCACGGGCCCCACACACTCTACTGTATTCATGTTGTCATTTTGCCTTATGATGCTCAATAAAAAGAATGTTGACCAAAATAAAAATGAGGAGAGTTAAGGCTAATTTAATACTTTCATTGCTGAAGAACAGTGATATAGTGGTGGTATGGCATTCATGGGTTCTTTGCTTTCATGATAACTAACAAGCACTCTAGCATCATTGCTTTCATGATACCTAACCAGCACGCTAGCATCATTGCTTTCATGATACCTAACCAGTGCTCCAACATCACTGCTTTCAGGATAACTAACCAGCGTTCTAGCATCACTGCTTTCATGATAAGTAACCAGCGCTTTAGCATCACTGCTTTAATGTTAACTTAAACAGTAGTATCACTGCTTTAATGATAACTATCTACCACACTAGCATCACTGCTTTCATGATACCTAACCAGCGCTCTAGCATCACTGCTTTCAAGATACCTAACCAGTGCTCCAGCATCAGTGCTTTTATGATAGCTGCCCAGCACCCTAGCATCACTGCTTTCATGATACCTAACCAGTGCTCTAGCAGCACTGCTTTCATGCTACCTAACCACCGCTCTACCATCACTGCTTTCATGATACCTAACCAGCGCTCCAGCATCACTGCTTTCATGATAACCAACCAGCGCTCTAGCCTCACTGCTTTCATGAAAACTAACCAGCGCTCTAGCATCACTGCTTACATGATATCTAACCAGCGCTCCAGCATCACTGCTTTCATTATAACTAACCAGCACTCTAGCATCACTGCTTTCATGATACCTAACCAGCGCTCCAGCATCACTATTTTCAAGATACCTAACCAGCGCTCTAGCATCACTGCTTTCAAAATACCTAACCAGTGCTCCAGCATCACTGCTTTCATGACAGCTACCCAGCATTCTAGCATCACTATTTTCATGATACCTAACCAGTGCTCTAGCATCACTATTTTCATGATACCTAACCAGTGCTCTAGCATCACTGCTTTCAAGATACCTAACCAGCACTCTAGCATCACTGCTTCATGATACCTAACCAGCGCTCCAGCATCACTGCTTTCATGATACATAACCAGCGCTCTAGCATCACTGCTTTCATGATACCTAACCAGTTTTCTAGCATCACTGCTTTCATGATAACTAACCAGCGCTCT
Source organism: Calotriton arnoldi (assembly GCA_963921515.1). Lineage (NCBI taxonomy): Eukaryota > Metazoa > Chordata > Amphibia > Caudata > Salamandridae > Calotriton > Calotriton arnoldi. The sequence continues at coordinate 1,913,346 of CAWUFW010002503.1, read as the reverse complement.
AGCATCACTGCTTTCATGATACCTAACCAGTGCTCCAGCATCACTGTTTTCATACCTAAGCAGTGTGCCAGCATCACTGCTCCCATGATAACTAACCAGTGCTCCAGCATCACTGCTTTCAGTATAACTAACCAGTGCTCTAGCATCACTGCTTTCATGAAAAGTAACTAGCGCTCTAGTATCACTGCTTTAATGATAACTAACCAGGGCTCTAGCATCATTGCTTCCATGATAACAAACCAGCACTCTAGTCTCCCTGCTTTCATGGTAACTACCCAGCGCTCTAGCATCACTGCTTAAATGATAACTAAACAGTGCTCTAGTATTACTACTTTAATGATAACTACCCGGCGCTCTAGCTTCACTGCTTTAATGATAACTAAACAGTGCTCTAGTATCACTGCTTTAATGATAACTGTCTACCACCCTAGCACCACTGCTTTCATGATACCTAACCAGTGCTCTAGCATCACTGCTTTCAAGATACCTAACCAGTGCTCGAGCACCACTGCTTTTATTATAACTACCTATCACCCTAGCATCGCTGCTTTCATGATACCTAACCAGCGCTCTAGCATCACTGCTTTCAAGATACCGAACCAGTGCTCCAGCATCACTGCTATTATTATAGCTACCCAGCACCCTAGCATCACTGCTTTCATGATACCTAACCAGTGCTCTAGCATCACTGCTTTCATGCTACCTAACCAGCACTCTAGTATCACTGCTTTCATGATACCTAGCCAGCACTCCAGCATCACTGCTTTCATAATAACTAACCAGCGCTCTAGCATCATTGCTTTCATGATAACTAACCAGCGCTCTAGAATCACTGCATTCATGATACCTAACCAGCACTCTAGCATCACTGCTTTCATGATACCTAGCCAGCGCTCCAGCATCACTGCTTTCATGATACCTAACCAGCACTCTAGCATCATTGTTTTCATGATACCTAACCAGCGATCCAGCATCACTGCTTTAATGAAAACTAAAAAGGCCTCTAACATCACTGCTTTCATAATAACTAACCGCGCTCTAGCATCACTGCTTTCATAATAACTAACCAGTGCGTCAACATCACTGCTTTCATTATAACTAACCAGCACTCTAGCATCACTGCTTTCATTATAACTAACCTGCCCTCTAGCATCACTTCTTTCATTATAACTAACCAGCACTCTAGCATCACTGCTTTCATGATACCTAACCAGCACTCCAGCATCACTGCTTTCATGATACCTAACCAGCGCTCCAGCATCACTGCTTTCATGATAACTAACTACTGCTATAGCATCACTGCTTTCATTATAACTAACCAGCACTCAAGCATCACTGCTTTCATGATAACTAACCAGCGCTCCAGCATCGCTGCTTTCATGATACCTAACCAGTGCTCCAGCATCGCTGCTTTCGTTATAACTAACCAGCACACTAGCATCACTGCTTTCATGATACCCAACCAGCGCTCCAGCTTCACTGCTTATATGATAACCTACCAGCGCTCCAGCATCACTGCTTATATGATACCTAACCAGTGCTCCAGCATCACTGCTTTCATGATACCTAACCAGCGCTCTAGCATCACTGCTTTCAAGATTCCTAACCAGTGCTCCAGCATCACTGCTATTATTATAGCTACCCAGCACCCTAGCATCACTGCTTTCATGATACCTAACCAGTGCTCTAGCATCACTGCTTTCATGCTACCTAACCAGCACTCTAGTATCACTGCTTTCATGATACCTAGCCAGCACTCCAGCATCACTGCTTTCATAATAACTAACCAGCGCTCTAGCATCATTGCTTTCATGATAACTAACCAGCGCTCTAGCATCATTGCTTTCATGATACCTAACCAGCGATCCAGCATCACTGCTTTAATGAAAACTAAAAAGGCCTCTAACATCACTGCTTTCATAATAACTAACCGTGCTCTAGCATCACTTCTTTCATAATAACTAACCAGTGCGCCAGCATCACTGCTTTCATTATAACTAACCAGCACTCTAGCATCACTGCTTTCAATATAACTAACCTGCCCTCTAGCATCACTGCTTTCATTATAACTAACCAGCACTCTAGCATCACTGCTTTCATGATACCTAACCAGCACTCCAGCATCACTGCTTTCATGATACCTAACCAGCGCTCCAGCATCACTGCTTTCATGATACCTAACCAGCACTCCAGCATCACTGCTTTCATTATAACTAACCAGCACTCAAGCATCACTGCTTTCATGATAACTAACCAGCGCTCCAGCATCGCTGCTTTCATGATACCTAACCAGTGCTCCAGCATCACTGCTTTCGTTATAACTAACCAGCACACTAGCATCACTGCTTTCATGATACCCAACCAGCGCTCCAGCATCACTGCTTATATGATAACCTACCAGCGCTCCAGCATCACTGCTTATATGATACCTAACCAGTGCTCCAGCATCACTGCTTTCATGATACCTAAACAGTGCTCTAGCACCACTTTCTATATTGATTCAAATACGTTTCTGACATGTCTCTTACAGATGATGAAACGGGCTCTACTTTACAATACTCTAGTGACTTGCAGGTGAATATATTGGTTTTGTAAACAAATGGATGATTCAACTGCAATCAAGTCACCAAAAGCGACAGATGATCCAAGAAACACAATGAGCTTAAGCACAAGTTTGGAACCTTGAGGCAGCTTCTAGTAAACCACTGTGCATCAACTCAAACCTCACAGCTTCTAGTAAACCACTGTGCATCTACTCAAACCTCACAGCTTCTAGTAAACCACTGTACATCTACTCAAACCTCACAGCTTCTAGTAAATCACTGTGCATCTACTCAAACCTCACAGCTTCTAGTAAACCACTGTGCATCTACTCAAACCTCACAACTTCTAGTAAACCACTGTACATCTACTCAAACGTCACAGCTTCTAGTAAACCACTGTGCTTTTACTCAAACGTCAACAGCTGATAGTTTCATCAACACTTAAATTGAGGAAAGCCATACTGAGACCTATACATGGCTCATGCAATTAATTCAAAACCTCTCTCTTAAACCACAACAACTTTCCAATTACTGGAGAATAACCAACAGCTCCTGAAGTACTTGCCTCTTTGTGGAAAATGTCCATGAAACAAGGCCAGACTCTTTCAGAGGAGCGCTACTCTTGGTGTTTGGCAGTCATGCGTTAGGCCAGGCGTGTTTATGCACAAATCTTGCTGCAGGTGTTGAGGTACCTTTTACTGCTTTCGCTACTGACATCTGTGTTCAACCTACAGTCACCAAGACAAATTCCAACGAGACCAACCCAGCCCTTCAACTTCAAGGGGTTGATGTACTCAGCAAAGGTGATTAATAAACATCCTTTTTTACAGTGCTTCACAACAGCAGCAGCCTTCTCAATATAAAATTCAAATTCTTAGTACTGCTATTGTTTAGATTTTTTAAACAAGACGTTCTCGACACCACTTATCCTGTAGAAATAGCTGCTCGCCCTAGAGACCACACTATACTTCAGAGTGTGAGGACCCGTTGCACAGGTATCAAATCTCACACCACCACTGTAATGTATACCAGATTGCATAACTTTCAGCCGTCTCATTCAATAGGTATTCTATAATCTTAGCCCCAACAACAATACCAGCGGTGTTCAAAATTTTGTCCTGGTCCTAAAGGCTCACAAAAAAATAGGAAAACAACGTGCAAATTCTCCATATTTATGGAAATATATACAAATGAATTGAATCTAAATTAAATTGAATCCAAAACGAATCTAAATTATGCAAAATCAGAATTTGTCTTTAGTTTTCACTACCACCAACATGAGAAAACTCAGACTTTGGGGGAGGAAGGTGCATGGCCATTCGAGTTTCATGAAGATGGTGGATCGGGTAAGGGTACCAGAGTCTTTCTCCTCCTGCACTACCACAATCAGTTGACAGCACCCACCAGTGGCATACACAAGATGGATTGGACAACCTCTACTCCATGCAGGAGTAAATGAATGGGGCAAATCCAGTGAGTGCAGCCCTTTACCAGCAAAGGTACCTTCAGGAAGAAAGTGAGTGCTAAGTCCCACCCACACCCATGATACATACTTTCTGCCTTGTATAGCAGCTCCTTTGTGACCTTTGCGACTCACAGAAACAGAGACTGCAGGAAGAGGCAAAGGCAATTAGACTATGAGACTATGTGGTCTCTCATGGAATCCTTTGGCTCAATGCAAAATAAAACAGATAATGTGAATAAGAAATGTAGTGCTCTGAGTCCAGAATAGAGGCTCTAAAATCGAGTGGAACAGAAACTGCAAATGATGAAAAGTGTTGCTATCCGACTGGGCAGAGGGGAAGGGGTGTGAGGGGTTGGATGGGGGGGGGGCAAAACTTGAGAATTTCACCAAGATAGCAGAATTCCTACAATGTACAGTGACTTTGAAAATGAATGATTGCCCGGAGAAGCTGCAAAACAAGAAAAGAGCCCCCAACATGACAATTTTTGGCTGGACAGAACTTGACAATGGAGATGATCTTAATTGGGGAGATTTCTTTATGGGCTCCTAAGCGTAGATGGCAGAAACAGACTGCTGACGCTTAAGAAAGCAATGAGGCTGGCAACAAGGAGATCTACTACTGAAGATGGCTTTGGGAATGCACTAGTTATTTTGTAAGAGAAATGTATAGGTGCCAGACTGCTGAGAACCACTTCAGTAAAGAAGAAAGTAAAATATCATGGGCCTAGATAACTTTTGTTTCCAGCCTTGTACCTGAGCACCCGTGAAAACGCAGGCAAAAAAAGGGACTGGATTTAATAGGCATCAATGTTTTACCTGGTAAGACCAGGCTGGTGGTGGGCAAGGAGGTGTTGTTTTTTATGCAGGAAGAGGTGTGCAGAGCCTCTAAACAGTCTGTAAGGACGGCTGACGACAACCCTGGAAAGATCACACTACTTCCGTGCTTCTGTTTCTTTCCATGCTTCTCCAACTATACTTGTGTTGGACTTATAGATGTGGTGCTCAAGTCGCGGATTATCAGGGTTTGACCCTTTGTTTTGCATTGTCCAAGATACTAATAAAATGTTTTGGGAAAATAAAAAAATGCTAATAAAAACTTTTTTTAACATAAAAAAACTCAAGCTTTGTATCCACAGTAAACCCATACTACATCATCAGTTGTCAAAGCAACAAAAATGTATCAACGTGACAAAAACACCACACTACTATCTAAATTAGCTTCAATGAATAGTACATTTTTCCTGAACCTAGCCTTGCAACCTTTCCTACAGCCATCACTGACGTGAAGGCCGGTTGTGGAAATTGTATCTCGCAGAGACTGTTCTTCTGTCTTCAGACTATAAGGAATCTAGTTGCCAGTACAATGACTAAAACCCAAGTCCATTGCAATTCCTCTGCCGCCACAGCATTGGCTGTCAGATAAGAACGTTCAGACTTTCACGCAAAAACTGCAACTGGAAATTCATGATATTACATCAAGAATAAAACAATGTCTTCAATCCCATCTTGCAAACTGGGATCAAGAGGCAAAATTAGGACTGTTCTGAAGGCAACTGAGCCTTCAGCACAGTCCTCCTTTTGTTTCTTTCTGGTGTTAATGTGGTTAAGGTGCATATGTTTTGTACTCGGGCCTACTGGTTTTGCCAATGACTATTTAGAAAAGTAATTAAAACGTCACACATGGGTGCTCCTGTGCTGGGTCCCAGACAGGCTCCATTTATAGGGACAAAAGGGATGTTGCAGGAAATGGGAATACCCCCAAATAACCAATCAGTATTAGGGAAAAAGGCTTGGATTGGGAAATAATCCCAGATTTCCTATGGAGGGTCAATAGGATGAGAAACCTAGTTTTGCCTTCTGGTAAAGAGAGAAGAAGGTAGACGAGGACTAAAGCTGAACAGCAAGTGTTGTGACTAACTTCCCATGTGGCAAAACTGGCTGGCTTGGAAGAGTAGCAAGAATCAAAAGTATGCAGGAAATGCGAATAAATCGAGTCTATTTAGATGCACTCCTAAATCATGAGTGCAGAATCTACGATTAAATTTATTCTTATGTTTGAAAATAATGGCCTGATTTAGTAAAGCTTTTCCCTGGCTTAAGCCAGTGTTAAGGCTGTTGTAAATCAGAAAATGCAGACTTCAGATTATCTTTGCCAAGAAAGATAGTCATAATCTTGCCTGATGCAAAAACCAAACCCGACATATATCAGAGATGCACTTGTTGGCTGAGGAGCCGTACAGCCACTTCAGCAGCTCAGGCCCGAGTCCTTTACTATACCAAAAAACATTGTTTTCTGGTTGATCGACCTAGCTTTCGTACGCCTAATACTGGAATCTATTGCAACATACCTGAACGGGAAATAGCAACTAAAATCACTCATCAATCTAGAATCAAAGGTCTCACATAGAGCATTTCAAACAACCATTAATGTTTTTAAAAAATGCAAATACAATAATGCATTCATTTATACATGTGTAAATCAAACATGTCATTTTACTCGAAATTATCTTTGATTTTTATGTAGTGATACAAACATGTAGCAGAAAAAGATAGTGCTTTACCTTTTGTTCATAATAGTCAATATTTTTTGTACCGTAAAAAGCTAATGCAATCCGATAAGGAGACCTGGCTGACATCTATCTAACATCCATTCAACCGTATCTTTGTAAAAGTATATTATTATTTATTAATTATTAACAATCGAGTCCCATCTCTCATTGCTTATAACCGCACATAAAACTGCATCTCACCCCCAATGTCACAAATCCGAATTATGAATTACAGATGCATTTAAATGCATTGTGTGTGGATAATATGTTCCTTTTGTTTATAGAAAACAAAACCATAGAAATACATAATCAGTATATGGTGTTATAGCAAATTAATCTTGGATTACATAAATGTTATCACTTTTTGAGCACGACACTACTGGCAATTTACAATTGCTCTGTATAGATACTTACATTTCACTCAGCTACGTCTTTTACTCCTAGAGGTGGTCTAATAAATTTGTTGAATATTAAATATGTGTGATCCCGCGACTGAGAGCATATTTTTAAATAACATATTTTGCCCAGAAGTTATTTGCTAATGCAGCAACATGGTTCACAAATACAGGAAACCTTGGACCGCTCAAAAAGGTTCAAAGGAAATTGCTTTAGGAAATGTTTTCTAAATCAGGAATCTCTACCATGAAACAAACATGTTCTACTGAACTATTGATCTTAAAGCTAAAAAGCTGAATTTGAAAATATATTCAGCTGTAAGAGGGCCACCTTTGTAGTACATAGAAGGGAGTCTACCTGGGGCAGGTGAAGCATGCCCCAACTGGCCATCACCATGCAGTTCACCGCTACCACTTGGCTATGCACAGCTCCTCTTAGGATGGGGAACCAGATGCACTGTGGACAGCCCCTACTCAGGCCACCCACCTCTATTCTTCCCTGCAAAGAGGAGGTCACGCCTGGCTAGTGAACCCAAGATAGGTACATTGCTCCTCCTTTACTGCATATGGTCAGAAACCATAAGTACACCAAGAAAACAACATCTGTCAATGCTCTGGCCCTGGTCAGGTTGTGGCCTCAGCAGACAGTCCATTTAAATCAGGGGTGTCCAAGGAGTAGCTCGGAGGCTACTGGCGGCTCACCTGCACCCTCAAAGTAGCTCTCAGTGGTGAAACCAAGCTCAGTACCTCATTCAGAGAGTCTATGCGTATTTAAGAAGGCAGCACTGACCATCTCAAGGCCGTTATAGTGTCAGACAGCAAAACAAATGAGCAGGGCCACATGATAACACGCAAACACACAGTGTGTCAGTCTATGGGGTCTGCCACATTACCATCTGTTTCCACTCTCAATCTAGGTAAGTCATAACGAGACTCTCCATGTTGCAGGCCCTGCTGTACCATTCGCACCATGTGTGTGAAGGATGGGCCATGAAAGAAGAGTGCCATTAGTAGCCTGAGCAATAGCCAGTGAGGACCCACCGAAGTGAGGGACTGCAGAAGTCAAAGTGAAAATGTGTTGGGGTGCATGACCGGCACAAGAGCTGTTGTGAATCCAAAGCTGAGACAATTAATGGCCCCATGTGCATTCATCTATGTCGAAGCATATATATGTGTGCACCTTTATCTGTGTATGTGACATTATATCCCTCCCTAACAGTGTCGCCCCCAGAAAGCTATACCTGGTCTCAGGAGCCACCAAAAGTATATGCTACACCCCATCAAAGGGGTTACTTGCTGGCACAATTATGTCCGTTGAGCAGCGACGCCCCTTCTTGCTGGTTTGCAGCCTCCTCCAGCACTTACCATTTAATTTACATAGCCTGGGTACCTGTGGTGCCCTGTAATAGGGACTTACAAGTACATTAAATGTGCCAGTTGAATGTAGGCCAATTCTACCGTGTTTGAAGGAGAGAGAACAAGCACTTTAGCACTGGTTAGCAATGGTAAAGTGTGCAAAGTCCTAAAAGCCAACAAAAACAGGTTCAGAAAACAGGAGGGTGAAGGCAGAAGGTTTGGGGATGGCCCTACACAGAGGCCCAAGCCCAATATGTTGTAACATAGGTGAAAGACTTTCCATTGGGTTTTGAAATACTTTTAAGAAGAGTGTCTCTAGGGTTTCTCTCTTTCCTGTATCCCTTTGGTCCATTAGCCAGCAACATGATGCCTTCATGGTACTGGCATTTGAGGCTCTAGGGAGAAAGCGGGTTTGCTGCTGACTCCATCATAGGCTATAATCAAGACATGCATGTTTTGTGCACTATCAGAAGTGAAATGATACAAAGCATGCTTCAATGTCGTGGCCCCAATATTTTCTAGGCCTCTTGCCAGTGAATACTAGGTAGCAAAACCATGGAGTACGGGTTGGGCTAAGGGGCTCCATAGACACACTAGCACAGAGCAGCATCACAGTGCTAAGGAGCAAAAGTGTTGTCCCTTCTGCTCAGTATCTCACAGTCTCAGATACAAGGCCTAGTTTTCCAAGGTAAGTATTATTTTAGGGAGTGCTGGTGGTGCACTTGGGCGAGCCCCTTGTTTGCTTAGTGCTTGTCCTACTTTGTAAACAACCAAGACATATAAATACATGCACAGCCCTAGGGAAATAAGACTCCATGTTTGGAAAGTATGAAGAACCTCCCCTTGCATCCATGTGGTCTCTGTCCTGCCTGAAGAACCTCCCCTTGCATCCATGTGGTCTCTGTCCTGCCTGAAGAACCTACCCTTGCATCCATGTGGTCTCTGTCCTGCCTGAAGAACCACCCCATGCATCCATGTGTTCTCTGTTCTGCCTGAAGAATCACCCCATGCATCCATGTGGTCTCTGTCCTGCCTGAAGAACCTCCCCTTGCATCCATGTGGTCTTTGTCCTGCCTGAAGAACCACCCCATGCATCCATGTGGTCTCTCTGGCCTGCCTGAAGAACCACCCCATGCATCCATGTGGTCTCTGTCCTGCCTGAAGAACCACCCCATGCATCCATGTGGTCTCTCTGGCCTGCCTGAAGAACCACCCCATGCATCCATGTGGTCTCTCTCCTGCCTGAAGAACCTCCCCTTGCATCCATGTGGTCTCTCTGGCCTGCCTGAAGAACCACCCCATGCATCCATGTGGTCTCTCTCCTGCCTGAAGAACCACCCCATGCATCCATGTGGTCTCTCTCCTGCCTGAAGAACCTCCCCTTGCATCCATGTGGTCTCTGTCCTGCCTGAAGAACCTCCCCATGCATCCATGTGGTCTCTGGCCTGCCTGAAGAACCTCCCCTTGCATCCATGTGGTCTCTGTCCTGCCTGAAGAACCTCCCCTTGCATCCATGTGGTCTCTGTCCTGCCTGCGATTTGAAAAATGTGCCCCTGATGTGCAGCTGCGCCGAGCAGAGCCTCTTCTGTAGAACAGAACAAACATTAAAGGCCTCTTTTAGAGTTTGAAGGACCGGATACTACGTCACAAACGTGGGGATACTCTGTCTGCCGTTAATACCTTGTAGTACAGCAGACAGGATATCCATCAAGTTTTGACTGAGCATCCCATCTGCCAAACTCTAATAAGACCCCAAATCTTCGATAATATGTCATTTTAGGGCCTGGAGCAGTGATCTTCAATCTGCAGGGCCGGCACCTACGGGGACATGATGGGATCAACTGGGGCACCGTGCTTTGGCAGACAGGAGCATTAACCTCCGGCCCCTGAATAATGCAGACAGACATCATGCTGAGGAACCAGTACTGACACAATCTGGCTCCTTTGCTAATAATCTATTTTTAATTTCAAACCGAACATTCCCTTTGGATTTATCTCTTGAATTGCCCCTCAATCCGATGGTTACACTTGTAATGTCTGGCTTGCTTGCCTTTCAATGTATGTATTTATTGGGGTAAATTTAAAAGCACTCCTGCAATCAGTTTATCTATAGTTATTGCAGGCTGTACCTTAAATCTTAAGTTAATTCTTAAGATTGATTGCGCTATTAAACATTTTAAGGCGTAAATGTTTTGGGGGCCTGAAATGAGTTGAAAATGCAGTCGACTCGACTGTTAGACTCGATTCATATGACGGTGTCAGCTTCCCCTGGTCTTCTCGGTGAGGCAGTTTGTGATGCTTCATAATTGATGGAGGGTTATTTGCGGGCAGCCTGCGGTGCGCCCCCGGGCTACGAGCAGCCGCCGCATTTCCCCTGGAGTCACAGGCTCAGCGCTCAGCCTGTCAAGGCTCAGATGGGGGGGCACGAGACGCAGGAATACGACGCCATCTTATCCTATCCATTGGGATTCATATCAGACTCTAATTGCCAAGAGAAATTTCGTTCTCTTCAACTGCTGGACAGCAAGACGAAAGACGGACAGACATCGCAAACGAGGGCCCAGAGCAGACAACTGAAACCCCTAACTAATGTCCTGAATCATGGCCAGTGACGGAGCTTCACTGGTGTAGCAGGTGCAGTGGCACCGGGGCCCAGAGGGCCCCCCGAACACGGATTATTGCTGTATTTCACAGTTCGATTAGCGATCAAGGGGGTCCTTTTCTTTCTTGCACGAGGGCCCAGATGACGCACTGGAGACGCCACTGACCACCCCATGATACACTGCCTGAGCTCCAAGTCATCGGGCCGGTGTGACCCCAGGCTGAGGTAAACAAACTGCCTCTTTTGTTAGCTGTTGTTTTAGTCTCATCAATGCGGAGACATGACTCCCAAAACCCATACCCCCCCCACCCCTCCCCCCAACACGAGCCTGGCTTTACCCTTTCCAGGAAAGAGGGATTCATGTTGTTTAATGTATTTTTATCCTTGGCGAGCGTCCCTGGCTCAAAACATCAGATTTCGGCGAGAGACCAAGAAAGCGCCGGTTCACCCGTCAAACACCGAGTTCTAGAATCTTCGCTGCTCGTAGAATTGCCGGAGTGCGTGTGCGCGCGCGTCTGTATGCAGAATCCAAACATTACCATCTGAATGTAGCTCTCGTCCTCCTCTCCAAGGCACGGGTTGGCAAATATCCTGGCTGAGTTCAGGCAGTCCCTCTCCGGCGCCATGAAGCTGGTTCGATTGCTAGAAACAGACAAAAAAGAAAGACAAGCCAATGTCAAGGCCGCGTGGTAAAGAACGCGCAGAGATAACGCCTGACTCGGCTTATAGGCATAAACCAATGTGTGTTTTATTGATCGAGTTATTTATACAGCACCGCAGCGCATCACTTCACACAGCGCAGCGATTTATGAGCCTGTCCGTGCCTGGCGTACGTGGGCACATGACCTTGTTAAAGGTCAAACCCGGGTCACAAGTCATTTGAAGAAACGTTGCATGGTTTATGTTTGCTGAGCGAGCACTGGTGCACTGCAAGCTGCTGAGCGAGCACTTGTGCACTGCAAACCTAATCAGGATCGAACTGGGACACAAAATAGGCCGCCCATTAACGTGTTCCCATTAATGAAATGCCCCCCCCCCTTCACGAACCAGATAGCTAAAAAAGTGGCCCACATTTGCAAATCAAGCCAGTTTTGAAGTTTTGTAAGTTGTTATATAGGTATAATGCATTTGTGTTTGCTGCAGGGAATGTTTGTGGTAGACCTAAAACAGACACACAAGCAGCCCATCGGGCACTGTCTAACTGCCCTATAGGCCAGTCCAACCCTTAACCTTACTGTTTGTAGGTGCTATAGAGGGTGGGCGCGGTTACATATGTGCAGAGGCTGGACCGCAGTGACATATACTCCTCCCTATGGCAGCAGAAGTAAGAGAACACAAATATATAAGCAGCAACGCCTGTACACAGCATGGCATTCTGGATGCACCACATTACCGGGGGAGGGTGGATGTGTGGAGTGCAGGGAAGGATTCATTTAATTTGGCCCTGTGCTGTGTGATGTCCAAGGAGGAGGTTGTTCCAGATCTGTTGGGCCTTGCAAGAGAAGGGTCTCTCTCTCCTCTCCTCTACTCTTGGATTTAGTTCTTGGCACTGCTAGTAGATTAGCCTGGGCGGAGGACCGATGGATTGGAGTATGGTATCCCTGGTCTGGATCTTGTCAAGAAACTATTTGGTGGCAGTGCTTTCCAAACATTTGCAGGTGCAATGGTTTAGAGGCCATTCTAGTCTACCAAAGGAAGCCTGTGGAGACAGGTCTAAGTCTGCGATGAGAAGGATATTATATGTTATTTCCATCATGAAGATGGGGCATCCTGTTTTGAAGAATTATCAATTGGTAATCTTGCAGGCAGGTGGAGAGGGAATTGCCTTATTCGAGAAAAAAACTTAATAGCACTGACTAACAATGGGTTGAGAGCAGAGGTTTGGGGGTTTGTATGTGCAGGAAAGACATGGTTTTTAAAGGCACTTAACCTGGTAGGAGTAGTACTTATCTACGGGTCCTATCTGGACGCCTGGAGGTTTAGGACTGCATCACATATGACACCTAGATTATCATCTCAAGTTCTGATGGGAACCATTCTGCCAGAAGAGGGGGCACAGTATTTAGGCTTGGTGCAAAGGTTTTGGAGTTACCTGGAGGGAAAAGGGTATTGTTTAATAAGGACAGCAACTATTTGCGGAACTGCTGAATGTTCGGGAACTTTGGAACATTTATCGGTCATCTAGCTTGTACTGTCACCCGCATGCAGCACCACCATTGGACATTAACGGAGGATCTAACACTTAGAGAAAAAAAAATCAATTATATGCAAAGGTCGAGGAACTTAATGAAAACGTTTGATGCAGTTTCATGCAGGTCACATTACAGCAGGCAATACCTGTCTCTAACATGGCGAGGGATCACAGACTTTTTCATTTGACATCCTTGATGGTCACAGAGTTTTTCATGTGACTTTTTTATTATTTCATGATGGTCACATTTACTTTAAAGTTCAGTAAAGCATGCCTTATAAAAATTCTGAATTACAACTAATTGATATTTTCTGCAAGACCTACTTTTAAACTGCCAAAATCTTCAGCATGGGGAAAAATCAGATATTAGTTATGCGAAAAGTACACTAATCCTAGAAATCAAATAGATATCATAATTTGCAAGGAAACGTTATGTTTCCAAATACATATTTCTCACTGTGTGGATATAACAGTCATGTTACTATTGTATGTCAGTCAACTAATGCCTGGCCAGCTCTGTGTTTCAAATCATTGGAAGAATTCAGGAGACATAACTCAAACAGGTTCAGTACCATAATTCAATAGACCAATAACCACCTTCTTGGATACAATTCCTTTTTAGGGGTTGATTTAGTTTGGTTGGTGGGATATCCTCCTCTCAGCATGTCGTATCTAGGTTCTTCACCATACTACTGATGGAAAGCCACCATGTTTAGAGTTCTCCAGATGACTTAAGGTCTTTCAGGAAAGTGGTTGTCTCCACCATAGGAGGGGACACTTCTGGCAGAAAATCCACTACTGCCTCCAATGTAGGATGGGGAAGTTTCTCCAAGCTGATGTAGACACTGGAGATGCAAGCAGACAAAGGAAACTTCAGTACCAACATAGCTTGTCACTGTAAAACAGTGGTGGAGAAGGGGCATTCAGTGATACCGTATTCAACTTTTCAAAGAATTCTGGCACGTTTGTCATAGCAATCTTTTCCCATTGCTACCGCCATCAAACGTGGTAGCAAAAGCTGCTGATTTGACAACTGATTCATTACCATTTCTGGCAGAGCACACTAGATCCAGATGATGGAGCCCGAGAAGTTCCCAGTAACAGGTCGTATGCCACTGTGGCAACTACAAATAATCTGATTCGACCCTCTGAAGTACATCAGGAAAAGCTACGTCCACTACCGCCCTCAGAGGCGTAACACAGGCCCCCGCATCCCCCGCGGTGCTTGGGGGCCCCGAGCTGCAGGGGCCCCCTCAGCAAGGTACTCAGGCCTAAGCGCTCCGGATTAGATATGGAGCGGGGGCCCCTCCGTGTACATTGCAGGGGGGCCCCTTAAACTTTCGTTACGCCATTGACCGCCCTACTCTAAACAAGGCCAACTATAAGTGCTAAAAGAGCTTCACAAATGCTGTGTTTATACTCAGTCTGAGAGCCGGTGTTGCCAAAGATGGCTTAGTTATATTACAGGCCATTTCTCATATTAGATTTAAATTTGTTAAACAAAACATAGCATGTCTGCTAAAAGAAACTGATATCATATGCTAAATCTACCTTAACAGCCATAGTAAAATGGCTGGCTGTACAAATTATGTCTTTTTTTATAACAGGTCACATTAAAGTAACCCTCTGCATCATTATTTCTCTGGAAATCCAATGACGAAGGGGGAAGGAAAATAAAAAAGGGTAGCAGAGCGACAACAAAAAAGTCAGAGAAAGTCTTTCCTCCACACATTGGCAACCAAGCATAAATATCCCTGGCAAAACCCCACAGGGATGGGTGAAAACAGGCAAATCATGTGTAGGTTTGACAACTGATAAGGAGGGCACCCGGGTTTGCTTCACAACACAGAAACAAGTGTAGCATTTCCTATTCATTACCTAGTTTCTTGTTCTTCCCAATGTTTCCTTTACCTACCTTGGTACTTTCCGTCCTACCCTTACACCTTTCCCTGTGCCAGGTGTTGACTTCTTCATGCCTGGACTATGGAAAATCCCTATATTTGGGTTCTCCCAAAGCAGCTCAAAAAAGACTCCAGGTGCTGCAAAACACCACGGCCAGAACCATCTACAAAATACCTAAAAGTTCCTCTGCTAAGAAAGCTTCGACTTCCTTACACTGGCTTCCCGTGGAGCAGAGAATTTGATTCAAGGCACTGTGTCTTACACACAGAGCAATAAATGGAAAGGGCCCTCGTATGGTTGGAGCCTGATTGACCTGCTATGTTCCGAGCAGGATGTTAAGATCATCATCAAATACTTAATTCAGGCTTTCCGCCAATAAAAGTACAAAAACTAATACAATACATGTATATATATATATTTTTTTAAACACGAGGATAAAACGCATTATTCTTATATCATTTCATAAAACAATCATTTCCCAATAATCAATGCTCTAAAAAAATAAATATCCAGACATCCCTTTAAAATTACTCAATAAGAATATTTTAGCAATTATAAGAAGAGAAATGAATCAGTTAAAGTCCGGGAGTTACAAATATCGTGTTTCCAACCCAGGAATCGAGGACCTGGAATAGGGAGCAACAAGATGAAGGAGCAGTAACCTTGTTTTTCACTCTAATGCCCTACTTCTAATAGACCAGCTCCAATGAAGGAACTTGGATACCGCACATACAACTGCCTGCTTAGATTCTGTAAGGAGGAGCCGCATGGTAACCTCAACTTTGCGGCAGCCAAGTTGCTTGCATAAGGGAGTAATCCATGATTTCCTGGGGCGAATATAACCCGGACAGAAAAAACAAAGTGCACTAGTGATTTTTCTGACTGTTGACAAACAGGGCATGCAGTACTTAATACAGTCAATTGATTCCATTTTGCAAAAAGTGACATTAATTGTAAAGTGAATCCAAGAGGGGGGACAACGGGGCAGGTTTAAAGAGGTCCAACATACGTGCCCCAACAATACTATACGCACGAAGGATATGGAGTTCCTCTGAGTCCAAGTGAAAGAACAGGGAGATACTAGAGGTGGGGGTGGTGGTGGCCTCACTCTGAGGGTAAAGGGGGAGATCCCCTTTTCGGAACTAGGGCTCTCACACACCTAGCAAGCTAGGTGTCATGCTTCATCATATGAGCCTGCCCCTCGTCAGGTCGGCGCTGCAATACCTGACGGGCACCCAGTACGGGGCTCTTTGGCGGGGATCTTTTGTTCCTGCCGTTGGGTGCAGTGGGGGTGAGGGGCCTAGTAGGTGTAGATGTGGGAGGGAAGTGGGTTAAAATAGGTCAGTTAGTCCTAACAGTAATTTATTCAGGAAGGTAAACTGCCTAATTAAAAATATAGAGAGTGGCGGTGAAATAGAGGCAAGGTATCTAGCTGTATGTGCCCTACTCTCGGTCGGTCAACATGTTTCGTGCCCTGTTTGTCGGGATCTAGGCACTTCTTCAGGACCAATTGTAAACACTATCTACACAATGTGGTAAGTGAAAAACTACATACCACGTTCTCAGGTGAATAACCTATACTGTTGTCTAGTTAGGACTGCAACAGTATCCGGCAGTCATAAAGGACACCAATTTGGGTCCAGCGTTCGAGGAGCGCTTCGTATACGACCTACCCTGCCGCCGGAAACCGGGATGGTAATTGTAAAGTGCCATAGTGAAATTTAAGAAAAAGGGACTTTGTAGCCTGCGGGGTGACGTTAAGATCTTCTAACACTGGTCTCTCGATAGTTCCACCCATTCAAAAGGCCAAATGGGATCGAAGGTCATTCTCATACCTTTCTCCCAAACTTTGGAACTCAATGCCAATCAGTCTGAGAACTGAGTTGGATGAGGTCAGATATAGAAAGGGTCTTAAAACTTGGCTACACCCCAGTAATTTTCAGGTTTCATTTTTAGTCCTACAGGTGTAGGCTCTGACTCTCACAGCGCTGGGAAGCCTTCGGGTATCTATGCGCTTTATAAGATAAGATAAGATTCTCTTAGTTTGATCCTTAGACTGTTCCCAGCTGTGGGTTGACCAGCTGAGCAGTTGCTGATGTTTGGTGATGCATAAGTCTTACCTATAACATCGCATTGATTACAACAGGCATCACAAAGACAAAGGGTAATTGTCAATACTCAAGAACGGCCTGGTAGGCTTCTCTTGCATAAAGAAATTAATGTGATACATCAAACTGAGCATGGTAGCTAACAGAGAAAGGTATCTCCAAACTACTGAACTCTTTTTTGACAGGCAGTGGTGCTCTCTCTGCAATATCACAGATCAGTAACCTATAAATACAGTGATTGGCATATTTCAGTTCTCTCCACTTTGCTAGAGCTCTGAGGATTAGGCTCCTGTGTATGAGCATTTTCAGGACCAGCATCACTATGCCACCACCTTTTCTCTGCCATTATGATTTTTGTGGGTAGCTGAAAGAAAATGCTGCTTTTAAAAAAAATATATATATTTTTATTTGACGTTTACATGATAACAACACTTTTCCAAAACAGGCATATTACAGCTTTACAGTGTTCTTGGTTTCAGTCAATCATGATATATAATCATTTAACAAAGGAAAGAAAATGTTGCTTACCTGTAACTAACAGTTTGTAGTGCTGTAGAATCACATACTTTGCACACTCCTGCCATCTAGTGCCAGACACAGATTGTAAGACACTGCCTATCTCTTGCTCTGGAGGTATCCCCACTAGGCGGACCTGAGACTCTGAGGGTATTTACTAGAGCTCAAGCTATGTCTCCAGATTTATTGTGGCGTGGACTATGCATTCCCAGGAGTCATTATATTCTGCATTAGAGGACTCCATCTTTGGTGCAGGAGATCTCTAGAGTTCCAATATGCTCCCCCATTTTGTGTAGGTGTGGCCCAAGGAGAGCTCTTAGTCATACCCGCCTCAGACAGGATACTAATCCAACCGGACCTCTTCTGTCCATGCCCTCACCCAGAACCTTCCCTCTCAATATGACACAGAGTTCTTGGGTGGAGAAAAAAGGCTGCAGTTTTATCAGCTGTCAGTCATACATCACAGGGTGGGTCATAGTTCAACAAAACCTGTCATAGATCATTGATAGACCAACAACAACAGTTCCATGCAATAAGATTTTTTTTTTACAGATTTCAACAAAAATCAACAAATGAGAATTTTTAAAATTTCAAAACACAAATAATTAATTCATTAATTGTGTTTCGAAAATTTCAAAATGCAACCGCCGCAACCACAGCTTCCTTCTGTCTGGACAGAGGTGGGCCTGGGGATTCTGAACTGCCACTCTGTGAGAGTCGGAGAGATTGACAATTGGGCCACGAGGCCCCGGAGAACTTGCTCTGATTGACATGCTCCGGCACAGGCACTTGGGATCTTTGCAACAGAGCCCCCATAGAGCTTTTGAGACTTGAATGTCTTAGCGGGGCCTAGCTTGGGTGCTGTTACACATGAATGAGGAATAACCATCAGCCATACGTTTGAAAGTGGGACTGGAAAGCCGACCCAGGTAAGGCTAGTGGGCTTGCCTCAAGAAGACGGTGTATATTATTTGCAGTGTATTGTACCGTACTTTGAGTTAGTAGATACATACTCCTTTTTACAATCATTTATTGGGGTTGCTGGATGTATTTTAAGTCATGAGTTTGTGCTCGCCGTACACCTACCTCCTTCCCGAGAAGCCTTGGGCTGCTCAACCTACGCTAACACTGAGAGTCAAGTGCTGAAGTGGTACTATAGATCCTGAGTCCTTAATAGGCCGTGTCCCGGGACATCAGACATGAAAGGCCTCAACAGCCACGGTTGGGCGCAGTAACTTGTGCTTGTCCCGTGGCCCTCTGAAAGGGGTTTCAACACTGTGTTAGTTTCTAATATCAAAACTGTCAACAGGAGGACAGTCAGAGGGCCGTCAGCCAACCCCGGATTAGGTGAGCAGGATATTCTGCTCCAGGAAAGGGGCAATATCTTAATGCATCCAACAACAGAATATTTATTGTTACTTCTGTTCAACATGTGCCCTGAGTGATTCCTTGCAGGATGATTTTGACCATCTCAATGTGCAGCTGGTCAAAAATGGTGAACAGTAAGTACTAAAGTAAAAGTAACTAAAGTAATATCGGCACATCTAATTTCAGAGACACTGCACTTTTCCAATACACACTCGACATACAAACTCATCTCAAATATGCTATAGTAGGCATGCCAATGTGTGAATCTATAGCCAGAGAGAACCCATGTCAGAGTCATTTAAATCCTCTTTACTTTCACAATGATTTTCCCAAGCAAGAATTTTTAAAACATCAAATTCAGAATTCTTCTACACTTACTAAGGCACGGTCCATGTCCTTGTCAACACAGGATGTTCTTCAATCGCTGTAAGGTTTCTCAGGTCCAACGGGGGTGGCCGTGCTGCACACAGAACAGCAAAATAACATTTAGGCACTAAACTGACATAACCTTACAGATCAAACAAATCAGCATAATGGAGTGGTAAATTTAATCCAAAAGATTTTGTGGGATTTAAACCTAAAAAATGGACTGTGTAAAATCCAAACGAAACATGGAGAAGTAATAAGTAGGACTTTTGCAGTGTAGAACAGAAATGCATCTGTTGTGATAGTTTTGAGAATTGTTTTGAATTTAATTTACTAACAGTTTTTCCAGTTCTTACATTTTCTCCGAGGCTTCAAATCCCGATTCACTGGAGGCGGTTCTAACTCAGCTGGCAGTTCTGGTAGGGGACTTGTGACTTTTGAAGGGTTAGCTACAGGGAGGGCAAACGGTGGGGAAACAGGACTCATGGGAATGTAGCCATCAGGGGTACAGTCTGATTCAGAAACAGGCGGAGAAGCATTGGACATCATGGGCACATAACTGTCCTCGGAAGGTTCCGTCGTGCAGGAGTACAGTGGAGCAAACCTGGGCTAAAATATAAAAGAAGAGAGAGTGTCACAATGTGTATAACTTTTCGTGCTACTACAACCACAACTACTACTGCTACACCACACTAAACCCGGTGGAAGCTGAAACAGAAGATAGACTCTGGCTAACAGAGGATACACAGAACAGTCATTTCAAGACTTCACAGAAAGTCAATCAAAACTTAAAAACAAAAGCAGAGAAGGAAACCCTTGAATTTGATTTCTATTTTGCACACCAATCTTCATCTTTTGTTATCACTGTTGTAACGTCTTTCCACTTTCTTCTCACAACAGGATTACCTTTAATGGCATAAGACTGTAAAATCGTATACACCTTAGGTGATATTTGACCTCGAAAATTAAATTAATTCAATGTGGTCAATAAGGAAGGGGCAAATAAATTGTTGACAAATCGGTGCATTTTATATTTGCAAGTAATGCAAAAATATATTGAGAGGTAGATGAAACAACAACTTTATTTGGATAAATGATCTTATTGAATTGTCAGTGATTACATGCTTCACATAAGCAATGACTCTCAAATGCCAAACCTGCCAATAGATCTGCCCAAACACTTGACTAAAATACAGTTCCAGGTTGTGATTGCTGAACACCTCTGCAAAGACAGTTCTGAAACCTCAATACTGCTTTAATATTTGACAAAATTATTGAATCTTTTGACAAGGATCGGGATACTTTCATAATCAATATAAATTGTAATAAGAATGGGTAAATAATATTCAGTCCAACTATTAACCATTTACGTTTAGGGGATACCGCAGCATTTCCTAAAGCACAAATATCCTCGTCTTGATAGAAATGCATTATGTTACAACTGAAAATTAGGCATATTAATTTCACCAAACAAATATCACATGGGACACTAGTTGTAAAGGTCTCTCTCTAAAGTAATATTTGGTATCCTCTTACCTCATTTATAAATCCACATTTCAAAGTTCCATTAAAACAATGACACATGTAAACATTTTAATATTCTAACGCCACCGGGCATCTAACTGGACATTTTCTTTTGGGTTTTCCTTGTATACTTGGCAAGAATGAGTGACTTGTACAAAAAGGGGATGCATTTTACTGCTTCTTCTTTATTTTGTAACAATGTAACACAACTATCCTGGTAATTACGCTTAGATGATTTTGTTACAACTCTTGGAAGTGTATTCACAAACTGCATTTAGTATTACATAAAGTAGTACTGCAGTAAATCTCCACATGCACTGCAAAATGTTGTTCACAAACCTATGTGCAGAGACCTCCACCTCTTCTTTCTTTAAAAAAATTAATATATATATTATTTTACTATTTTGAAAACTAAAACAATTAAATTATATATATATATACATATATATATTTAATGTTAATGTTAAAACTATGTTATAGAATTATTATTTTACTATTTTGAAAGTTAGTAATAAACTTAACTTTAAAGGTGAAATTAAACTTTTAGACATTCATTAAATAATCAAACATAATTTAAACACATAATTTTCAACAAAATCTATTAAGTATTAACTAAAAAGAAAATTATATTGATTGTGAGATTTTTATAAATTAATGTTTAATAATAGTATGTATCAATTAAAATAATATACTTAACTTAATTATTTTACTACACCTAACATTTGTTGAGGGAATATGCAGTAAATGTTTATTTTATTAGTTCTGTGTTAAAATATGTATTATTAATTTACTTTTATATTTTACAGTAAACTATTTTTATGACTAAAAAAATAATAATACTAAAGTCTAGTAATTTTCCCTACATTTTTCCATGGGGCATACTCCGCCACAGTGGGGGAGATGTCTATCTACATGGGCAAAGTTACTGATAGTAACTTTCCATTCATAAATCCTGCTGTATGAGGCTGCACCCCCTGATTTTAAGGTGCATAGACATTTTAAGTCTATTAGTAGATGTAAATCACACTCAGAAATGGCGAATTAAAAAAAGTGTAGACTTACACCTCCATATAGTAGTAACTGTACATGAGTAAATATACACACATATGTTTACCTCTGTGAATGGCCCAATTGTGATCTTGTTGGTAATTCAGTTTATTAAGCACAGTGTTATGCATCTTTTCCACATTTCTCTTTTCATCATATTATTTTTCAAAACATAGCATTCTTTTTTTCTCATTTTGTGTGCATTTTAGTATGTCATGCTAAATCATCCTGTATCATTAAAATACTTTCACCAATAACTGTACGGCATGTCTTTGTCCCTCCTGTGAAGCATAGCCTATTTACTGTATTCTTCCATGAGTGCTAGCTTACTGTAAAACAGACCTTTACATTTTTTTCTTATCTTGTCCTACTTGCTGTGCATTCAAAGATAAAGGTCAAATGTCAGTCTCTGAATTCCAAGGGAGCTTGGTGTTTACTTTTCATTCTCTGACTTCAGAGTGAGAGGACTTATCTGACAATCTAGGGTTGTGAAAGGAAAGGTTTTTTTCTAGAACACAACAAAATTTAAATTTTCTGTAAATAAACTGGGCACATTTTTCAGAATATATAATAATTTGGAAAGTACAAATGAAGCACATTTTTGTGTAATTCTCTGCTGGAAGCAAATATTTAATACGTTCAAAACAAAGCAAAACACTAGATGAGGCCATTTTCACACATTGTCGTTTGTGCGCTGTATAGGTTTATCAATACAACTGTACATCTGTGCAAATGTAATGGTCATTTCAATTCAAAATGAATTGTCTGTCATAAAAGTGCACTACCACACCATGCATACTCCACTGTATGCCGCGTCACTCTTCTCCACTCTATTCTACTCTATGCCACTTCACCCTACGCCACTCCACTCTATGGCACTCCACTCCACTCCACTCTATTCTACTCCACTCTACTCCACTCTACTCCATTCCACTCCACGACACTGTACTCCACGCCACTCCACACCACGTTACTTCAATCTATGACACTTTACACCACTCTGTGCTAGGCCCTTCCACTCTATGCCACTCAGCTCTACGACCCTTCATGCCACTCTACGCCCTTCCACTCTACGACAGTCCACTCTATGACACTCCATGACACTCTACGCCTCTCCACTCCACAACACTTTACTCCACTCTACGCCACTCTATTCCACAACACTCTACTCCACTTTATGGCATACCACTCCACTCTATGACGCTCTCAGACACTCTACGCCACTCCACTCTACACTATGCTCCTCCACTCTATGCCACTCCTCTCTTCGACCCTCAATGCTACTCTACACTCCTCCACTCTACGACACTCCAGTCTATGAAACTCCAGGACATGCCTCTCCACTCTACAACACTTTATTCCACTCTGTGTCCCTACACACCACTCTACTCTCAACTGTACATAAGTTAATTTACACATGTATGTTTACCTTTGTGAATAGGCCATATTGTGATCTTGTTAGTAAATCAGTTTATTAATCATAGTGTTATGCATCTTGTCCACATTTTTCTTCTCTTCTACTCTCCTCATCATATTAGTTTTCAAAACATAACATTCTTTTTTTCTTATTTTGTCTGTATTTTAATATGTCATCCAAAATCAAAAACTGTTAGTTGCTAACACAGTAAAATGCCCTCAGGGTGCAGTTGTTCTCCTAGAAGCAGTTTTGCTGTATGAATTCTTTCAATCCCACACATAGGAGATGTCTGCACTTGGAAATCAAGGTTTTACTAAAGAACAAAAACTTTTCATCACCATATTAATACAGGCTCTAACAAATGTCAATGTAAAGACAGTTTAACTTTAAACATGACTTGTCAGCTGAAGGCAAAGGAACCAATTTACAATGCCATTTTCGCTAGTTTTAAAAGAAAAATGGCAGGGTTTTCTGATTGCTAGTAATTCAGAAAAGTAACTAGCAGCAGTAAACCCACTTATTTTCAACTTATTATTACCTCAAGACAAAGAAATATAATGCAGGAGTAAATCTCATGCAAGATGGAGAGTAAAAGTTTCAAGGTGTGTTCAGCCTTTAAAATTCATCAACGCCCACAAATATGAGAGTACGTTTTCCACTCACCAACTTCCACGACTAGTTTCTACCCTGGACGAAAATGTACTCTTGGCAAGAGATGGTCTCAGTCCCTTTCCTGGGCAGGAAGGGATATGTAAGACCCCTAAACGTCCTCACAGTTTAGGGGAAGAGGATTCTACTTTCCACATAGATAAAAAGATAAATAAACAAATCTGTCATTGCACTGAGGCATGGCTTTAACCACTATGGAAATGTACATTGCACACAATTCTGAATAGGGGAAATACCAACGCAGAAAAATAAAAGTTGCATGACCTTTCCAGGAGTATGCTTGAACACCTGTGACTGGTGCAGCTTTCAATGCAGTCACATGGAGTGCAGATGTATAACTTTTCATTAATCGCCCCAAAGTGAATCGAAAAAATATTCAACGCTGTATGTTAAGATCTTTTAGCCACAGTCTCAAGGCTGGAATCCTAGATTCAATGTGCAAAACAATCAGTGAGTATGCATGAGAACCATCCACTTTTTACCTTATGTGATTTTTTCAATGGAATGGGCAGACCAAATTCTTGTCTGTCCATCCTTACATTTAACGAGGGATAAAAGGGAGGACAGGTAGCACCTACCAGATTTAAACTGAGCCTCTTATCCCTGCTTCTTAAGGTGCTTCTGTCCAAATCAACTGTAAGAAAAAGTAGTGAACTGATGAGAAAAACATTAATCCATAGAACAAGCATGGTTGTGGAACACTCCTCTATACAAGACAGATGTCAGGTATCTGCAGATTTAATTTTTATCATCCTATAAACTATCCCACCAAAATTGCATTACACACAATTATTCAATCAAAAGGTTACGTTAAGATTACGACTGGTTCTCTTCTCTTGTAAAGTTCCACTAAACATTCAATAAGAGGATAAAATAATTTATATCACTGGGGCTGAGCTACTTCTTAACACAGAATTACAGTGTACTTGAATCTTAGTTTTGAGCTATGTCGGTTTATGAGGTCTGCATGACAAAGAGCCTCAGAGCTTAGAATTCAAAGCCTAGTTTACAAATTTTCATAAATTTGGACCCATGACCACAATTAGAGATACACTTTCAGGTGGAGGAAAGTTTTAATACAGATGACTACAAAAAAGAAGCTAAGGTTTTTACTACGAAACATATGGAGAAACAGTATCCCACCAAGATAATCCAAAAAGCTCAAAAGCGAGCCAGAAACAACCACAGGGAGAATCTCCTTGTGGAACATAGCAAACAAGACAAAGGAGATATTATCTGTGTAAGCAAATACAGTAATATTTCCAGCCAAGCAAACAAAATCATAATGAAGAATTGGCATATTCTCACATGTACAGAACTGAAGTTTACTAAACCACTTTTTTCTTTCAAACGTAACACTAGTCTTAGAGACCTGTTAGTACATACCAGGCCAACAATAAATGCCACAGAGCACCAATATACCCTATGGGGCCTCCCTAAGGTAATGGAGCATTACCCATGTAGACAATGTGCAGTGTGCCCCCTGACAAAACACACCACTTCCCTAGATTTGAATTTACAAACACCATGGAAACAGAGGACATACACTAACTGTAACGCTAACTAGGTAATCTATCTTATAGAGTACCCAGGTAAACTATGGTACATAGGTATGACATCAAGAAAAGTCAGAATCAGTGAACATCACAGCAATAGTCGCTGCAACATGGTTTCCACAAAACTAGCTAAACTCTTCCTAGACAAAGGTCATCTGGAGACTGACCTTCTGTGGACGGTGATTAACAAAGTTATAGTAAGCAATTACATGCAAAAACCTTTATTAGAACGTGAGCACAGATGGGTGTATAGGCTTGACACTCACAAAAAGGGTCTCAATAATGAAATCCCATGGAATCAGTTGAACTCCTTATGATTTTGTTGAGTTACAAGACCCACAGTAGGTTCATGTCAAGTCCCTGATTTTTTATGGCTTATGTGATAATCCAATGTGGATATTTACCAACTTCAATAAGAATGAGGGTAAAAATATATTAAAAAGTGTAATTATTCAAAAAAAAAACACGTGGGATAATGATGACCTATAACACGCTTTTGTCATGGATATACAACTTTTTAAAGAGAAAAATGTCTTCCAAAAAGGACAAAACTGAGAGGTATTATCCGAATACTGCCTGGCGTTGATGCCCTAGTGTTTTATGATCAATTGATGACCAAAGTATCTGCACTTGCATTGTCAAACCCACTGGTGGAATTTTCTAATACATTATGTTGTGGAAACACTACCTTTCTCACACAGTAATGTCAAATATCATAAACAAGTCTCTTGTTTTGCTTGCATAACTTAACAACACTTTTGGTTAAGTTGCGGCTCCACTCTTTATTTAGAATTCCCAGTCTCCTCGGAGGTACGCTTCCCTGTAATGATGTAATCATGCCATGTACTCGCCTGCGATGACGCAATCAAGTGGTGACGCTGCCCGCGTTCATCATGGGGTGCGGGCTTAAAAAAACAGAAGTTGCACGGCTATCTCTCATGTCAGAGTCGGCAGGAGAGACGGGCAAGCTAGGTACTGTGCGACACAGTCTTAACACATAAAAGAGATGGGGACCGGGAGCTATTTAGAAAAAGAGTAGGTCCAGTACCCGTGCTCCCAAAGAACAACGTGATATACACTGGGGGGTAGCTGTTCCAAAGGTTACAAAAAGGTAGCAACCAAATTGTGGTTGATAGAAAGGAATAATTGAGAGTAGTCAATCTCGAAGAGGTTGGGTTCTAAACAGTGATTGGGGGAATCCCTCCTTTTGGATATAGTGTCCTCACATACCCTTGCGAGTGTCATGCTTCATCATCGGGCGTTGCTCCTCGTGGGGGTGGCGCTGCTGTCCCCCGCGGGCCCCGCGAGAGGGCTCTTTATCGGAGTTCTTTTAAGGAGACGCTGCAGTTGTGCATGTGGGTGTGTGGGCCTTGGGAGGAAAGTGTGTGAGTGAATTAAAATTACCAGACGGTACCTAGAACCAATATTTATTCGGGGGTCCGAATGGTAAGGTTAAAATAAATGTGGATACTGGAGCCCCTCTTAGGAACAAATATAAAGGGCGGATGAGTAACTTCCCGCTGCTCTCAGAATCAGTGCAAGTGTGAGTTCAGGAAAACAAACTGGTCAACATGTTTCGTGCTCCTCGTAGGTCCATAAGGGATCCATAGGCGCTTCGTCAGGACCGAGAAATAGGTGCAAATGAAGGAAAAAGGAACAGGGATCAGGGAAAGAAAGGCCCTGAATACCTGTAATACCTACACTTTAAGGTGTATATGCGTCCTTGCGCTGAGAGGAACTCCTAGTGCGGGTTCCTACCCCCAACCTGGTAATACAAAATAGAGAAGGACATACAAACAAACATTAAAATGCACAACATATATTTGACAAGCAAAATATTGTTGTGATGAATTGTAACGGTATTGCATGCACAAAAAGGGGGGGCATGCTGGTGTGTTATGCCAAGGTGACATATTTACATAGGCAAATAAATACATTTCTAAGGGTGCAGCTGCCTACTGTGCAGAAGGTAAGACATATGGGCGGTATCTATGCATGAAGGCACAACTGTACCCCATGCACGATGCGAACAGCATAGACTCAGCATAGACGTGATCCGGGTTTTGGTTTCGTACGCATATCATTCGTTAATGTTACGTGTTGTGTCGATATGGACTCAAAATATAAGCCCAAATTTACGTGGGTCTGTCGGTCATCTCTGTGGTACAGAGCCTCTGTGGTACGGTACAGAGCCTCTGTACCACAGAGATGACCGACAGACCCACGTAAATTTGGGCTTATATTTTGAGTCCATATCGACACAACACGTAACATTAACGAATGATATGCGTACGAAACCAAAACCCGGATCACGTCTATGCTGAGTCTATGCTGTTCGCATCGTGCATGGGGTACAGTTGTGCCTTCATGCATAGATACCGCCCATATGTCTTACCTTCTGCACAGTAGGCAGCTGCACCCTTAGAAATGTATTTATTTGCCTATGTAAATATGTCACCTTGGCATAACACACCAGCATGCCCCCCTTTTTGTGCATGCAATACCGTTACAATTCATCACAACAATATTTTGCTTGTCAAATATATGTTGTGCATTTTAATGTTTATGTTTGTATGTCCTTCTCTATTTTGTATTACCAGGTTGGGGGTAGGAACCCGCACTAGGAGTTCCTCTCAGCGCAAGGACGCATATACACCTTAAAGTCTAGGTATTACAGGTATACAGGGCCTTTCTTTCCCTGATCCCTGTTCCTTTTTCCTTCATTTGCACCTATTTCTCGGTCCTGACGAAGCGCCTATGGATCCCTTATGGACCTACGAGGAGCACGAAACATGTTGACCAGTTTGTTTTCCTGAACTCACACTTGCACTGATTCTGAGAGCAGCGGGAAGTTACTCATCCGCCCTTTATATTTGTTCCTAAGAGGGGCTCCAGTATCCACATTTATTTTAACCTTACCATTCGGACCCCCGAATAAATATTGGTTCTAGGTACAGTCTGGTAATTTTAATTCACTCACACACTTACCTCCCAAGGCCCACACACCCACATGCACAACTGCGGCGTCTCCTTAAAAGAACTCCGATAAAGAGCCCTCTCGCGGGGCCCGTGGGGGACAGCAGTGCCACCCCCACGAGGAGCAACGCCCGATGATGAAGCATGACACTCGCAAGGGTGTGTGAGGGCACTATATCCAAAAGGAGGGATTCTCCCCGTCACCGTTTAGAACCCAACCTCTTCGAGATTGACTACTCTCAATTATTCCTTTCTATCAACCACTATTTGGTTGCTACCTTTTCGTAACCTTTGAAACAGCTACCCCCCAGTGTATATCACTGTGCGACACAGTACCTTTGAAGATGTAAGCCAAGCAGTGAAATACCAAACTAATTTTGTTCGCTTTAGTATTGGTTTTTCTTTTTAGGTTGAGCCTGGGCAGCACATGCGCTGCTCTGTGAGGCATGCGATGTATGGACTTGAAGCTCCGCCCATATTTTTCATTGGCTTGTGTCAAAGTCCTTTGTAAATGCTGGCATCTGATTCGTTAATAGGCTTGTTAGTCCCTCCTTAGTACTGCCTTGTCTTCATTTGTAACCTCCAATGAGTACTGGCCCTTTTACTTCTGTTGTTACACGGTATGTCTTATTTAGTCTGCAAGTACTATTTTCTTTATTGAGTTTCTCCTATTGCAGGCACGACATGCTTTCCTGCAACATTCAGTGCGCCATGCGCGCTTTCACATTCCAAGCAGCCTGGGACAATGGCGCCAATGAAATAAAATAGGTTTTGCATTTACAAGAGTTTGAGCTATTGGCATTTTAAATAACAGTGCCTTTTATTTATGTGTTAATTATTAATTATCAACACATATAAACAAAAGGCATTGTCATTTACAATGCCAATAGCTTACACTCTCGCAAATGCAAGACCTATTGCATTGCAAATGCTTGTTCATTCAGACATTTTAACCCTTATATAACCTGGCTACTTTTCTCACAGTGTGTGACTGACTGCAGGGGGCGTGTCCCTCTACTCCCATGTTGCCTTAAATGATTCCATAACAGGGTAAGAGATGACTGTTTGCATTGTTATGTCATGTGTGTCTTTACACCAATACATGTTGTATGGCTCCATGTCTGTACCACATAAATGTCAGTGGCTTGGACACATTGTGCATTTCTGCTCGCAGCATGAAACCACCAGTGACAAATGAGATATGACTGAGTCTATACTTCATGATTAGAGGCATGATAAATGTGTGCCACAACAATAAAAAATTCATGTGATTTTGAATGATCACAAATGGAAAAACAGAAAGGGCTGATTTCACTGTAGATATTGAGTTCACCCAGACGTGTGCATTTGACAAAAAATGTCATGTTTTTCTTGCAGGAATCAAGTTTGAACATTCCTTTATCGAGTGGTCTAGTAAGCCTTTATGTGCATGGATTTGTGTGTTGCATGTGTGTTTGTCCCCCCCCCCTCCCCAATTAGGGAAGTTGCATGGGTTGTAACAAAATTAAAATATTTTTG
Organism: Calotriton arnoldi; assembly: GCA_963921515.1. Lineage (NCBI taxonomy): Eukaryota > Metazoa > Chordata > Amphibia > Caudata > Salamandridae > Calotriton > Calotriton arnoldi. Next base: position 1,883,278 of record CAWUFW010002503.1, on the reverse strand, counting down.
CCGGGGCAATTGTTTTGTCCTGATGAAAGCCTCGGACCTCTACAAACCTTATTTTTGGGGCTGAAACATGTTGAAAAACTTGATAGGGTAACAGTAGCATTATATCCCTTAATTAACTCCTCCATTTTGGTGTTTTACCCATACCTGAACAACCAATAATAAAAGGGATACCTTGGTTTTTCTAGGTATTTTTAATCTGAGAAGACCCCAGTTGCAATTTATATCAAAAGTGCTCTTTGGAATATGGTCGAGCCCATCCCAACCTGGTTTTTAGGGAGCAGGATGAGACCCGGTGATGAAGCATGCCACTAGTAGAGTGGGTGAGAGTCTAACAAAAAAAACAGTTTGGTTTGTTCTCATTGCCTAGGGTGAGACTCACTGGTTATCAAAATAACCAATGTGCTTTGTTTGACTATGGTGCGATATCGTTAGGTGTATTGGGTGTGTGGGAGGAAAGTTTTAGTCATAAGGTCTCCACTTGAGCAGGAAACCATGCGTAAATGGCTGCTACTGCTGGCTACTCGCTGAAGTGGAAGCGATGGGAGGGACTACTAAACCGGCAATAAACTGGGAATAGCTTGCCATCACTGCACTGAAGCAGTTCACAGCTGAAGGACACTAGAGATTACTACATATCATTGCATGGAGGATGCAGAGACATAACAGAATAAACATTTTTGTGGTTAAGGTTGAGCTTAGATTGAACAATCTCCCAACAGAGGTGGCGAAATAAAAACTGTGAATGAATGAAAAAGGATAAGGGAAAGACAGATTAGAACACGGGCACTGGGTACACAAACATAACATGAATACCTTTAACTCAAAAATATGTTTTTCCTCAATTATAGCGTCATCAAACAATGAAATAATGTATTCATTTTTCACAGTTAATGGAAGGTTAAAGAAAGCATAGAAGACTCAATTAGCTGAGTATTTCATTCTACGAAGTTTAACTTCGATGAGCAAAAAAAGGCCATTTACGAAGATAACTTTCCAATTCTGTGTCAGACTGGTGAGATTTTACCTTCAAATAGTGCTTTTGTGAAATTGAAAAATCTGCCATTCTGGTGGTATTTCTGCAGGAGTAGATTTAGAGCTGTTGGTGGGTATGTGGCCTTTCTTCGGTGGGTTGATCTGTAAAACTAGGACATTGACATCTCATAACTTTGTATGTAATCACAAATGTCTTGCAGGTCATTCCCCATTCTGGAAATACAAAGGAAGCTTCTGTCAAAGGGATGAGTGGGTCTGCATTATGGAAATGTGAAGTGGGAATAACCGCATTTTATGGTGGATGTAGTGAAAGGAAAGGGTTTTATTCAAGGATCTACTTTTCTCAGTGGAGAAAAATACATATTGGGGGTCACATTTCCATTTATTTTATACCTGGCTGATATTCTGCAAACTCACTGCAAATGCTATATATTGTAATCTTTCTTGAGTATTCTTGGGCTCTTTTGTGAATCCCAGGAAGACAAAGATTTGTGCCAAACGTTGAAGCAAGCAAATGTCCAATGCTATCAGTGTCCTTTGTGAGATTTGTTATGCCTGTGTTCTTCGTATGGAAGCAGATATGATGCTGTTGGCAGATACATAAAGGCCTTGTAGGAAACTGAGTTTTTGTTGCAGTATCCCCCTACTTTGTGCCTGGTATCTGGAGCGACTGAAAGTGTGCTGGGTTCCTTCTAACAAGGTCCCCAGCACCAGTGTTCTTTCCCTAAACTGTATGATTGTTCGACAATTGGCACAACCTCAGCCCCACTGCAAATCCCTAGTAAATGATACCCCTGGTACCTAGGGCATTGGGATTGAAGAGGGTCCACCAGGGCTGCAGCACAAATTGTGCCACCCTAGGGACCCCTCACCAAGATCATGCAAACTGCCATTGCAGCCTGCGTGTCTTGGTGCAGAGAAAACTGAAGAGTCGACATGGCACACATCAATGTGTACACATTTTAGGAGGAGAATGCACACCCGTTTTTCCACTTTTTAATCACATTTTCAACTAATGCTCTAAGGCTGTGCACCTCGGTCTGTGCCACAATGTTGGTCACAGTTATGTTTGCACACATCACTGTGTGCCTTGCCTGCCAGCACTACGTGTGGTATAGGTAAGTCTCCCCTACGTCAGCCCTAAGGCAGGGTGCACTATACGCATGTGAGGGCATATCTGCAAGAGTGGATATGTCCAGGTGATATCTAAGTTCACCCTCCAGATATTACCAGTGCACAGGGAAGCCATAACAGGTACATGGGCTGGACATAAGACATTATGAGTTCCCAAGCTACATAATCGCTTCACTGTACCCCAAGGTGTTTGTACCAAACACCTCGTCTTAATAAACCCACACTGATGCCAGTGCTGGATTTATTAATAAACGCACGCAGAGGGCACCTTAGAGGTGCCCCCTGAAAAACTACCACCTACTAGTGTATTGGCTGACTGGTCTCGACCAGCCTGCCACCACTAGACATGTTTCTGGCCTCCTGGGGTAACAGTCTTTGCTCTCAGAGGCCGGGAACAAATCCTGCTCTGGGTGGAGGAGTTCACACCTCGTCCAAGCAGAAACTGCCTTCCAAGGCGGGAAAATTCAAAGGCCCTGCCACCTTTGAAATTACACCCAGGTCTCTCCAGGTAGTGGAAAATGCCTACCCCCTGTCCTGTCCCCACTTTTTGGCAGGAGAACAGGCGGGGAAATTAATTAGGTTAGGAGGTGTGCCCACACATAGCCAGCACCACACCTAAGGTGGGGCAGTTGATGTGGACCCCACTTTTTAGAATCCTTCATCTTGTGTTGGAGAGAATTAGCCTATTAGGGTCAGAGTTATGCCCATTTCCCACAAGAAGTGGTCATATAGAGGGTGTAGTCGCCCTAAAGGTAGGTAGCCCGTTGACTACTACCCAGTACTCCCCTTAACACCCCTAAATTGAGTATTGAGGTGGCACTCCTCGACCCTGAACTTCAGATTCGACTGACCTAAAGAAGAAAAGGATATCGAAGAGCAGCTGAACCCGAGAACTGAGTGCCTGCTGTGGAATTCTGGCGCGAAACCCTGCCTGCTGCTTCAAGACTCGACAATCGAGGTGAACTGTCTCGTCCTGCTGCTGTGTGGCTTCTAAGAACCCCAGAGGACCACCAGCCCTTCGCTAATCGCCTAAGAACTCCCTTGGAGTAGAGGAACTAATCCCCTGCAGCCCGCAGTCACTGAACCGCAGACTTCAGCCCACCAACTTGATGCTCCCCAGCCCAACCGGTGCAGCAACTGACCATTAAGAGGTACTCGTGCTCTAGGTCAGATCTGTCTTCCCACCAAGTGTGGAGGCACCAGGACTAACCGGAGCAGTGCAGCACCAATCCCAGAGGTTTGGATGGCCTTCAACAAAGACCAACCGCAAGAGGCCAGTTGGGACTCCAACTGTCCAGGAAGCAAGAACCCATCAAAGGATGTCAGTACCCCTGAGACCCACTCCGTGAGTGGCCCAGTAGTCCTGAATCATCTCTCCAAGTTGTTTGCCACTGACTGCGAGGAGCACCTTTACACATCGAGCCCAGCCGACCTACCTGCTCCCCACCCAGCTCGCCTGGCCTGGGAATGTTTGGGAGCCCTCAGACGTGTCCACAAGTCTTGTGCAGCCTGTTTCCAGGTGCCCCCCATCCCTGTAGCGTACCAGTAACCAGCCTCACCAGCACCCTGCTCCTGGCAGAATCTGCGCCGATCACGATAAACTGCTGGTAGTGCTTTGAACCTTGGCCTTCTACCCCTCCGAACTCTGAAGGTGAACCCTTGAATCCAACTGTACTTACCTATATTGCATTTTCGACTTTCCTTCCCTAGGAATGCATTGTGCGTAAAGACGCACAACGTAAAAGCTTGATATTCTTGTAAGATTTTATTATTGCAAAAGTTCTTACCTTTGAACAAAGTTCTTATTTCGAAAATATATATAAAAAGACTTATTTTTCTAATTTGGTCTCGGATTTATTCTTTAAGTGTGCTTCTCATTTATTGCCTCCGTAAGTACAACAAATGCTTAGCACTACCCTCTGATAAGCCTAACTGCTTGCCCACACTACCACAAAAGAGAGCATTAGTATTATCTAGTTAAGCCTCTGTAAACCAATTGTGGACCCACTGGACTCTCGGCACTGTGTACTTCATTTAAATACACTATATAGAGAGCCAGCTTCCCACAGGCCTCTTCCGGAGATAGTGTACAGTCTATCACATCAGTCCAGCAGCCACAAGTGAAGGACATTTGTAGAGCACAAACCTTACCCACCTTCCCTCTCAACAGTCTTCCTGCCTGTCTCACCCCTCCATATTCTGTAATGCCACCAAATGATCCACTGGACCCAGAGAATGACCCTACTCCCATTCCCTGTTTATCCCAACTAAACCCATCACTTCCTAAGAATCTAAGTTGACTCTCCAACTCTTCATTATCATTATAAACACAGGCAGTTCGAACAAAAACCACTCTAGCATCTAAGACCTTCAGTAAGACTCTGACACTAGCCTGTTTTTCATTCATGAAACTTAGCTAAGTGATGATTCAAGGCCAATTTTACGTGAAGATCTACCTTCTAGGTACAAAATTCTCATGCGAGAAGATTGCAGACGTAGCCATCATCCATCAAAGAAAGCTCAGTAACTACAAACTCCACCCTAAATTGTATTGCTACTATCTTTCAAACCTGCATCTAGGGATGACTTCACCATCTCACAAAAGACTACGATGTTTCGGCCTCACTGCATTCCCATGCCCAGCCCATATATTTAAGCACATCCTGATCAAAAGCTCAGCTACTAGCCCTCCCAGAGCCATAACCTGCCACAGAAATGTGGCACAGTCCTGGAAGAACTCGAGACCTGTGTACACCAAACCCATTCTGAAGAAGTCAGACTCTGACACAACTCTCCAAGCTATTAGCCATTCTGCAATCAATGGACCTCTCCTAGGCAAACAGACTGAAAGAGCTGCCTATGTTCAATTATCATCCAGCACTGAACAGAATAACCTGCTCTCTCAACATCCACATAGAATTCTGTCGAGGCAGACCAGACTTTGAACTAATTGCAACATGGAATGCCAACATGCCAAATCGCTCTTTGGTCTTTTTGCCACCTTTGATATGGTGCATCCTCCTATTCTACTATAGAAACTAGAATTGAGTTTCGTTCAAATGCACCAATCTCTACTGAACCGATTCCTCCCTTACAGATCCCTCATTCTGCCTCTCCCTCCATTTTACTCTGACTTGTTTCATCAAATGTAAGAGTCATTCAAGGATTCACCTGTTCCCCCTACATCCCAGACCTCTGTTGGAGCTGATTTCTTTTTTAAACCTCAGCTGTTACAACTATGTAAATGAACACAAATTATTCTAAAGTTCCAAAGCCCACCTGACTTGTATAGCTGTGCCATCAGCAAGCATTGCTTAGCCTAGATTACTAGAAGCGAAACACATCAGAAAACGAGGTAATATCAGCCTGCGGGAATTAGACCACTTACCTACCACTCGTTCACCATTCGGCCAAAAGATTCTGGCTCAATTCTAAACCATCACTGCAAGTAAGGAACCTAGGAATGATCACGGATTCCAAAAGTTTCTTGATCCCTCAAGTGAACCAAGTTAGGAAAGAATGCTTTTAAATAATGATCTCTATATGCCGAGTCTTCTCTTATTTTGAGCTCCACCAAAAGGTACAAGCCACCATTGGTCTAGGACTGTCAAGGCTGGACTACGCCAATGGTATATATCTCGAAGTGTCCGACCAAGTGATTAAAAACTATGGAGTTCCAGAATGCAGCTGCGAGGCAACTTCTTACTTTACTTATTTTATCTTATTTGAAATTTTTATAATGCTTGAATGAATTAATGTGATTTGTAAAGCGCAAACTAATGCCCGAGGCGTCTTGGCGCTATAGAAGGCGTGCAAAGGTACAGAGCTGTCAGAGAAGAAAGATTTCTAGCAGATGGTCATGGGCCTCCTAGTCCTGTGAAAAGAGCCAGGTCTTCAAGGCCTTTCTGAAGGCAAGTAGGGAGGGAGCAGCTTTTAGAGTCAGTGGTAGGCTATTCCAGAGTACAGCTATGGTCCTGAAAAAAACTCTTCCCGCCCCAGGTTGTCCTCCTGAATGGGGGGACAGTCAGGTTCATAGCAGAACCTGAGTGAAGAGTTCACCCTGGGACATACCATTTGAGCCTCTCCTTGAAACGGACTGTCCCCAGTCCATGCAGTGATGTATAGGCCAAGCAAAGGGCCTTGAACCTGCAACGTTGCTTGACTGGTAGCCAGTGCTCCTCTAGCAGATTGATATTTTGGTATTTTGAGAAGGAAGCGTGCAGCTACATTCTGCAGAGTCTGAAGCCTCTTCAGGGGGCCTGATGCAGAATTGAGGTAGAGGCTGTTGCAGTAGTCAATCCTTGATAGTACCAGTGCAATGATCACAGTTTTCAAAAGCTCCGGAGGCAGGAATTTTTCAATCTTTTTTACTAGTCTCAAGGAGCAAAATGAGGTGTTAGTAATTTTATTCACTTGTTCTTTGAGCTTCAACTCTTTATCTAACAGAAAGCCAAGGTTTTTTACTTTGTTTGTGGGCTCAGGAGGGAGGCCCAGCTCAGGTGGCCACCATTACGGCGTCCACAATGAGGGGTTGTTGCCAAAAGTGATGACCTCAGTCTTTGCGGCATTCAGTTTAAGACAATTGTTGTCCATCCGATTGCTAACTTTGCTCATGCAGGTCCTAAAGACAGGGCCAGAATTGATTTCGGATTTTGCTAACGACACCACGATTTGAGCTGTCAGCGTATGATGCTAGGGAGAAGCCAGAATTTTTAATGAGTGTCGCCAGCAGCGTGACATAAAGATTGAACAGTGCTGGGCTAAGTCCTGAGCCGTGGGGGACTCCACAGGGCAGGGAGAAAAGACTGGAAGTGAAATTACCCAGCGCCACACTTTGTTGTCTGTTGGCCAGGAAAGATTGGAGGAGATCTACTGCTGTAGCCTCGATCCCCAGACTCCGCATAGGGTCAACCAGAATCTTATGGTTGACCGTATCAAATGCCGCGGAGAGATCCAGCAGAATCAGAGCCGCCGTCCCCCCATTATCCAGTCTTTCTCGGATATCTTCCGTGGCTACCAACAGGGCAGATTCTGTACTCCGGTTTTTCCTGAACCCGTGCTGTGTGTCATCCAAAAGAGAGTTTTCCTCTATGTACTCTGAGAGGTCTTCATTCATTGCTTTCTGCGCCAGCTTGGCGGCGAAGGGTAGTCTGGATATAGGGTGATAGTTGTTCAGTCTAGATTATTCAGATTGTCCTTTTTTAGCAGGGGCAGAACCAAGGCAAGTTTCCACTGTGTGGGGAAGATTCTCTCTGCAAACATATTGTTAAAGATTTGCCCCACGTTTTGTGCCACTTGTGCTGGAATCATGTGCATTATTTTTGGAGGACAGGGGTCTTGCGGTGAGCCAGATTTAATGGAAGGAATTAGCTTTGAGAGTTGTTCTTCCGAAGGTGCCTTAAAGGTAGAGAATCTGGCTTGACCTGATGTAGCATTTAGACATCGCCCATCCAGTTGGATGGCTGTCCTGCCTGCAGTAAGTTTGTTGAAGATGTTGGCAACATTTTCTTGAAAGAAGTTGGCCAGGGCATCACAAAAATTTTGATTTATTACTGCAGTGTTGGGGCACGCTGGTACCACCAGTTTTTTTATAACAAGAAATAGAGTTTGTTAGCGTCACAAGCTGATTTTATCTGAGTAGTAGGAGGTTTTTGCCGCTAGGATGCGTTTTTTATGCTTAACCTGACTATCAACTCTTAAATTCCACCAGCTTTTCATTTGCTACACAGGCTGCCTGTGGCTAGCTGTATCAACCTTCAAACCAATGTACATAGCTTAGCATGCCTTCTACGGCTCAGGATCCTGCGTCCATAAGCAAAAAAAACCTGTACCTACCCTAAACCCAGACCTCTTCAATCTAGAATGTGGCTTACCTTACCTGATCGAGGAACCTTTTTACCGGAAAGCTCTACTACGAAGAAAAAATGTAATTGGCAACCATATTGAATTCTACAGGGCACTAATCACCTGGCTCTTCGCCAGCTTGTAAATACTATGTTATAATTAACCTATAATTGGGAATGTATGCACATTTGCAAAGTGTCTATTTTCACACTATTCCTCAGCACTTCATGCCTAAACACAGCACTGCACCATGGTTAGAGCATGATAGCCAAGCCCTTTTATATGTAATTCTGCAACCAACATTCTGTTTCAACACATCATTTTGAATAGGATGCCTAGGATAGGATGCAAATCAATACAATCTAAGAGACAACCCCTTCTGGTGGAGGATAAGACCCTAAGATGTAACGATCGGTGACTTAGTACACCAAAGGAAAATATACCTTTGGTGGAACAACACTGTTGAGGGTCTTACTACAATTTTAGTGTCACACCTTTCTGCTCTTACATATCTCTTCCACTGTTTTTGACTTTGTATGTTTACCCAAGGGAAGTCGAGTGGAACTTGAACTTCTCGCTCCCTCTTTTGATTATTTTTAATCAATACAATACAACATCTTTCTGTTCACATTATTTTAAATTAAGTTAGATTTTGCACTCTATCGTTGTTTTGGACCTTATCATCAGAGAGCGAAAAATTGGAACAGGCTTTAAAAGTTACTGTACTGCCATCAGTTATGTGGCATGGCTAATATGACATCTCCCTTGTGCTATTTTGCCATTTACATACAACATACAGATTTCATCAGTTAGAGGTGCTTGTTTTGTTAACCAAGTGATGTGCCTGGATTTTTGGTTGCCTTCGTCCCATCATCCAAGTTTTTGAAAATCCTCGTGTTGCACAACTTCGAGATTCCTTTTACCAAACATAAACGTGTATATAATGTACAACAGACCAGGAATAAGACAGAGACAATATCAATCTAAGTGAGCGCTACACCAGTGAAAAACCCCTACCAGACGAGAATCTCAATAAAGACAGCACAAAAAGTAAAAGAATCAAAACAGAAAGTTTAGAGTAAATGTGTAAAAATAAGTCATAATGCAGGAAAGCAGAGTAAAGCAATACGAATGAAATAAGCAGGAAGCAAAATTAACAGATGGTAAAATGACAAAAACCTGTAATTGTCATCTTAACGATATATCATTATGGCTGTAAACGTTTCTGGAGTCTGTTTCAGTGTTTTATCACCAAGAGAATTTGAAAATGTAGAAAGTTACCTTTCCAGTTCCGTACATTGTCCAGGCTAGACAGGGAGATTCTTCGTGGCACTGTTCCAGCTTGAAGCCCGCAAGCCCCCATCCCATTTGGGAAGATTCCACTCGACTGAATTTCTGACCTCGCTTCCGAGAAATGGATGGGCTTAGGTGGCCTGGGCGGTGGCGTATCCAAGAAAACATCACATTCAGAAACCTCATATGACTGCCTCTTGTCAGTGTGGAAGGTTCCAGTAAGGGAGGGCCCTAACAAAGGAGAGGAGGAAGAGAATCCCTCTGCCACCCCATTCACAGGCAGATCCTTGGGGAGGATGGTATGGCTCAAAGACTGAAGCAGGTCCTGGCGCTCGGTCCAGCCATAGGAGGATGGTAGTACGTTAAGGGACGCCTGGGATTGGACAGCATCGACAAAGACATCATCCGATGAGGTCTGCTCCAGCGATTTATCAGAAATTGATAAGCTGTCGCTCCTGGATAACAGTTGAGAAAATCAAATTCTGCATTAATTTAATGTTTCCTCCACTAGACGTCATAATCACCCTCTTGTACACCGTGGTAGCTCATATTACTTGAACTATTCCAGCTCAATGCTAATTCTGCACAAAATAGGCAACATATTTCTACTGCAACCAACATTTCCAATCAGGTATGCAGCCCTTTAAAAATACATGTCTGATGGTAAGATTATTGAGTTAATGCATCTTTTTTACCAACCGAAAAGACACTTGGCACACCTAGTACAGTTATAAATAATAAACAAATCATAATTTAGTCATCTATTAATCAAAGGTCCTCTAGTATAGAGCACACAAGGCAGAATTTGGTTTATTGGTATTCAAAGTCAAACTTCATTGGCAGAGTTAGTATTGGAACTGGATCTTCAAAAAATGACTATTGCTGAATTTTCAAACTTCTTTCTTTAGAATACTAAGGGCATGATTACGATGTCGGGCGGACCACACCGTTGCGGTCTCGGGTCCCGACACCGCAATTACAATGCGACAGCACATGGTGCGGACACATACTCCCATTTCTCTATGGGAGCTTGTGCTGTGGCCGTAAACCGGCCATAGCACAAGCTCCCATGGAGAAATGGGAGTCTGTGTAAATCCCTGCGCCGTGTGGCAGGCACCTCACACTGCCTGCCACACGGTGCAGGGATTTACAGGGGGGCACCATAGGTGCCCTCCAAGCCCCATCCGGAGGGCCAGGAGTTTAGGGGGCCCTGCTAGGGGCCCCCAAAGGCACTTTCTGACAGCAAATCCATGTCGGAAAGGCAGACATGAATTCGCTCTCGGAAAGTGCCATCATAATCCCAAAGGCGGAAACGCCTTCCTCACAGGAGTATGCGGACCTTCTGACTGGCTGACGGGCTCCTTGAGCCCATCGGAAGTCAGCTGGATTGACCGGCCGGTTTGAATTCCAACCGCCTTAATAGTAATACGGCGGTCAGAAGTCAAACCAGGGATGTCGGTCGGAAAGCCTCCGATCAGCGGACCGAGGCTTTCCAAGCGACATCCTAATTAGTCCCTTTATGATCACAGCAACTAACTAACAATGAGGGTCACTAAAGTCTATGTCTTTCCCAACACCAACCAAACTGCACATGGCATGATCCTGAACCTGGCTAGCGTATTGTAGGTACATTGTCAATATGTTGCCAAACATACATGTGCCTCTTAAATAGACAGCTAAGTAGGTAAGATGATCCTCTTGTGATATCCCAGATTGAAAATGTCCCAGAATAAATAACAACTGACATGATACGTTTCTAAATGCAAAAAGATAAGAAAAATCTATGGGAACTGTGTATACTGTGTCGATCAAATCATGTTCAAGTTCAGCAGTTTCACCCAATCACATCCGCATCAGTAAAATGAACATTTGCAGTCATTGTGTGTCGCCTCTCAATGTATGCTGCTCTTGTTGGACCCTTAATCTGGCTACTACAACAAGCCCGGTGTTGGGGCTGCACCGCAGCTTTACCCTGGCGGCAGATCCAACCAAGAAGTGAGTACACATCTTTCATCTGATAACAGATCTCATGCTGTGGAGTCTTCAATCACAGGGGTCCTGGCCCATTATTATTACTGCTCCAGATACAGAGGAGAAAAACTGATTACGAGTTTAAGGGCAGCCACAGTGCTACCCACTAACACAAGAAGGGTATTTAAATTAAAGATTCACATGTGGTCATAAGCAGAGGAGGAAGTCACAGGCAACACATCATGTAAAACAGCCTGCAGAAACACCTTCTGCACAAGCTAAGTCCCTAAAACAAACTACCAAAACTTAAAGCTTACATAAATATCTCCTTAAGCAAATTTCGACCTGCACTTAATGCCAATATCAAACCCTTGTCCCCACATATGCGAGGACTGGATGAATCCTTGGGTTCGGAGAAACAAGACATACACAAGAAGGTTAAGACTTGATCGAATGACCTAACGAGTCTTGCAATCATGCAAAGAGCTTTTTTGTCAGTGTAGCTTGACCCTAAACACTGTGAATTTGAAGCAACCTGGTGCTGTTTTTAAGCAGCGTTACTCACAGCCAAATGTCATGATTTATCCTTTGTAACATCCAAAGCTGAGCAAATAATAATAAATAAATATATTTCCTTTGTCTTTTTTTCTTTGGTTTGGCTAGGGTTGGTTTGATCATTGTTTTATTATTCCCATTGTTCATTAAGAAACGTAGATATTTCCTATATAGGTCATTAATAAGATGCATATTAAAATTAGATTAGAGCTGTCATTTTGGTTTACAGATTAGTACCAAGGGGATCATTTTCTATTGTTCTGCTATGGCTTTTGTAAGCATTGTTTCTGTATCCCAACTGTATGCAAAGAAGAATATATATATATAAAAAAAAGAATTAGGAAAACTTGGTTTAAAACCAGGATTCTCCAGATAGGCGCATTGTGTGATCCTGCGAAAAATAGGTTTTTTTAACTGTATCTCGTTTTTTTACCTGTTAAATTGATGAGGACTGTAGTTGGATTCAGGCGCACATAAAACAAAGCCAGAGTATTTACTAAGATATAATATCACACCCTGAGGGGTCAGCACACCTGCCAATACAACCTGCCAATATAACATGACATGGTCTCCCAGTGAAGAGGGGAAACTTGCAACTAGTCAGTATAGTAACATCGTTAAACACACACACTGAAACAGGGAGATCAGCAATTTGGAGTAGAAAATAACATTTGTACAATAGTGAAGCAATGACTGCGCCTTATCGTTTGACGTCACGCGTTCTTACAATGTTTTGTATGTGGCCAGCACTGCAAAAGACAAGTCATATTGTCGACCGCATCTGAATAGCCAACACATGCATTGCAATTGTAATAAGCTATCCAGGCTGTAGTCTGAAACTTGCTTTCACAACATTACATTTTATAGAGCTTTGGTGCCACCTCGTGGTCAATCTGTAGATTGCAACCTTTCCACTTCATAATGTTTCTTCACCATATTTATACGCACGGGGTCTTGCTTTATGTATACATTTATGCAGGTTTACATTGCACGAACATAACCCATGGAAGATATCTGAGCATCTTACTTAAGAACAGTTTTAGAGAGGAGAACAAAAACAAACTATCTAAGAGTAGTTAATATTACAAAGGTTACAGCGAGGGCTTGAAAAAACTAAAACGAGGAACAACTAACTGCACGTATTATTTTGCACTGATATTTGTAAAACAGAAAAATGACTACAACCAACCATATTTACCTTAATAACTAAAACATGTTTTGGGTGAGAGACGATGGCGGGTGTCCCTGCAGGAGATTAGAATACTCTTCCAATTTGCTAAAATCTAGTTCCCAGGAACAAAAAAAATGGCCACTCTGACTTTTATCTCTTTTCTTCTGCCAAATAGACACTAACTCCCATAATCTGTCTGCATATACATTCATTTCAATCCATCACGACTTGTAGAGTTTATTACAGCTAGGAGCAGCGTAGCTTCCTGGGGAGAGCAGCGACACCTGGCACATGCACGGAGTACTTGTTGGCACTGGGGGTAGTCCACGGGAATTGTGTGGAACAAGAAAAGGTGACGGCATCCTGGGGGGGGGGAGGGGACGCATTGTCAGTGCGCCTCCTGATAACTTCTTTGCGCCCAGGTCTATAATACGGCGCAGGCGCAGAGGCAGAGGGATTGCCTCATTTGCATGTGCGCCAGGGCTTTCAGTATTACAGAAGGGGCCGCACAAGCATCTTCGGCCCTTTCTGTAATACCAATGTGCCCCAGGAATGCACAAAGCGGAGGCACATGTCCATTGCGCTCCTGGGGCACGTTCTGTAAAACGACCCCAGTTGGTTTCTTTATGGTAGGATACAATCTAAAAAATATTTGGAAACCTCTGGGTTTCCATACTGCAGATGTGCAGCCATCTCTGGAGAATGTGCATAATGTGCGTAAGCACTCACTTCATAGGTGCACACAAGGGAGGTATGCAATTATTTTGGGACAAGCAGACACACCAAAACTTCTGGGGTGCACATAATGGGGGGGTGCACCCCCAAATGGGATGTACATAATGCATGTATTTAGCCACTTCTATGGTCTACACAAGATAGATGTGCTACCATAACTGAGGTGTTCAACATGTAAACATATAGACTTTTATGAGATGTGCATATTGTTGGTATGCAGATATATTGGTGGATGCACAGCGCAAACATGTAGCCACTTCTGGGGCGTACTTAATGCAGGTATGCATCAATTTCTGATGTGCACATAATACAGACATGTGGTCACTTCTGAGGTAAACTTACCTTGTATGGTTACAGTGAATGTTTGTAAAAGTAACTGGCTCTGTATCTTCATCACAAACTACGCGTCTACAGCTCTGTACAACTGAAAGGACCCGAGTTGAGGATCCATTTTTCCTTACCCATACAGACGCATCTATTAGACCTTCAATCCCCTCCGAGCAAACCCCACACTTGACGCCATTAAGAAGGAGCATAAGAGTCATGAGATCTAATATAGCCTTAGAGCCCGCCATAGCGGGCTCTACCGGCCATTAACGGCCAGCTCCGGCATTCGGCTCGGCCCTTTAACAAGGCAGCAGGCCTTTAATGGCCGGTAGAGCCTGCTACGGAAGGCTCTAAGGCAGTGGTCTTCAAACTTTTTGATGCAGTGACCCCCGGTCAAAATCTTTTAGGCATAAGGACCCCCTTGTGACAAAAATTTCTAGAACATGGCACTCCTTATCATTGACAACCATAAATGTTCTCCAGTGAACCAGTCAATCTGTGGTTGCACCTCATTAGTACCAGTTGAACACCCAAAGATAGCAATAAGCAACAAAAAGGTGACCAGTGCAGCTTTACAAAGGGCCTTCTACTGAGCGGCAACGCCTGTTGCTGCTTTTTAGTAACATTTGAAGCTTTTGAGTAAAAACTGTTTTTGGGTTAAAATCAGCAGTATATGCGGTAGATGATGGATTATGTGGCAAATGAAGCAAATCTATAATTATGCTAAAATTGCTGCGGCTGCACAATCACATAATCCCAGTGGCCCTTGGAATAATAGCTGTAATGCATGGGCTGCAACTTAATTGCACGGCATCTGAGGAAAACCATACTATATTTCATGGGATGCTGATGGCTTGGCATTTACAGCTGCATGTAACTGGAAGTAGCTCAACATCATTCATCATAATTAAAACATACCATTTACAATTATTAATGATGAACTGTAAGGTCCAAGTAGTATGCTTTAATTCCAGGGTAGGAAGTGGTCCCTTAATCTTCCTTCACACTGCTTTTCTAAAAAGGTTTTTATTTTTAACATTTAACTCCTGGTTATATTAGTTAGCTGCTGTTGTTGACTTCAGTCATGTTTTGGGGGCTGGAGGGCCTTGAGAGTCTGAACATGGGGACTGGGACAAAGGTGTGGCTTAAAACAAAATATTCTGTACGCTTTTTGGTCTTTCACCTTCAGGTAGCTACATATAAAACAACGGGCAGTTTCAATGAATAATAAATAAATAAAAGTTGTTACTCAGTGGGGAATGCACAATAGTATATTATGAAACCTCTATTAGTTAATGCACTGCAAAGATCTGTGTGAAACCAGAGAGCCACAGAAATAAATAGTGATTGGTGCAGTGGAGAATAGTGACTTGTGTATTTTTAGTGCTATGAGGTAGCAGCGTGTGACAGAAAGCACTGTGAAAATGTAAGTCTTCATTTTATACTTGCATTACACACAGTATTAGATCGACCACTACAAAATGCGCCAAATGTTTTACGATAAAATGGTGCTTCCAAAATATAGTGGCTTATTGACAAACCCCTTGCGCAGCCGGTGCGTCACTTTTTATGACGCTCTGGTTGAACAGACTGCAGATCCATATCTACGAGGCCTCAAAGTCACTTTGCGTGGCTTTTCATGGCCTCCTAGATATGGTGTAAGGCAACGCAGCGTAGGCCGCTGCGTTGCCTTACACTGCGTCAGGGAGGCTTTTCCATGGGCGTTGTGGTGGGTTTTCCCACGCATCACTCATGGGTTTTGACACATTCCCAGTTTCACAAGTATCTGTAAACCTAAGGATACGTCAAAAACTGTACGCCGACCCAGGTGGTGTGTAACAAGGAGAAATATCTTTATTTCTCCTCAATTGTTTCCTCTTTCTGTGTGCAGCACACATAGAAAGAGGAAAAAGCCTCCATAGATTGTCTTTATGCAGGAAGGTGTGCCTTCCTGCACAAAACAATCCTGCTACCAATGCAGACACCCTTGCACCATGGTGCAAGGGTGCCTGCGTTGGTGCTAGGGACCAAATTATGCGCCGGCAGAAAGGACAGGAATGCACTGTATCTTATAAATATGGTCCATTCCTTCCCTTTCGAATTGGCGTAGGGCAGCGCAGCAAAAATACTTGCAGCGCTTCCCTACACCATTTCATTGTAAGTGAAGCCCATAGTTTTAGTAATATCCAGACCCTATGCAATGCAATTTTATTTACATAACCGTCCCTTCAACACCTTCTCAGGGATAGTAAGCGCTATGCATATACAATGACAATTAAAAGCAAGCACTTCACATCTCAGCTAACTCTATGCACTACCACTCAAAAAGCTGCAAGTGATTCGATCAATTAAGTGCAACAGCACCCTTCTGTGCTGTGAAGCCAGGCAGACAGCTAAACACGCCTTTCTGCCAGGGTGCTGTTGGCCTGGAAGAAATGCAAATGTGCATAACTAGTTAATCTGCACATGTAAAGGATTTGCAGATGAACTCGTTGCGCACATTTGCATTTCTTTCAGGCCCTCAGCACACTGGTAGAAAGGTGTGTTTAGCTGTCTGCCTGGCTTCACAACACAGAAGTGTCCCTGACTAATACTCCAGCCGATGCATTTTAACTACCGGGCTGTCTTTGTGCAAGATGAAGAGCGCGACCCCCTTCCCATGACTCCACGGCCCCCCTGGGGGTCGCGCCCCACAGATTGAAGACCTCTGCTCTAAGGCTATTAGAACATTCCGCCCTGTCGTATCGCCGTGCCTGACCTGCCTGTAACGTCAGGGTCAGGCATGGCCGGAGGCGGAAGGGGAGGAGCAGGGGAGAGTAGCGCCAGATAGGGATCAGCTATGATTAAATAAAGACGTGCTTGACCCCAGCTGGTGCCCGCGTCTTATTTCTGTGTGCGTTCCGAAACCTGGCGACGAGGGTGGGATGCGGAGACCCCCCCCTCTGATCGGCACACTCAGAATACGCCGCCAGAGCGCTGCAGTGTCAACGGTGAGCAGAGCGCCTTCACCATCGCTGTGAGCGCGTGCGGCGGTTCCTGTCTGTATTCCTGTCTGCAACGGAGAATTCACCGCCAAGGCCGCCAGCAGCCTGCAATCGGACCCCCCCCCCTCCGGAGCTCAGACGAAACAAACGTTGCGTCGAGCTGGGGTAAGCCCATTAATCTCATTACTGAGGCTGGTATGCAGAGGTCGCATTCGGTGGCCATTTTGAAGTCAGGCACACCATATTAGAAAGCCTGGTCACTAGTCTGGCGGCCTTCAAAGTCAGGCAAAAAGGAGAAAGCATTCCTGTGCCCACCAAAATACAATTTGAAACCCCCTATAGACGCTGCCGCAGATTGCTGGAGTGGAGAGTGAAGTCAGCTGTGCCGCATCATGACTACACAACCCGACTCCTTGCAAAATGCACCACCTGGCCCAGCGCGAATTGCGCCGCCCGGACCAATACTAATGGGGGTATCATTCCTGCGGCCTCCCGAACCCCTGATGCTGACCTCCGGAAACAGCATGGGTCCTAAGTGGAAGAGCTAGATAGAAGATTTTGAAGACTTTATGAAGGGTTCACAAGTCAGCGACCCCGACCAACAACTCATAGCTTTACGAAATTTGGTGGGCAAGGACATCGGACAAATCATCAAAGAACTACCCTCCGGCCAATGCTGCGTCATACACAGACGTGAGGGAAGCCTTAAACAAGAAGTTTCTCCACAAGCGAAACCTGGACTACGAACGCTACACCTTCAACCTCGCGTCTCAAGAACGAGATGAGTCCATGGGTGACTTCATTTCTCGCCTCAAGAGTTAGCCCGCTACTGTGAATTTGACAATTTTAACACTGAAGATGCGCTTCGTATACGAATCATTGAGGGGTGCCAATCAGAGTCACTACGCTGTCGTCTGCTGAAGAAGCACTACTCGCTCGACGACATTGAGGAGCTCACACGAATAAACGACCAAGCGGAAGAGCATGCGAAAAAGATGGAAGCTAGTAAAACAGAGAAAAGGGAACAAGCCTTACGAATACATTCTCAAACAGACTCAAGACGTCGACCGGATCATCGGAAACCTGAAAAGTTCACAAGTTCGCCCCGCAGCGGAAACAAGAGCAGTAACACCCGGAAACAACCGCCGCAGTGCTATCGCTGCGGCCAGGACTACCCTCACACGGGCCCCTGCCCAGCCATCGGACAACAGTGCCACCGATGCGGGAAGGACAATCACTTTGAAGCAGCTTGCCAAACCCGTCGCAAGGAAGCTGGGCCAACCAAGCGAAGCACAGGATCACATTACCACGTGAGGGCAGTGCAAGGGAGAAGAGACCGCTCAACGAGCTCGTCGAGATCCAGCACCCAGTCGCAAGGTTCATATCGAACCCGACGATCAACCTCAAGAGAATCGTCCGCCCTCACTCCCATATCACAAGACAGTGATGAGTATGTGTGCATGGTAGCGGACCCCGACCGACTAAAGAAGTACCCCCGGTTACACATTCAAATGGGAAACCACTCTGCCAAGTTCGTCTTAGATAACGGAGCGTCACTCAACTATATCTGCGCAACTGAGTACAAGAAAATGAACCCGAAGCCTAAGTTAGAACCAGCCGCAGTGCGCGTCTACACGTGGATGTCCAAAGAACCGCTGCCGTGCTTAGGACAATTTTGTACGTCTTTGACCTAAAAAGACAGGACAGTTCATGCACAAATTCATGTGATAGAAGGCCCTGAAGCAGCTGACTGCCTTCTCAGCCTACCAACGGCAGAACGTCTGAAACTAGTAGAGATTCTATATAGAGTTGACGATTCGCCTGATATAATCAGCAAGTTCCCAAAGCTATTTTCTGGTCTAGGAAAACTGGCTCACTTCAAAGTCAGATTGCACATTAATGAACAAGTGGCGCCTGTGGCTCAGCACCATAGGAAAGTACCATTCCATCTCCAACAAGCAGTGGATGACGAACTCCAAGACCTGCTGAGAGCAGACATCATAGAAAGGTCAAGAGGGCCTACTCCGTGGGTGTCGCCAGTAGTAGTTGTGCCCAAACGAGGACAAGAAAACAAAGTAAGCTTGTGTGTGGACATGCGAGCCCCGCACACAGCCATCAAACGGGAGCGGCATTCAGGACCCCATATCAGCGACATGATCACTCGCCTGAATGGAGCAACAGTCTTCTCGAAACTGGACCTCAACAAGGGGTACCACCAGCTCGAACTTCACGAGAAGTCTAGGTACATCACCACGTTCACCACACACCAAGGACTCTTCAGATACAAGCGCCTCAATTTTGGAATCTCTTCAGCAGCAGAGATCTTTCAAGAGGCAGTCCGGCGAGTAATCCAGCACATCCCAAACTCATTTAATTACAGCGACGACATCCTAGTGTTCGTTGAAACCCGCAAGGATCACGACAAAGCACTTGATCGCGTGTGTCATGCCCTTCTTAATGCCAATCTCACGCTCAACCGAGACAAATGTGAGTTCCACAAGTCAACTCTGAAATTCTATGGTCATATCTTCTCCAAAGACGGCATGAGACCCGATCCTGAAAAAGTCTCGCCGCTTTCTGGTACACCACAACCCCACGATGTTAGTGACATTCGATCTTTCCTAGGCATGGCCAGCTACTGCGCCCGTTACATCAAAGACTATGCGACCATCAGCTATCCACTGCCAGAACTCACAGGACAAGGCCAAAGCTTCCACTGGTCAGCCAAATGCGAGCACGCCTTCAATGAAATCAAAACAGCCGCGAGCTCTGCCATCAACCTAGCGTACTTCAACCCTCGAAGAAAGACAGAGATTACAGTGGACGCTAGCCCTGTCGGACTTGGCGCCAGTCTAGCTCAGTATGATGACGAAGGAGAACAACGCCACATCGTGGCATATGCCAGTCGCAGCCTCACTGACACGGAGAAAGCTTACTCACAGCCTGAAAAAGAAAGCTTGGCAGTCGTGTGGGCGTGCGAGCATTTCCATCTGTTCGTCTATGGGAAGCACTTCACACTCATCACTGATCACCAGGCTCTAATAACTATATTCGGCAACCCCAGAGCGAAGATGCCTCCACGGATTGAACGGTGGGGGATCTGCCTGCAAGACTACACATACACCATCATTCACAAACCGGGGAAGGCGGAAAACCCGGCGGATTATATATTGCGACATCCCCAAGCCTTGATGCGGACGCACGGCTCGTTAGCCGAAGAATATCTCCACTTTGTTATCGATCAGGCACGCCCACCTGCCGTCCCACTGGACGCCATTATAGAAGCCACTGCCAAAGACGCCATGCTCCAAAACATCATGCAGCGAATCCGCGCAGACTCTTGGAGACATCTGGAGGACCCGCAGACCAACGACGCCATCAACACGCAAGAACTCATATCATTCAGACACGTCAAGGATGATCTCACGATCAGCGCCAAATGGATTACTACTGAGAGACAGGAGAATTGTCATTCCTCACCAATTGAGACAAGGAACTGTCAACCTAGCACACGAAGGTCACAGAGGTGTAGTGGCCACAAAGAAAGCGTTGCGAGAGCGAGTCTGGTTCCCGTCCCTCGACCAGATGGTAGAAGCCACACTCCAAGACTGCCCGCAATGTCAACTAGTAGGGCGAGACGAACCACACTCCCCGCTGCAAAAGTCTGATCTCCCAGACAGCGTGTGGCAGCAAGTAGCTGTTGACTTCTTCGGTCCACTGAAGTCTGGGAAATACATCATCGTCATCATGGATGAATACTCCAGATTCCCCATTGCGCACCAAATCTCATCCACAAGGGCAACCGCCGTCACACCCGTCATCGACGAAGCGTTTGCAGCGTGGGGAATCCCCACGGTAGTGAAGACAGACAACGGGCCACCGTTCAACGGGCATGAGTTTGCAGAGTTTGCGAGTCACCTGAACTTCAAACACAGAAAGATCACTCCCCTGTGGACCCAGGCCAACTGGATGGTCGAACGATTCATGGCCACCGTAAAGAAAACGATACAACAAGCTGAACTGACTCAACGCGACATCCAACCAGCACTCAATGAAGTACTACGAGCGTAAAGGACCACGCCACATAGCACCACCAATAGATGTCCCGCCACTCTGATGCTCGGAAGAACCCTGCGCACCAACATACCGACTGCAGACGCTGCCATACAGTCCAGATCCCCGACCTCGGACCATGAGACCCTAGTGAATCTGGACAGGACCAAGAAAGCAAAGATGAAAGAGTATGCTGACAACCTTCGACATGCCAAGACATCTGACATCCGAGAAGGAGACTGTTGCTGGTAAGGCAGGAGCGAAAAACCAAGGCCGACAGTCGATACTATGCTCACCCGTTACAAGAAATGAGGAGGAAAGGAACCATGATCACAGCCGCCTCTGGAACTAAGAGGACAACAAGAAACGTGTCACACTTCAAGAAATGCAATCCAGCAGTGTACACTCGAGCAGAAGAACCTGATTGGGACACGGACGTATCAAGCCAAGAGGTGGACGATCAAGAAGAACCTCGACGTGTGGTGGATACAAATGAGATGAGAGAGGGGCGTCTCTCTCGCCGACCACAGAGAACTATCCGGAGACCCACCCGGCTCATCGAAGAACTCTAAGAAAGTAAACTCGGGACATTTAAAATAACAAGCATTGGCATAGCCAATAGGTCTCGCCTTTGGGGCCTTATAAGTGTTTAGCCAGAGCTATTGACTTTGCTAATGTCTTCAAGCTGTGCTGTAGAGAAGTGTGGCTGCTGTGCAGCATGCTGAAAAGTTATAATAAAAAAGTGTCAGAAGCATTTTTGTTACTTTATATATGACCAAGAAGGCATTATGTAAAACTGAACAACCATATTAAAAAAAGTATTTACAATAAAAAATGTCCTCAGTTTTCTTTTGTTCTTGCAATGCTTGCAACTTGTTTCTGCCTATTGCAATGGTTGTTTGTTAAAGTTTTTTTTTTGAGGGGGCATAAACAATCGGAGGGTGAAGGTTGGGAACTAGTACCTGTATTATAACACTAGCAGCGGCCAGACGCTAGGGGAGAATCAACAGATGCCAGATTCCGAGAGCAGGCTGAGGTGGTGCTGAGTGATGCTGAGGTGGTAGTGGTGGTGGTGGTGACTGTTGCGGAGACGATGCTGAGGTGATGCTCAATGATACTCAGATCTTGCTGAGTGATACTGCTGTGGTGCTGAGTGATGCTGTGGTGGTGCTGAATGATGCTGTGGTGGCGCTGAGTGATGCTGTGGTGGTGCTGAATGATGCTGTGGTGGTGCTGAGCGATGCTGTTGTGGCCCTGAGCGATGCTGTGGCGGCGCTGAGCGATGCTGTGGCGACGCTGAGCGATGCTGTGGTGGCGCCGAGCGATGCTGTGGCGGCGCCGAGCGATGCTGTGGCGGCGCCGAGCGATGCTGTGGCGGCGCCGAGTGATGCTGTGGTGGCGCCGAGTGATGCTGTGGTGGCGCCGAGTGATGCTGTGGTAGCGCCGAGTGATGCTGTTGTGGCGCAGAGTGATATTGTTGTGGCGCCTAGTGATGCTGTGGTGGCCCTGAGTGATGCTGTGGTGACCCTGAGTGATGCTGTGGTGACCCTGAGTGATGCTGTGGTGGTGCTGAGTGATGCTGTGGTGGTGCTGCGTGATGCTGTGGTGGTGCTGAGCGATGCTGTGGTGGTGCTGAGCGATGCTGTGGTGGTGCTGAGCGATGCTGTGGTGGTGCTGAGCGATGCTGTGGTGGTGCTGAGCGATGCTGTGGTGGTGCTGAGTCATCCTGTGGTGGTGCTGAGTCATCCTGTGGTGGTGCTGAGTGATCCTGTGGTGGTGCCGAGTGATGCAGTGTTGGCCCTAAGAGATGATGTGGTGTCGCTGAGTGAAGCTATGGTGGTGCTGAGTGATGCTGTGGTGTCGCGGAGTGATGTTGTGGTGCTGCTGAGTAATGCTGTGGTGGCGCTGAGTGATGCTGTTGTGGCGCTAAGTGATGCTGTGGTTGTGCTGAGTAATGCTGTGGTTGCACTGAGTGTCGCTGTGGTTGCACTGAGTGATGCTGTGACGGCGTTGAGTGATGCTGTGATGGCGTTGAGAGATGTTGTGTTGGTGCTGAGTGATGCTGTGCTGGCTCTGATTGATGCTGTGCTGGCTCTGATTGATGCTGTGGTTGCGCTGAGTGATGCTTTGGTGTTGCCGAGTGAGAGATAGAGTGAAGATATAATGCCCAATTAGAGAGGGTGGTGAGAGAGAAAGAGAGAGAAAGGGTGTACATAGAATAAAGAGTGGAGCGGGATAGAGAGAGAGAAAGGGGAGAGAGAGTGAATGAAGGAGTTTGAAAGAGAAACAGATAAAGGGGTGAGAGAGAATGAAAGGCTAAAAAAGATAGAGAGGGGAGAGTTAATTAAGTAGAGAGAGAATTAGAGAGGGGAGAGAGAGAGAAGGAGAGAGACAATAAGAGTGGGGGTGGAGTTTAAATAGAGTGAAGAAGTGACGCGGAAAAAGTAACCTTAAATATAGCTTTGTGCTTTGCGCGAATAAATATTTTTAAAAAAACAGAGTGAGACAAAAATACTGGTAATTAGGCTGTGACTCCCAATATAAAACAAATAGCGATATAAGGTGAAATCAACCCACCGAAGCAATATTTCTAACTAGACAAAAAAAAGCTTGCATTTCAATGCTAATCGCTGTTGTTTTTCATGTGACTGTAGTCCAGGGCCTTCAGTTGGTAATGTGAGCTGCTGCTGCGATTGAAACTTCAGAGTCCAGAGAGTTAATGAGCCATGACGAGGAAATGAGGAAGAGATAGGAAACCCAGATGGCAGCTGCGCGCGTGCACGCCATCGTGAACGCAAGCTGGTCGCCAGCCGAAAGCCAGTGGGTTTGCACTTCCAAAACCCGCTTACTAAAACTCTCGGCCAGACCAGCGCAAGCGCTGGTGCAGGCCGAGACCTAAAAAAGGGGGAGATGTCGTATCGCCGTGCCTGACCTGCCTGTAACGTCAGGGTCAGGCATGGCCGGAGTCGGAAGGGGAGGAGCAGGGGAGAGTAGCGCCAGATAGGGATCAGCTATGATTAAATAAAGACGTGCTTGACCCCAGCTGGTGCCCGCGTCTTATTTCTGTGTGCGATCCGAAACGCCGTAAATGGCAGAATGTTCTAATTAGTAAAACAAACGTATCTCGGAGCCCGAGGGGGTTTAAATCCCCTCGGGCTCCGAGAGGCTATTTGTTCACAGCAACAGCTACGAACAAAGCCAAACATCGGAATGTTGGAGCTCCGGGCTTCTATCGCACATTAGAAGCCCAGGGAACTCAATTGTTTTCAATGGAGCTCCCAACATTCCAATGGTCTAATATAAAATACTATCCCAAGGTGCCTCCATTTCTAGATGTGTTTCAGTGGGGCCTTGCAAAAAATTGTATTCTACATTTGGTTCAATCACTCCATAATTTTTACGTGATAGTTGTCTCTCCTTAATACAGTCATTTAGTGCCACATGTATTGAATTGTTGCCAAGGTAACTGAGGCATAAAAAGATAAAGTGGTGTTACCAGGATCACACATTATGTGAAGTGATGACCTTTCTGGGGATGAGGGTAATCTAATCTGATGACCACAAAAACTGTATTGAGCATCTCTGTCTTAAATCTACCAAAATTAACTCATATCTCCCTGGCAGAGAGAATAAGGTTGAAAGCCCTCTGCACCATTTTTAAAGCACAGGAAGACCACGGCCCAAAATACTTTTCCTTTCAGAACCATACACCAAGCTGATTGCTGAGATACAGCAATGCAAACCTGATCACTCTGGACAAATGCAGTGCCAAATCCTTATCACTGAGGGCACATTCAGTGGCAAATCACACGGAGACAGATGCATTCAGTGATGGATACGCAGATCTGGAAGGGGTTGCCCCAGATCTCAGGATACAACCAAATCTTGCTTTTCAAGGAAAACCTGAAAACAACCCTCTCCAACGAGGCCTTCGGTATCTACGGTTACAACACTGGGAAGGACCATCTACCCCCGTCTCTTCCAAAAAAGGACAGTGCTCCACTGACAGCAGATCAAACCCCTTTTTTTCGCTTTAATCGGAAAAAAAAAATCAGAATGCAGGTAACATGGTTTCATTCAGGTCCATTATGAAAAGTTTGAAAGAGGAAAAATGCTCAGCTTCTACCAGTCAATCAGAATGCGCATCAGCTAAAATAACTGCAGACTAAACCTCCAGTGGACACTCACTGTTTTGGTCGCCATTTATTTTTCAATTCAATGAAACAAATGGACATACCATCACAAAAACGGTTCCCTTGGGTAGTTTTTACAGTGTCATTTGAGAGAAACTTCCCAATCCTGCAGCTCTTGCCCTTCAGGAAGGCTTTTAAGACCTGGCTATATCCCGTGTAGACATTTTCTGAATCTGTAGTGCTAGTGAACTTTTCGGAATGGTGATCTATAGCGCCTTGATGCCCTCGGGTAATTGCTGCGCTCTATAAATTTAAATCAAATCAAATCAAATGGGACTTTGACTGGCAGAAACAACTTTTTGGACACATCTTTCCTCCCAAAACGTAGGTGAACAGTTTTCTTGCAAGTATAGATTTATCAAACAAGGCCAAGCTATTAATGATCAAAAACGTTTCCTATATATAAATGGATTTCAACCATAACTGCAGTCAGTATCCCTGACTCTACTACATAAACATATGAATTAGTTCACTAGAAAAGTATTTCTGATTGTTTAGAACTTTGATCATTTTTTCTCGAGCTTCCCTATGATACAGAATGTGTATTCAGTTTGAAGAATAAACTGACTTAGAAGAAGCTATGCCTTCACTTCTTTCATGATAGAGGTGAACTGGACCGTGCCTGGCCCTGATTCTGTGTATTTCAGATAATGGTGCAGGAGGAAATCAAGGTCTGGAGGTTGTCTTTCACTGTGTTGACTATCAGTGGGCAAGGTGTTGTGCTATATATTTATAATATGGGGTGGCAGTAAGCTGTGCTTGTGCACAAGGACACAGAATATACATACTGAGAGCATGTCTAACTGTCTAGCAGGAGAAACCCACAGCATGGCGTATACATCAGGAGTCGTGCTTGTGGGAAGGATACTCCACGTGGCCAGTGCACATCAGGAGAAGGCACCAATGAGTGATGCATGTATCTGCTTGGTCAGGGAAAGTCATGTATTGATGCACATGTGCAGGAGAATGCACAATTTAACCTAGTCAAGCATAGCCTGAGAAGAACTCGCTGGTTTGTTGGCCAAGCCTCCGCCCACCGTCAAACAAGGACAAGTAGAATCTACAGAATGGCCAGTTCGCCTTCTGTCTAGAGTATGCCACTGACGCGCACACTTGGGAAGGAATGGTGGATTGGAAAACAATCAATATCATTCTACACGCTTATCGGTGATTGGCACACTTATTGGTGCTGACCCAGTGACTTACATTGGTCTCTGTGATGTTAACAAGTCAGTCTCTTCACACATAAAGGTAACTGCGTACACTTGTTCGTTGGTGGTTAGCAGGCGACTCATCTGACTGCGTGACATCCAACAGTCAATGTTCCAGTGATACACACACTTGGAAGGGATTGATGAATTGTGTACAGCAAACATTTCCATCTGCCAGCGTTATTTTTTTCTGACACTGTTGGCACACTAAAAAGTTGGTCAGTTATGTACATCTGATATTTCTACCTGTCAGTGCGAGTGTATGAATTTGAGCACATATTGTGAAATTTTACGTGCAATACTGCATTTTTTGTTATTTTCTTATGTTTTTTGTGGGGAGTGTAATAATTTTGTTTATGGCCAATATGCACCAAATAGCTGCACCCGAAACCATTTTACGATGTCTTAAGACTCCATAACAGTGAAGGAAGAACTGAGAAGAATTTCTAACTTGGAGGTTACTTATGAGCCCAGAATACTTGTTTCTAGAAAGTTATTGTTAGGCAGGACCCCTCTATCTAGCTTGTGTCTATGGTGGTTAAACACACAACATGAGAGTAGCAGTGGGAATGGAAGTGCAGGTAGTAAGGCTGTATCTCACATGAGGATAATAGAGATGTACAAGAATGAATCAGTACACAGTATGATAAGAGAAGAAGGGTACTGGAGAACAAGTGTTGTATTGGTGATTGTCGCTAATGCGATTGTCAGGTTATTTTGAAAAAAAGATGGTCTAGACTTGACTCTCCCATCGAAGTCATGAAACGGGATAGCAATAGACTTATGATGGGAGGTTGCAGAGTAAGAAAAATGTGCTCAATCACAAAGGATAGTGCAGGATAGCCTCTGTGAAGTGTGAAGGCAAGATGTGCCTCAGGGTGGTTTGCAGCGAGTAGGAAGTGAGAGAGGCCACAATGCTTGGAGCCAAGGTTCAAGGGATTTATCACTTTTGGCTGCTCTGGAGATCGGACGTATGTGATGGCAAGAGTCCGAGAAGATGGAGGAGTTTCATGAGTGTCTGACGAAGGAGGGTTTTGTTAGTGAATTGCTTGGATCTGGCGGGGTATTTTTTGTGTAGTGTCTTCTTCCTCCTATCCATAACTAATCTGCTTAGGCCAAAAACTGTGGCATCTATTTTGCTATTGTTTTATGTGCCACAACATTAAAGGTCCTAAAAGCCTAATCACAACAGTGGCCCTAAAATTTCAATAGTAGTCGGTCTAGGCAAAAATACAGTGTTGGTGGAATAATCATCTTACCCATTGGTATACAAGTTATATTACACATTCTGTTGCCACGCGAGCCTGGTGTTGTGCCCATATGTTAGTGTTTTAAACGACTGTTTTGTGTACTCAATACATTAATACATTAAAATGCAAGATACATTCAAGCCAACCATTATACCTCAGAGGTGATGGCTCTACTTAATTAATGCAAATTGGGACTACAGCCAGAAGGACCATGAAAAATATTATCAGACGAGCCCATATGTCCTTTTGGTGCCCAATTGGAGACTATACCATGTAGAGAAACAAGGAGTCATTAAAAGAGATTTTACTGCCAATAACCTCCCTGGCAGTAATTCACACTGCCTTCCAGTACTACACTAAGACCCGGGGGCATGGGAGTATGTATAACCAACGATGTGGAGGTGGCTCTGTCCTCACAGCGTGGATTAACCTTGTCAGAGCCAGACAAACACTATCTTCGTCTAGCGTCGAATTAGAAGAGTAAATAAACACTTAATTACGGGCAATGGCCGGTATGCTACTGGGGGTGTATGGGTGTGTGTCTAATTTGCCAGAAATCAGCCAGCTCTTTATCAGAAATCATTTCTGCCAAAGACAACAGGAAGGGGCCATACGTGAATCTTCAGCCTTAAGCCGTTCCTTCTTGGAGCCCATGCCGGAGTGAAGAAGTTCTTGTAAACACAGGATAACGTCCAACTCCTTATCCGCCTGTAACATCATAATTCAGGATGCCAACTATACATTTTATCCGGGAAAGACAACCTCCAGTGATAACATTTAGATCATCATAGACATAAAAGGTATATTGACTATCAAGTACGTCCAAAAAGACCAGAATTCCTGCATCTTGCAGTAGCCTTGATAACGAGTTCTTTAGGGAATGAAGGACCCAATAAGTAACAATTCGGTTGAGACTGCAAATAATATGTAAGTGACCATTTCCTGTGTACCTTACAAGTGCTAAGACAGGAACGAAGGGTCAGAAACTTAATATTGCTAAAGAATGCCATGTTGACATATTTATATATGACCCCCGTCTTTCTTTACTTGAAATCATTGCTTGAAATATCTCATTTTAAGATTGCCTGGAAGCCTAACAAGGAACTAACCCGATAAGCTGATTTGCCCAGAAATAAAGCTGCAAGTCCAGAAAGACCCACCCTCCCTTCAGAAAGGTTCTTCCAAACATTTTCAAGGCAATTCATATCACCTTGTGAGCCAAGATGAACCAACCAGTATGGATTGTGTTTTCTCAATCATGGCTTCAAAATAAAGAGGGACTGTGTTAAACACAATGGTGATCTCAAAGAGAAAGATATTTTTGAAAACATTAATTCTTGCTATTTAAAAAAAAAAAGTTTTATATAGCGCGAACTAGACCCGAGACATCTGGTATCAGAGCGCTTTACATGAGCACCAGTTTCGTTACAGAGGGACACATTCATTTTTGTTAGGGACGGGGAGATTAAGTGATTTGCCCAGAACCACAGGATGTTAAGCGTCATTGCCGAGACTCGAACCCGGTTCCCCAGCTTCGAGGTCGACCGCTCTAGCCGTAATGCTACATCCTCTTTCTTCTTATTACTGTTAATAGCATTGTGTTCCTCCATGCACGCATCGACTTCAGATAAGGAAGAACCTTTCCTACAATTGTATTCTGACATACTCTAATTTGTGGTTACTATAGACACACAGTCATTTAAAAGGTAGTTTAATATATTAGGCCATAGCCTACTCTTCAACAAACTTATATTATTTCCATTCACAAGGGAAGAAGGGGCCCTTTTGCAAATAAATTATCACTTCCTTTGAGGTGTCAGTAAAATATCAATGTGTTGCGACTGAATTTTGATCGGAAAATATCAACACATAAGATCTCAAGTCAGTATTTGGAAGGGACGCCTACAACATGCCCTTCCCGATGCCGAATTGGTATAGATTCGGAATCCCATTTTAGGAGTCGGAAAAAAAGTCTGACTCTTGAAATGGGATTACTACGCAAGAAAAAGCATTTTAAGAGTCACAAATGCCAAATTTGAGTGTTTGCGACTGCTAAAACGATCTGTACATTTGGCCCTAAATGACTTCCATGAGCTGGTTGTGTCTTATAATTTCATCAGCATCGAGTGCTATCTTGGCGCTTCAGTTACTGAGCACAATGGGCCTTATCCACATGTTGCCTAATACGCTGTGTTAACATTTCAATTTACATAAATGAAGCATGGGGAAAAGGAACACTACAGCCTTGCTCCCTTTGATTATGGATTTCATTAATGTTAGATCTTGCGAGCAGACTCGTACATAGTTTATGAATAACTGCAATAAACCTTCCTCCTAAACCAAAATGTTTCAGTACCTTCCACCAATACATCCAGTAGACCCTATCTTACGATTTGGCAGCATCGATTGTCATAACCACTATGATCACTCCTTTTTCTAAACTAATGTTATTTGCCCATGTCAAATCATGTGAAAGAATCATCCTATAATGGCTATGGACGGAATCTTACTGATTTCATTACAAGAACGGAGGCTACATTATGCATAACACTTTTAATGCAGTCTCCAAGCAGCCGCATACATCATAAAGCAAAGGTTCCAGAACACCAGTAACATATAATAGGCATGAGCCAACAACAATCTGCCTCTTTTAAATGCGGCTCCGAGCAGATAAGTTGATCTTTGTTGCTCCTCTTACATTTGTCTTTGTTCTTTATCTTATTTTACTATATGGATGTTTTAGTATTGATAGTATATATATTCTATACCAATTAACTACTGCTTGTCTATTTGTACTATGATTATGCTGATGCTGAGCAACAAAGATCAATTTATCTGCTCGGAGCAGCATTTAAAAGAGGCAGATTGTTGTTGGCTCATGCCTATTATATGTTACTGGTGTTCTTGAACCTTTGCTTTATGATGTATGCGGCTGCTTGGAGACTTAAAAGTGTTATGCATAATGTCAGCCTCCGTGTCTTTAATGAAATCCAGATTCTCTAGTCATGGTAATAGGAGAATCGCAATTCTCGTTAATCAAGGCATAAAAGCAAATAATTTAATGTGGCTGAACGAACATTGCTTAGGCGTCTGATGGCAAAGTTTGATATCGAAATTTGCCTGCGGATCTCACAACATGTGAGATTTTTACAGGTTTTAAGAATTAAGGAAATAGTGGCTTCTGCCTACGAATTGGCTGTTAGTCCCCGTGCATGCCACTAGAAAATAAACTCCCTAGCACTTCCCACACAAGGAAATAATATCTGATATCTCTCCAAGAGCATATCGTCTGTACCTGCATCTTTACTCTTTTTTGAAGTGTTAATGACCTCATCAAATTCTCATTCTGTAACGACATAAACCAACTTCTGGGTTTGTTCTGCTGCGACCAGGAGGGACACTTTTATTATGGAGGCGAAATTGTAAAACACTTATGTATTTTACATGGCACACATTTTACAGTTTCATTTTCAATTCAGAGTCACCAGACTGATTCGAGGACAGAATGCCTTGCAGAATTGTAAAAATGCTGAATGATGTGACTGAGAAACATTTTCTGCTCGAACAAGTCCCCTGCTGGTATCTTGTAAGATTTTGTAAGCTAGGCATGCCATTGTATTCAATTTTCATAGGAAGTCAAGTATATTTCACATAATACACGTAACTTTCACAAAAAGTAAACCTATTTAATGTTTTGAAGATTTTGCAGTTTTGCCCACTCGAAGTTCTGCAGCAGTTGTTAGTATATTTACCCCGGTACGCTAGGTATCTATATCTGGGCATAAATACTCCTGTGATATACCTTGATAAAAGCCAAAAAGGTTTTTCAGGATTACCTGAATCTATTACCTGATGAGACAATATTTTTTCAATAGAGCTCCTAAAACGTTTAAGTTTTACCTTCTTTGGCTTTTCTTCCCTTTCTCCATTAGTGCTGATGCCTCCCACTCCTTATACAGACACCTGCCTAGCAAGGCCGTCTTACAGCATTATAGGTCCCCGAACAAAGCAGTGCACTGGGCCCTGCCTACACAACCACTCACAGGAATAAAAATGTTTAATGGAAAATTAGTGTTAAATTCTGGTCTGCGTGGGGCCCCTGTGCTCGTGGGGCCCCCGGGCAACTGCCCAGCGTGCCCATACGTTAAGACGGCACCGCAGCCTAAGACTTCATGGGAAAAGTTTTTCTGAACATGAATCTAAACAAGTATACATGGGATCGAATTACTCCAGATAGACTCTTTCAAAGCAATAGCTCCTCGCCTGCATTTAACTTTTTTCAACTCATACAACCCCTGCTTTATAATCCTAGCAACTCTTCAAAAAAGTTCCATCAATGCGCTGCAAAAGAATGATTTGAATGACTGTTTGAAATGTTGACATGTCTTTCTTTGCTAGTGGGAAAATGTGTGGGCATGCATGTAGATGGATTGTGGATGCATGGGATTGAATATTTTGGGATGAAAAGGGATAGATGTCTGATGGTGTGCAGTGTGGATGTAATACGGTGTGATGTCATGTGGCCCATCCCCCAATCTCCAATTCCCCTCTTCTTTTTATGGTTATGTGTCGCTCTGCCCGACATCTTGTCTCACCAGCCACTATCCTTTCACAGCATTGTTCACCTATTCTGTATCCTCACCGGTCTGTTTCTGTGTTCTCCTACTCCCTCCCCTCCGTCGTCCTGACCTCTCATTCCCCACCTCCTTTTTTCTGCTCTTACAACCTGCCTTTCAACTCTTACAAGTTATTCCAAACTGTCCATTTTGTTCTGCTCGTCTGTTCTAACATTCTACTCCGCTATAACTGGGGTTTTTGGGAGTATCTCTTCGTATAGTCTTTGTTCAGTTTCTTTGTAGTGAGGGATCCTGCTCTCCAATGTTGTTTTACTTCTAAAGCACTTTGACACCTTGTCTACGATAAGTTGCGCTATATAAAAATATTAAAAAAATTAATGAAAATAGTGACGATTAGAGACAGGCGCTAGAGTTTCCCTGTGACACAAGAAGTGTACCCTGTTTGTAGGACTATGGCCCTGATTACATGTTGGTTGGAATTTTTCGACCCCCTGCGTAAACCCCCGATTGTGCAGGGATCGGAATTCCTTGTTGGGTGGAATTAACCGCATCTGGTAATTACCGGGTGCATTCAATATTTTACCTTTCGTTAAATTTCAGCAGGTCAAACCTGCCGGAATTTAAAGTGGAAAAAGGTTGGCTGGTTCTTTTAAAACCAAGCTGGTCACTTGGTTTTATGTAAGAAAGTGCTTCTGTTGGAAGGCACTTAGTGGTAAGAGAAGTAGCAAATGCTACCCCTCGATTGGACTTTGGTACACCAGGGACTGACCGTGCAGCTCCTGGTATTTGGGGCATGAAGGCGGTGGCATGAAAAGAAACAAGCAGGGCTCCAGGTTCCCTGCATACTACCTATAGTTTCCATGACTTTCCCTTCCCCTAGCCTCTCAGCAGCAGACACATGTATGCTGAAGGCTAAGGAGTCAACCCTGTGATGTCATCAGTTGTCAAAAGGAGAGTGATGTCACTTAAACATTACCGAATAGATGCCCAGCTCCCCGCACCCCATGTCCTTTTACAGGGCGGGAGTTATCTTTCTTTGGCCACGAGGTACATTTGCACTCACAATTGCTGAGGGAAGGCAAGCGTGCCGCCATTTTAGCTCCAGCAGAGGTCTGCCTCAGAGACAGTGTACCTGTTGGTGTTCAGCTTGCCGCTCTCACAGTTCGAGAGAAAGAGATAGTCGGGAAGGAAGAGGGAGCCGGACTCGCTGGTGTTTTCCTCTGTGGTCGGAGTGCCGGTCGCCGAACTGTCGGTCGAGTAGGACGGGTCAGCCGTTCTCGAGGTGTGAATGGAGACGGCCGGCGACGGCTGGAGAGAGGAGCTGGGGTTGGAGACATTTTCAACTGAATCTGGTAGAGAAGTGAAAAAAGAAAGAAACAAAACCCACCGTGTTAATATGTTCAATGTTTGGAAGCCCAGCACGCACCGTTAAAAGTGAGCGAGTTAGCACAAAGTTCCATACTCTGTGTTTACATTTAGCAAGAACACTGTTTCCTTAAGTTGATAAACAGAGCTTGGGAAACAGGGCCAAGAAAGTATCCCAAGGAATGCTCTGAAAACTGAAGTGTATACATGAAAGTGCTTCTTGGTCCAGAGGGCCGACCCTGAATCCCTGCATGCCACTCTCAGGTTTAAGACGTCTCCCAGGACATAAATCTGACGAGGAATAGCAGACAGCTGGGGAGAAGCTAGGCCCACAAAACAAGCACGGTCTAAGCCAACAGGTACTGCTACCAACCTTAGGTGCAGCATCACTGTTGGGTGTAAAATCACTTCAGGTACAAATTCACCTTTAGATGCAATATCAATCATTGTGCAAAGTAAGCCGGGTTGCTGTATCACATTAGGAATACAATTACTATTCAGTGTAAAATCATAAGTAGGTGCAAAATCACACTTAGTGCTACATTAGCATTTATGTGGAAACTCTTTGAGGAACACCAATCATATGAAGGAACATCACATTTTTGTGCAAAACTATCCTGGGGGCAACATTAACAGGAGCCTGGATACACTTATCAGGGCAAAATCACATTACAGTGCAAAATCACCTGTGTTGCAACATCACAAGCAGTGTGGAAACTCATATACCAAAAGCATTTAGGTGCAATAACACGTTTAGGTACTAAATCACATTTAGCTGGTGTAATATCAACAGGAGTGGGGACGCATATGCTTAGCAACAAAAAGCTCATTTAGGGGCACCAACACCTGTTTGCAAAATCGCCTTTAGTGCAAAGACTATGTTATCCCATTTAGGTGCAAAATCATGTAATAAGGATAGTAAACGTGATAGATGTCACATTTATTTTAAAAGGTGTGTGCGAGTATGATATTATACTTGGTTGGCAGCACCTTGAGGTGCGAAATCACTCGTGAAGAGTTTTGAAAACCTTAAGGAACATAAATCGTATTTAGAAGCAAAATCACATTTAGGTGCAAAATCACAAACAAGTGCAAAATTGGCCTGGTGCAAAATCAGCAGGAGTGTGGAATGACTTTAAAAAGCATAAATCACCTTTGAGAGCAAAAAACACAGATGCAAAATCACATTTTGGTGCAAAATAACCATTCACAAATCATCAACAGGAATGGGAAACAGTTTTCGGAGCACAAATGCACCTCTACTGCAATGTATGAACACTTTACTTTACCTTCTATACAATGGGAAACACTCTGCAGCCAGGTAGACTAACGCACCAAATATTCAATAGGTGTGATTGGTATTTAGATAGAATATCGGAAACGAAAATATTGGGTGACAAAAATATTGTGAAAGTAAGTTTCTATAGGTAAGGAAACTTTTACTATATATAACTCCACATATATGTACCATGACGACATATATATCGTCAAGGTACATACATGTGGAGTTAAGAATAGTAAATCTATACTTAACTATTTGCACTTACCTTCTCGATATTTTGGTCCTCGATACTTTTGATACGATATTCTGTCGACATAATATTTTTATTTTCGATATTCTGTCAGTGATCCCTCTTTGGCCGAGACATGAAAAAAATCCTCATATATTTCAACGTAATTCACAAATTGAGGAAATAATTAAATAACGGTTCTTTAATTGTCATTAAATCGTTTTGGTTTGTTAATCATACTTATTCATGTAACACCAGGGACACTTTTCTCAGAGCAGACGTTATTTAAAGAAGGTTCTCAGAAAAATCCCTAACATTTTACTTCTCTAAGTTCCAATGTCTTGAACCTTAACAGGTGTTTTCTCGCAAGACACTTACATTGTCCTTATGCAATGTACAATACTGTGCATTACATAAGGGAAACAAGTGCACTTACGTCATTAGGGGAAACAAGAGCACTTAAGTCATTTAGTGTGGACACAGAACAAACCCTAAACTACAAACCAGTTAAACACATAACAGTGTGTCAAGTCAAGAGAGACAAAGCACAGGTGACACTTAAGATCCATTTACTTACTTGGTAACTGCGGAAAACCCCTATGAAAATTCTATTTCTATGCACGTTTTCCCTTTCAGAATGCCAGGGTTCCTATCACAGTTGTTGAGGTCAGACAAATGTTCTTGTTCGTCAACAGGACTAGAGAAGGCTCTCCCCTGGTTTAATGTATTCAAATTAATGTATAATTCTCTCATGCCCTGCAAAGACATGTTTGTTAAGAGCAGAACGCAAACGAGTGAGTGGGAATGTTTAACTTTCCTGAGCCAAAAGGGATATCGCTCTCAAAGTGGAGAGGAAGTCTGCTCAGCCCTCCATGTTTGACGGCTATGGAGGGTAGAAAGCAAGGGCCGCACCAGGTTGGAAGAAACCCTAAAAGGGTTTCCTCTTAGGGATCTGGGAACGTGACTTGGACACTAGATAGCAGTTGGCACATGATCTCAAGTACAAAGGCCTAGTGAAAGAGATCTGTATCCCCCCGAAGACCCATGGTGATAAACTAACATCACACATGTCCACATTCAGGACCAGATAAGAGGAAGACATAGGAAAGAAAGCATTGTGCAGGAAAAGCTAATATGAAGCCTTTTTGGCTTCCAAAAATTGGAAGCGTTTGGAGGTATTCGCTGACTGCGAGCAATGTGTGCTACAGGGCGAGGAGGTGAAGGAAGGTGAGCGAGAAAAGCAGGTGGACAAGACAGGGTGGAGAAAGGGAGAGAGAGGAGCAGAGGTGCTTGAGGGACACCAGAAAGTATGAGCCAAGAGGCATAACCCTGCACAATTCTTTGGCAAAGGTGTGTGTTATAGCTCTTGTGTGAGGCT
This sequence comes from Calotriton arnoldi, assembly GCA_963921515.1. NCBI lineage: Eukaryota > Metazoa > Chordata > Amphibia > Caudata > Salamandridae > Calotriton > Calotriton arnoldi. The sequence goes on along the minus strand of CAWUFW010002503.1, from coordinate 1,846,733 downwards.
TGGGGTGTCTAAAGAAAAGAAGAAGGTGAACAAGGGCCTTTGAGGAAATAAGCAACAAGCAGAGGGCATCACAATTACCTTGGTAGTTGCCCCGCTAGGCTGCTGGATGGGCAGAGGCAATTAACTCCAGTTGATCAACCACCACACCCTAGTGAGATATCCCCACCAACATCGTGGGCACCTCTGTGATGCATATACATCAACTGATGTAGCAAATGCATTTTCATCAAAACTGAATGCATTCTCGTTGTTTTTCAAAAATCAAACACCCAATGCAGGGGGTTGCATCTGAAAAGCAATGAATTTCCCATATATACGCACCAATTCTAGCTTTTTCTGCCCAAGTACAACATGACTCACATGGTCCACCTAGCCAGAAAAAATCAGTGGCAGGCGCCATGTATAAATAGGGGGGGCATCTGCCGCTGTGATGCTGTGGACCTTGGCAGGTCAATGGTTTTCAATGGTGCTCCCAGAGGAGGCCCTGCCCTTGGGAACCATACTGTTCCTCCACCTCTCAAAGAGGTGAGGGAAGCATGGGTTCGACAAAGTGGGAGCTCTGTCAATTTATGGTGGCGTCCCTGCTCCTCCAAACCCTAAATGACACCTCCTGATGTTTATGCAACACACTGCAAAACTTATTTAATTGTTTCTTGGCGCTGAGGCATTGGGTTGGAATACACAGCAAACTGCTGAAGAGTACAGGGGAGACTGCAATTTCTACAGGTAGGGTGCAGGTCTGAAATGGGTTACAAGGTTCGGGGACAAGAAGTTATGTAGGATACATCGTTAATGCATGGTCGAGGTTACACAGTTTGTGAAATATGTCATGCATTTTGGAAAAAATGTCATGATTGACAGGCCACACATTACAGGATGAGCAGAATCATGACATGAGAAGGCACACTTCAAGCAAATTTAAATATATACATTCTTTACTAGAGGTCCGACACACTCAAGGCCCGCTGGATACATTACCTTTATTGTGTACCAGGAGAAATCAAATAGGATGGGATTTGTTGACACTCATGTAAGGGTTGGGCCAACACCTCTCAGTAATCAATCGAATATGCTCTAAGGAGTGTAGAAAGCCTCAGGTTAATAATATGAAAAAGTCTCTTAGATGCAATTTAAAATAATATATATTTCTTTTTTCCAGAGGTGCTTCGAAGAGCTTAAATTCTGATCCTGAATAATATATAAATTCCCTTGATACAGGCATCATAGATTTCCATAATATTGTCCATTAGGCAGCTTTTTGCAGCTAGGCTTATGCAGCCAACACGCGTTTCGCGCCTTTAAAGTGGCGTGCAAGCCTGGGGCTTTATCAAGGCTGTTCACAGGTGACCTAATTATAAGTAAATATTCCAAATCTTGTGATTGAACCTCTGTTTCCTGTGAGAAACTCGAAAATGTGACAGTCACGGCCATAATTCCCTTTAAAATCGCTCCATTTCTTTCCAAAAATCGAAATCGTGGCTGCCACATTTTCGAGTTTCTTATAAGAAACAGAGGTTCAATCACAAGATTTAAACACGTGTTGGCTGCACAGGGCTGGCAGCAAAAAGCTGCACAATGGACATTAATATGTAAATCTATGATGCCTGTATCAAGGGGATTTATATAATATTCATGATCAGAATTTAAGCTCTTCCAGCCACCTTGGAAAAATAAAAATATTTAAAAAATATTCTGAATTGTATCTAGGAGACTTTCTTATTAAAATGACACCCAAGTCATAAGATTGAGTACACCTTTCCCTTGGACTCTTTGATAATATTAACCTGAGGTTTTGTACACTCATTAGAGCACATTCGGTTAAATATAAACATGGCTGTCAGTCTGACCAGCCTCAGTTTCGATGACTGCGGTTCTGTGCTTTTTAGAAGTGCGTTTGCCGCCACTTTCTGAGTGATGGAGGAAAGGCACATTCTGAGCCTCGTAACATGAAGCAGTTTCAGATGCCAAATGGAATTTAGAGTGGATAAAGAATAAACATGCAGAGGATAAAGCTGTGCTTAAAAATATTAACGAGGAGTCCCACAAAAGAACAACACGCATTTTCCAGCAATTACCTTTACTTTTATTTGGTGATTAGTGCTGACGGATAAGCATTTGTCTAAACACCTCCAAATTTGGCACATAAGGGACTTTAAGCACAGGGCGGCAGCGATCAGCCCACACTTTTGGTGAAGTGGGGGGTCAGATTCCCAAAGTCTCACTGGACCACATGTTCTTTTCCTTTCATCCCCTATCGTCCTATCATCTTGTCTTCTTTCTTCCAGCTCCTACCCTTCCACTCCAGTATTCCCTTTCATAGTGGTGATTAAAACTAGACTTTAGCCTGTCCCAAGGACTCCCACATTAGATATGGAGTGTCTTGCCCAAGATCATATGGTTGTATCATCTGGGATAGTCAGCTTTTCCCCAAGGTGTGAGGTCAGCTGTGTTTTTCAGCTAAAATACAGACCAGCTCTTTTTTGTTCCAATGTAAACAACTAAGACTCATGACTAAGTCTCCTGCATTGCCCCATCTCCTAGTTTCCCTTCTCTGTTACCTCTATCCTCTTCTGCCTCTACTCCCTGCTCATCCCTTCCCTTTCTATCACTTCATCTACACCTGCGGATGCATGGTCTGGATACACCTGTGAAGGCGCGGACGGAGGCCTTTGCTGTACCCATTTGCAGGTTGAGGAGCTCACAGCGGGTGTGCCCGTGGATGGTGTAGCACTTGAATGTGCGTTTGGACAGGCGTACGCAGGTAGTGAATTATGGATGACGACTGAAGAGGAGTTTACTGTGGGTTGAGGTGAAGAGATAAGAAAGGGGGTAATGTGGCTGTGAGGGTGGAGCGTGAGGGTGGGGCTATGCCTTTGATATAGGACGACCATATACATGGGCTAAGCTGAGCAGGGACTGAGAAAATGACTACACCTAGGAGGAATCGGTAGATGGAGAAATGCCTGTTGAGTCCAAGGATGGCTGACCCAGAGGTTCCTTTACAGCCTATTGCATAATGAAGTGTAGCTATGCCTTCAAGAGAGAGTATTTATTTATTAAGAGGATACAGTTATTGTAAGAGTACAGAGTAAAAGCAGTCTGCAGGGTCATTATTTCTAACCCTGCCTTATGGTCATTTTTGCTAATTCTCTTGGAGATTGTTACTGCTGAACCTGCCTGATAGTCTTTGCTGCTAAAAAGCCCCAGGGGTCAATAGACTAAATCCTGGGCCTGCTCTCATTACTGCTAATTCTCTCCCCGAATAGCATTCTTGATAATGCTCTGCTTGCTGGGCTCGAGGATCACTCTACCTACTCTTGTCAGATGGGAAAACGGCCTTAACAACGTGGTCAGCGCCACACGTGCTGTTTCCCCGCAAGCTCAACCACGTATGCCTTTAAGCACACATATGCGTGGTTAAGGCAGTGCACGGTCTAGGTGCTGGGATGGGCGGGCCCAGGAGCAGGAAGGATCGGGAGAGGACGCAGTGGGTTGTGATCGTTACCACACATCCCTTTACCAGTCATGCCGTTACCACGAAATTGCGTGGTAAAGGCATGTGTAGTAAAGGAATGTGTTGTTTAGACGCATTCGTTTTTGAGGCTGCATGGTATAGGCACGCGTTGTTTAGCCATGCGTGCCTCTGTAATACAACCGTCAGACGTCATGACTCTCTATGAGGAGTACAAATATGAAAATTAGCCAATGCACTAAAGAACAAGCATTGGCAAAGTCAAAGCACCTGGACTGCCTGTCATACACAAAGTATGCACACAGTGGTACCATTATCCCATGCATAGAAATTAAGAACTTAAAAAAATATTGTGTTTGCATCACAAGTGATGTGATGTTGTCAGTGTGACAGTGTAATCTTCTGCAGTATGCCAGGGCGCTGTACTACAGAATCCATGTCATTAGCAGTTGCACAGACAGCAAGAGCTGTCTGAAGCCAGATGCAAAAAAAATGCATTATTCAAAAAGAGACAATGGTGACTTTTATTTTTTAGAAGTATTCCTAGGTGAAGCCTTTGCCTAAGGTACAGAGGCAAATGGCAGCCTGGTACCAGTAGTGTTCTGTGCTCCTTACTTCTATGGGACCACAGTGCTGCACACCCTCTTATAAAAAGAATTATGGCCTTACTGGTAGGTGCAAAAAACTGCGGTCTTTCTCTCAGGAACATGGTGTCGAGCAAAGGGTTGGGAAAAAGGCTGTAGTTGTCCTGTGACTCATGATGATATACCGATACCTATAGCAGGAAGAGGGAAAATGCTGGAATGACAAACCAAAAGTCAGTGGAGGGTTGAGACGAATGCTGGTGGGCTTGGGCCACATAACCTGAGGGTTCTGGGAAGTACTGAGATTATCCCTGGGGGTAGGGTGCAGACCCCGTTACACGCCCCAACACATAGGGCCAGTTTCTATCGAACAACGTACTGTAACATACATAAAGTATGTAAACACTGACCCTGAGCCCTTAGTCTAGAGGCCTGTCCATGGTGCAGAGGAATTTGATTTTAATGTTCTGCTACAGTAGGTGCCAAATGACTGCTTTTATGGCAGACGCTGCGCGTTCAAACCTGTCCAGACTGAGCCAATTGATTTTCTACTCACTGCTGCCAATCTGGGATTTTTGGGGGAGATTGGTGTAAATTAAATTGCCGTCCTCAAAACTGGTCAGGCTTCTTGGACAGGTAAGACGTTTCAGAGCATGGGTAATTTAAAGTTGCTTTACTAGACTGTTGAGTTTATCTTTGGTTATGGGTAAGGGGATTTCACTATTTATTTAGGCTGGAGCTTCTTCCAAGTTTATGGCCGCATGCATGGGACTATATAATTCTTGGAGTCCTGTTGTGTAACTGGGCCAGGCAATGTTGTATGGCCTTACTCCCAGTTCTATTGTACTGTAAGCAATATTTCCTTACCTGGTTACCGCACGCGGACTGTGCCACAGTGCTTCCCCCCTGACGGCTCCACGCTGCCAAGCACCTTCCTTTCTGGGAGGACGCAATGGCGACTTCGCACCAGCACTGCTTTTTCCCCTGTGTGTCGGGATTCCTATTCCCAGCGCAAAGGAGTGTGGGCCAGTTTTCTGCATGCCAATTCCTGGCATACACCACATGCAGGAAAACAATGAAGAATTCGAAATTAATGTATCATTCACTACAACTTTAGATTATGCATTATTCTCCTGAGTAGCTGCACTTATATATTTTTTAAATATATGTCGATGCTAATATTTTCCTTTTCTTCTCACTCCAAGATGGCTCCTCCTTTGTTTTGGAATGAAGTCATATCCTGTTTCTCCACTATAAAAAGGAGCTCCCTTGTGAAGTCCAGTTGAGTTGCAATTGTTCCTGAATCTCTGCTCCCCAACTGGACTCCGTGGACTCCGCGTCTCTCCAGTTCCTGTTGTTTATTTCTCTGCTTGTCACTCTGTTGCTTGGCCTGGTCAGCAAGAAGGTTTTTCTGGTCACCAGTTTTTTTCCTTCTTACTGGGTTATTTTCAGGAGCAGTTCCAAACTTCCTGTTAAATCTAGCGATAGGCAGTGCCTTTGGAAGTAAACAGCCTTCTCTACGAACAAAGCAGACATTGCAAGCAGCACCCAAAATACCATTGCCTTTAGAATTTTTCTAGAGTTTTGAGGTTTGCAGCTGTTTTATTACCTGCTCCACTGTTCCACCTGTAAATGTTAATAGGAGGGCACAGAGGTAAGGTTCCTTGGCAGAGCATAGGGTACCCTTATTCTGGAGAATTTGACTGATCCAATTTGTTGGCTGTGATTCTGGAAGAATACTTAGAACCACTGCACTGCAGTCGCTGAGATATCCATCCATTTCATCCATGTAGACAGAGTCACGATGATGATGATGCAAGTAGTGTATAAGCGCACTGCTCCTTCAATGGATAATCCACAGTTGGAGAGGAGGATAACCAGTGCTAGCAGAGACATAGTCACTTCTTAGCAAATACAACAACTTCAGCAGCATTGTAAATAATGGCATTTTCCTGTGTTATTGTAGGATAAAAGGAAGATCATGGCATTTGTTATGTGCCATGAATACAAAGGATGATCCATCCCCTGTGTGAGCCCACTGTCACCTAAGCACTAGAAGATATGAACCTGAAGAAGGGTGTGAGGTGGTCTTCCCTGATGTTTGCTACGGCAGTAGCTGCTCATAGCAAAAGTGTGAAATCAGACTTCTGGTTGTGGAACATACTTTGCAATTCCACATACTCCTGCAGTAATCCCGTTACTTTCCTTTCTATGATGTTACAAACATACGATAAGATTGCTGCGTAAATGGGGGACTCAACTGAGCAACCATTGGTAATGCCAATTGGTCTTGTTTACCTTTACATACAAGCAAGACAAATTGGCATTGCCAATGCTGATTTATAGTATTCTTCAATGTCTGTTATGTTGTTGCATCTTCCACATTTTTGCTGCAGGTTTAATACTGACCAGTAGGTGGCACTGAAATTTAGTAAACTGGCTTTATTTTCTTGTGTGCAATGCTGCATTCTGAGCAGGACAAATCTACCAATAACGAAACCAAAAAGCTCCTGTGGGTGAGTCAAACACAGAAAGAGAGGATAGTAACAAATAAGAGCAAGGCAACTGAGTCTGACAATAAAGCCATCCAATCTTGAGCAAGGATTGGCTCTGTGGAGAAATGCTTTCAGGGGGGTCTCTGACAGACAGCAGGAGCTGTCTGCAGCTAGACGGCAAAAAGGAGGCTGTGCTTAGTTCAACCAGAAACACAGGAGTGAGGCAAAGCTTTCTGCATCTACCAAATGACAAATCAATTAAAACCAGCACTGTATTTTGTGTGCGATGTCAATCTTACAACTGCAAGCTAGGAGCTCATACTTTCCATCTCACCTGGCATGTTTCGATGGTTAAGGATGAGTTTTATAGTCATTATAATAACTGGCTGCATCAGGTTACTTGTAGTTATAATCTGGTACAGGCTTCTGCGGTGCACCATGCTGATTTAAAGTCAGATAGTATCTGTACACTTGTGAGAAACCCAGCGCTACACTGCGTTTATCAAAAATGCACTTTATGTGCTACTGAAGGCCTCTAGTCCACCAACTACTACAAAGTCCCTCTCTTGGTGGAGGGGTCCGACAGACTGCACCCACCCATCACATATGGAGATTAAATTCGGATTAATATTGGGTTCCTATTTTTATTATTTTCATATTACTTTTAGAAGATTAACATTATTTAAATCTGATAGCATAGCATTTGTTTCTTGCTTTTCTTTAAATGTATTATATATATATATATATGTATGTATATATATTTATCATTCAAAGACACACATCAATTTTGCTTGTTTGTTGATTTTTCACTTTTTTGTTACATTTTTTAACAGTGCCATTTATATTTATTTTTTTAAAACCGGATTCAGCCAGGTGCTCCCCTTCCCCAAGCGTACCTTCTTATGATTGTTCACGTCTTCTTCCATTATTTTTACCCTTCCCCTAGCGTATCTCTAACCTTTTACCCGTTGTACTTACTTGTGTTCTCTTTGCCATTTTTTGTTACCTAAGTTTTTGTCTTCACAGTGTTTTATCCCAATATTTTATGGTTAGCAATTTAAATGTTCCAATTTAACTTAATGTCACCATCAAATATAACCTGAGATTCGTACCGCCTGCAACCAGATGTGTGGCAGTCCAATAAGGTGATCAGGTGTTAGAAACTTTGCTGCCACGCCTGTCAAATACCATTTGCACCAACATATAATCTTCTCTGGCGCCACCATATAGTTGGAGATGGGAAACACTGGTTTCAACTGCAACTGGGAAAGGAGAACTGCGCCGTACAATCAGAAACAGAAACAGAGGGACGAACAATACATAACGAAAGAAGACATGACAATCACATACTATGAGCAGGAAGAGGAACAGTTTAAGAAGTGACAAACGAACAAAGGGGAACAAACAAAAATACAGCATTCTGGAGTGAGAGTGCCTAAGGTGAACACGGACACAAGTAGTTGGAAATATTTTTTCTCTTTTTTTTTTTTTTTTTCTGTGCACTGTACACTCTTCATTCTACGCTGCCCCTCTATTTTCTCTCAGTTACATCGAGTCCCCCTCTGACAACACTGAACTGTTTGTGCCTAAATCCTTGTTTTAACAGTCTTTTAACAGGCAAATAGGAAAGTTAACAAGTAGAAAAGAAGGTGGGAAGTTCTTGGCAGAATTCCTCCCTGCCTCCGCATATTTTCAAAGAAAAGTCTCAGCAGACTGGGTATTTTTTTGTTTTAGGAGGAAGAAATAAATATACTATTTTTCATATACAGACACACACAGAAAGATTGCAAAGCAGGATTTATAACGCATTTGAGGTGCTTCTATAAAAACACTTAATCATCACTGCCCAACACTAAACAATATATTTAAGAAAAAGTATCCGGGTGTTGGACGTAAACCTCCTGTAAGCCCCTGAGCAGACGATAGCATGCAAGTCAGACATGTGTAATATGTTTTACTTAGAATTCTAGAAGTAGCATCTGGCGCATTTGGCACAGGACACAAGGTAATCATCACCCGCCAAGGAAGAGTTTAGAGTTTGTACCAAATGAGTTCTGTCTCCATAAGTGCAGAAAAGGGAAGGCATTAAACTGCTACAACTACTGGAGTATAGCAGGATAGTGCACCACCAGCTGGAGTGCACCCTACCTCCAGTTGTCACGTGTCAGGAAAGGTTTGCTTTGACTTCACCATCGTCTCCAAACAGAGCACAGAACAACTTCCTTTTTAGGTAGAATGTAGCTAACTATTGAGCAAGCCCTCGATGCGAACTCAACACGCAGCATTTATTTATTTTTATTTATTTAATATCTTTGTACAGCACTCCTGTCCCAAAACAGTATATTAGGATGTTTAATATGTGAACAAAAACAAAATACATTTAAACTTCATAACAGAGAACTGGGACTCTGAGGTAGGGGAAGGGGTGTAACCCAGGGCCCCATGGGGCAGGGGGACGCAGAACATGTCACCACCCCCACCCCAGCCCTTCAGGGGGTCCCATTCAGTCCATGGCCAATGGATATCTGTGAGGTACGGGAGAGTCAGGGACCCCTCATTACATTCCGCAGGAGGTCGCCGCCATTTTGCGTTACGCTACGGGTTAGGAGAGCTGGTTTAGTCAGAAACATCAAGAGGCATCTTTCTTATTTCAAAAATAACTGGAAAAGACAGGTTTTTAATGGTCGTCTGAAGGGCAGAGGAAAGGGGTTGGTCCCTACGTCAAGAGGAAGAGATTTCCAGAGCTGCTGCTCCTGAGAAACACTGATCCGGGGCAGCGCTCCATACTCAAGAATCTGGGGAGGCGCATGCAACCCGTAGTGTAGGCAGCAGCTATGTGCTCACTGAACCCCTTCCTTTGTTTTTATAATTACACTGCAGAGTCCAGGGAAGTGGAGCACACATAGCTCATGGGCAGCAATGGCGTCAGCAGCGCAGGGGAGGACAACTCCTGGGCAGCAATGGTGCCAGCAGAGGAGGAGAACTCTGGGCAGCAATGGTGACAACGGGGTAGGGGAGGACAACTCCTGGACAGCAATCGCACCAGCAGAGGAGGACAACTCTGGGCAGCAATGGCGACAACGGGGCAGGGGAGGACAACTCCTGGGCAACAATGGTGCCAGCAGAGGAGGACAACTCCTGGACAGCAATCGCACCAGCAGGGGAGGACAACTCCTGGGCAACAATGGTGCCAGCATCCAGGGGAGGACAACTCCTAGGCAGCAATGGCGCCAGCAGAGGAGGACAACTCTGGGCAGCAATGGCGCCAGCAGAGGAGGACAACTCTGGGCAGCAATGGCGACAACGGGGCAGGGGAGGACAACTCCTGGGCAGCAATAGCGCCAGCAGAGGAGGACAACTCTGGGCAGCAATGGCGACAACGGGGCAGGGGAGGACAACTCCTGGGCAGCAATGGCGCCAGCAGAGGACGACAACTCCTGGGCAGCAATGGCGCCAGCAGGGGAGGACAACTCCTGGGCAGAAATGGCATCAGCAGGGGAGGACAACTCCAGGGCAGCAATGGCTCCAGCAGAGGAGGACAATTCCTCAGCAGCAATGGCGCCAGCAGAGGACGATAACTCCTGAGCAGCAATGGCGCCAGCACTGCAGAGGAGGACAACTCCTGGGCAGCAATGAATCCAGCACGGCAGGGGATGACAACTCCTGGGAAACAATGGCGCCAGCACGGCAGGGGAGGACAACTCCTGGGCAACAATGGCGCCAGCAGAGTAGGGCAACTCCTGGGCAGCAATGACACCAGCAGGGGAGAACAACTCCTGGGCAACAATGGCGCCAGCAGGGGAGGACAACTCCTCAGCAGCAATGAAGCCAGCACTGCAGGGAAGGACAACTCCTGGGCAGAAATGGCGCCAAGAGGGGAGGACAACTCCTGAGCAGCAATGAAACCAGCACAACAGGGGATAGCAACTCCTGGGCAGCAATGGCAGCAGCAAAGCAGGGGTGGACAATGTCTGGGCAGCAATGGCGCCAGCACTGCAGGAGAGGACAACGTCTGGACAGCAATGGCGCCAGCACTGCAGGGGAGGGCAACTTCTGGGCAGCAATGGCGCCAGCATGGTGGGGGAGGACAATTCCTGGGCAGCAATGGAGCCAGCAGGGGAGGACAACTCCTTGGCAGTAATGGCTCCAGCACAGCATGGGCGGGTAACTCCTGTGCAGCAATTGTGCCAGCACAGCAGGGGAAGACAACTCCTGGGCAGCAATGGTGCCAGCAGAGGAGGACAACTCCTGGGCAGCAATGTCGCAAGCACTCCAGGGGAGGACAACTCCTGGGCAGCAATGGCTCCAGCACGGCAGGGAAGGCCAACTCCGTGGCAACAATGGCGCCAGCAGTGGAGGGCAACTCCTGGGCAGCAATAGCGCCAGCAGGGGAGGACAACTCCTGAGCAGCAATGGCACAAGCAGGGGAGGACAACTCCTGGGCAGCAATGGCGCCAGCAGGGGAGGACAACTCCTAGGCAGCAATGGCACCAGCCCACCAGGGGAGGACAACTCCTTGGCAACAATGGCGCCAGGAGGGGAGGACAACTCCTGAGCAGCAATGGCGCCAGCACTGCAGGGGATGACAACTCCCGGACAGCAATGGTGCCAGCACTGCAGGGGAGGACAACTTCTGGGCAGCAATGGCGCCAGCATGGCAGGGGAGGACAAATCCTGGCAGCAATGTAGCCAGCACTGCAGGAGAGGACACCTTTTAGGCAGCAATGGCGCCAGCACAACAGGGAGGACAACTCCTGGGCAGCAATGGTGCCAGGATGGCGGGGGGGAATAACTCCTGGGCAGCAATGGCACCAGCAGGGGAGGACAACTCCTTGGCAGTAATGGCTCCAGCAGGTGAGGACAACTCCTGGGCAGAAATGGCGCCAGCCCAGCAGGGGAGGACAACTTCTGAGCAGCAATGGCGCCAGCAGGGGAGGACAACTTCTGAGCAGCAATGTTGCAAGCACTCCAGTTGAGACAACTCCTGGGCAGCAATAGCGCCAGCATGGCGGGGGAGGAAAACAACTGGGCAGCAATGGAGCCAGCACTCCAGGTGAGGACAACTCCTGAACAGCAATGTTGCCAGGACTCCAGGGGAGGAAAACTCCTGGGCAGCAATAGCGCCAGCATGGCGGGGCGAGGAAAACAACTGGGCAGCAATGGAGCCAGCACTGAACTGGAGGTCAACTCCTGGACAGCAATGGCACCAGCATGGCAGAGAGGACAACCCTGGGGCAGCAATGAAGCCAGCGCGGCGGGGGAGGACAACGCCTGGACTGCAATGTCGCCAGAACTCCAGGGAAGGACAACTCCTGGGCGGCAATGACGCCAGCATGTTGGGGGAGGAAAACAACTGGGCATCAATGGAGCCAGCACTGCAGGGGAGGACAACTCCTGGGCAGCAATGAAGCCAGCATGGCAGGGGATGACAACTCCTGTGAAGCAATGGTGCAAGCACGGCGGGAGAGGACAACTCCTGGACAGCAATGGAGCCAGCAGGGGAGGACAACTCCTGGGCAGCAATGGCATCAACAATGCAGGAGAGTGAGGGCAAATAATGTTCTTCATAGTAGTGGAAAGGTGTGTACTAGATATGAGGCAGACATGGGCTGGAAGAGTTAAGAACAAATGCAGTGGCAAAGGGGGGCTTCTAAGCACAAGGGTTGTAACACTGGTCATAAAACAGTTCCCACTGGCTGCTTTTATAATAGATGCCAGTGTGATCATTTTACGAGCTGCATTAGAAACAACTCGCACACCTTATAAGTGTAGTGTCTGTGCAGCTGCAGTACGTAGCTTTGTACATGCATTTGCAATAGGTAGGCCTGAAATGTCCTGATTGCTTGCAAGCTGTTAGGCAATTTGCCCCTTCGCCATGAAGAAACTACGCTACTGTTCTTGGACCATTTTCTATCTTTACATAAGATAACAAAACAGGTATACTGGTAGAATGCACGCTGAAACTATAGGGAGTCTCTTGAAGCTAAAAAAAGATAACTGATGTTTATTGTTACCCAACTCAATGGTACACATTTTATCAACCTCAAAATGATGGAAGAGGAGTGAGTTTATCTCAGAATGATGAAAGACTGGGTTGACCTTGGAGTATTTGAACCTGTGACCATTGGATCAAACACAGACCTTGCAATGAATATATTAGTCCACTGAACCACCAGACGTCTTAGAGGCAATGGGATATAACACCTATTTGTGGGACCATTGGGGATTACAAAGCCCCAAAATGCTTAATTACAAGGCATAGCAGTGAAGGGGTCTATGATATGTACACAATAGAAGGACCCATGTATTATATAAATTTAAATTATTCAATTATTCTTTCTACCTACAGCAAGTGATTATGCACAGGATAGATGCCACTTTTGCCAGTGGATTTCAAAGATCGTTGGTGAGGACACCTCAAAAGTGAAGTTACTTCTTTATGGCGCCGTTTTTTATTAATGGGTACAGGCCATAAATCCTTTACTGTCTCTCCAGAGACCAAGTCTGTTTCCAAAATCTGTCTGTGGATGTGTGCCCGCTCTAAGGTGACTTGATAATATTAATTCATATTATCTGTAGCAGCATATCAATGCTTGTATTCCACTTTAAAAAAAGAAGATTGCAGGGTTTCTGGTTACCAATGTTGCAAGCTCAAAATGTAGCTCAAAGACATTTTGTAGGGTCAGCTACATATTTACTACTCTATGCTCATTCTTGGTACCATCTCTGTGAGCATGTGTGCTTTGCAGCTACATACCAACAGGCAGAAATGCTTGGCCAGGTGGTTTTTTAAAACCTTTGGCTGAAAACACAATATAGTCCGGACAACGACATAAATATGTCAGATAAGATGGATGTTTCTTGATCACAGTATTACAGAAATGTATGAACAGTTTCTCACTGGCAAATTATCAAAGAAAATTAGAAATCATGATATCTTGGCCCAGAAAAATGATTCATTATCATTATGGCATGGAGGCTCTCCTTTGAAGCAAGTGCTAATTAAGTTGCTCCAATGGGTTTGTTATCATTCAGATTTTATAGAGCATATCATGTACACAACCACAGTCTGACCTCAGGACTTTTACACCTGCACAACGCATTGTCCAAGAGACTCAATCCTGCACGTTCATGGGCCTGCTCAGTCTTCACCAGCCGCAGGTATTTTAAAATGTGGTATTTCACCTAGTCTAGTACTTAATGAAATGGAAATGCACCATTTACGTTTCAAAACAACCTTATGGATCATCAGTGTGTTGGAGGGGAGCCATTTCATAACATTTCTGGGTCTCGTTTCAGGGCATCGTACTCGACCATCCTAAAGATCTTGGTGAAACCCATTTACCTCAGATCAACCCCAAAGGGGAATGGGGCACCTACTCTGGAGCTTGGCCTGGTGAATGAAAAGCCTTGACCATTAGGGTGGTGTGAGTGCTCTGGTAATTTAGGCGCGTTTTGACTATGTGGTGGTGTCAGAATCCCATGCCACATTGCGGCGATAGCCCCGCTTTCCCCTAGACTACTGTTCTTTTTGGGGTGTGTAAGAAATTGGGTTGCTGGTTGAGGGGGTGGGGAAGATTGAGCCCTTCTCAAGCAGCAGCCACAATCCTTGACAGGGTGAACCGGAAAGGTCACTAAGTTAAACTGTGTTTAACCTTTTAGTAGCTTGGCACAAAAGCAGTCGGGCATAACTTAGAGGCAATGTGTAAAGTATTTATGCAGTACTTAAACAGTAATAAAGTGAAAAAACAACACAAAAAAAATCCCACACCAATTTAGAAAAGTAGAGTACATTTTTACAATTTATTTTATGCCCAAACGACAAAAGTCGAATCAGTAGAACCGGAGATATGCAATTTTTAAGTTTTAAGGTAAGCATAGTGTCTAAAAGCATAAAGTGTCACTCATAGTTAACTGGTCGTGTGACACCGGGTGAAAGTCACAAGCTCTGGCCAACTGCGGTGGAACGTGGGCCCGATACAGTACAGGGACCAGTTAAATCCTGCTGAAAAGTTGCCTTCCAAAGTCCAGGGCAAAGAGTCCAGTTTGCGAGTAAGGAGGCCACAATGGGGCAGGGAGAGTATCGCGGATGGTCTCTGCTGTGACACAAAGGGCATCGTGGATGGTGGTCACTATAGCGCAAAGATCCTGTCGGACTTCACAGACGGTCGTTGCTGCAGCTTCGTGTTGGTGGTCACTGCAGGCTGTGAGTGCTATAGTGCGAATTGGAGATCTTGCGTTGCCGGTCGACGCTGGCAGTCACTGTATCGCGAAGAGTTGGGTTCAACAGAGTTTCACGCTGGTGGCCAGCACAGGTGGTAAAATCCTGGTGTGAAGAGGCCTGGTCGCGGTCATGAAGAGCCCAAAACTTCAGAATTTCTCTAAGAGAAGCTGAACTGATGCCCCACCAAAGGCCCAGGACCTCTGAAGCATCTCTTGGGGATCAGAAACACACTCCACCAGAAGCCAACAGGGCTCGGAAGGTCCATTTGCAGGTCCAGTGCAGCAGGTCAGCTGGTCAGTTGCAAAGAGGCCTCTAGAGCTTCTTGTGTCCCCGTAGCTCAGAACAGGAAGCCAGTCAGCTGACCCTTGGAGTCACTTCAGCCTGGGATGAAGGGTGAAGGTCCAGTTTTCCTTCTCAGACAGCAGGGCAGTCCTTCTTCTATAGAATCCACAGGTACAGGAGTGTGTTGCAGAACTGATTAGGTGAAGTTGCGGGGCCAGGATCCTTGATGACGTGAGTTCATAACGTAATTTTGGGAATAAGATTGTGCTCTTCCCGTACACGGGTAATTTGAGCAAGGCGTGTTTGATAGTACAACTTGTACTTGCCTGCCTACCTTGTGTTTATTAATTTAGGTATCACTCTTTGTGCATAGTGTCCGACTACAGGACTGCCCCGCCTCTCTGCACTCTGTGAGATGCGTGGAGTCCGCCCAAATTGGGTAAGAACTATGTTAATATTCTTGTTTTTTCCTGCACAATGGGCTCTGGGCTGTATTCCACGGTGGGCGACTCAGATATTGACTGCCTAGAAATAAATCACGTGCGATTGGATGTGATCACTATGTATGTATGTGTGTTCAGAGGACAGTTTTTAATTCTTCCTTATAAAGTTTTTATGCCTTTGAGAAACGCGGGACTCTCGTTTCACTATGGGCGTGCCAATGAAGTGATGCAAGTCACACAAAAAATTAGATACATGGGTGATTTCAGGGGGGTTATGTTATGTTTCCTCCCTAGTCTCTCTATACATGACGTTTTGAGTAAGCAAAGTTTGATATACTCATGAGCACTGAAATGGCGCACAGCTCATTATACGAATTCTGAATGGATGGGCGTGCACATGAAGCTAGGCACATAGGCTCTAGCAGGAGTCATTGCAAAAATTGTGTCTCTTTCTTATTACAGGTCGGATGAACCAAGATTGAACGCCCCCAGTTAGGATAAGTATATCTACTAGGCGTAAAAGGAGGAAGAGCTTTCTGTTCCACTATTTACAAATTCGATTGTGTATCGGATCCAGGGAGGGAATTATCTCTGTGTTTTTGTCCTGATGAAAGCCGTGGACCCTTAGAGGCCGTTCACTGGCTGAAACATGTTGGCAATGGTTGTAGGGTCTTAGGACCATTGCATCCTTGGGACACCCTATCATTTATTTTAATATCCTGCCGGAACTCCATATTAAAGGGATACCTGGAGTATCTGGAGGATTTTTAATCTCTAACCCCCCTGGCCTTGTTCTCCTAAGTGCTCCCTGGAATACGGTTGAGCCCACCCTGGCCTTTAGGAGCCAGGGTGAACCCGATGATGAAGCATGACACTACTAGAGTGTGTGAGGGTTACCATACAAAAAGGAATTGCTCCCAGATGTAATAGTGACATCTGAAGAGACCTCCTGACTAGAGAACAGTGCCCAGTTGTTATTTTCTGTTGGGCGGGATACGTTTGTGTTGTGTTGATATTTAGTTGGGAGGATGTATCCCCTCCATCCCTCTTCCAATATTGTGGAAGATCCTCTCCACCCTTCAGGCCTTTGGCCACTATTTTGTACACGATCAGAAACACACTCCAGCAGAAGCCAGCAGGGCTCGGAAGGTCCATTTGCAGGTCCAGTGCAGCAGGCCAGCTGGTCAGTTGCAAAGAGGCCTCTAGAGCTTCTTGTGTCCCTGTAGCTCAGAACAGGAGGCCAGTCAGCTGACCCTTGGAGTCACTTCAGCCTGGGATGAAGGGTGCAGGTCCAGTTTTCCTTCTCACACAGCAGGGCAGTCCTTCCTCTATAGTATCCACAGGTACAGGAGTGTACAGAAGAGTGGGTCTGGGAGTCCTATTTTTGTACCTGGGGCCCCCTTTGAAGTGGGAGAAACATCTGGAGTTTCCACCCTACAGAAGTGATTGGAATTTCCTGCTTCCCTGCCCTGGTCCCAGACTTTCTGCAGGCACGATAGGCTAGTGTGAAGTTCTTTGTGAGTGAGATGAAGCAGAGACGTTTGAAGTGCAAGTGGGGTTGTGAACAGCTCTGACCTCCCCCCCCCCCCACATCCTGCCTTGGATGATCCATCCTGCCAACACCCAGGCTCTCTACTGTGTGCTGTCTGGGAGGAATACACAGAGGCCAACTGCCAACTACAGCAAGTCATGTAACCCACCTTTCTAAAAGTGGCATTTTCAGAATTGTGACTTAAATCCGAATTTACCATAAAGAGGATTTTGAAATACAATTCCTTAGACACCAAACATGATATTTCTACCTGCTCCCAAACAAAAGTTAGCACTTATCAAATGTAATAAGGTAACCCAATGTTACCCAATAAGAGAGGCAGGCCTTACAGTCGTGATAAACGAATTTGAGAGTTTTTCACTACCAGGACATGTAAAACTTAAAAGTACATGTCCAAACCTTTTAATACAATGCACCCTGCCCTATGGGCAGTTTAGGGCCTACCTCAAGGGTGGCTTATATGTATTAGAAAGGGAGTTTTTAGCAAAAGGTTTATTTTGCCAAGTCAGATTGGCAGTTAACAACTGCACACAGGTTGCAATGACAGGCCTGAGTCTTGTTTTAAGGGGCTACTTAGGTGGGTGGCACAATAAGTGTTGTAGGCCCACTAGTAGCATTTCATTTACCACCCCGGCTATATGGGATACCACCTTACTAGGGACTTATAAGTAACTTAAATAAGCTAATTAGGTGTAAGCCAATGTTACCATGTTTTAGGGAGTGAGCACAAGCACTTTAGCACTGGTTAGCAGTGGTGAAGGTCACAGAGCCCTATAGCCAACAAAAACGAATTCAGCAAAACTAGAATAATAAGAGAGGAGGCAGCCTAGGAATTGCATTTAGGGCCCGCTCTAAAATTAGCATACTGGAAACCTTCCTCTTGGAATGGGGACGACTCTGTATTTTTAGAATGGAGAACTCTACCAAGGGAACCTGGAGAGGTGCCATAGTCTACCGACCCGCCGGCGCTAAAACAAATTTCACCAGCCACCTGATGGAGACTATTGCACCTCATGTACTAGCGGCCGACAATTTTCTTTTAATCGGTGATTCAATTTTCATGCCGAACTTTTATCTGACACCAACACCTGCCTTTTGATTTCCAGTCTTAATACTCTGGGTCTTCGTCAATTGGTAACCGGGCCCACCCATTCAGCAGGTCATACCCTCGACCTCCTGTTTACCAACACCCCTCATATTAAAGTGAAGCCCCCTATCCCAGTTCTCTGGTCAGATCATCATCTATTAAAATTCTCCTTACAGTATGCTTCTACTAGCAACCCCTGCGGAGAACAGAAATCGAGCAGGCCTTGGAAGAAAGTCAGCCTAGCTACTTTCTCTCCCCACTTCAGCCCCCCGCTCTATACTAACACTGATAACCTAAATTTTGCAGTTGAAACCTTTGAGAAGGCAATCGCCCAGGCCCTCGACATTATCGGCCCCCTTACCAAAGTCAAACGCAATCATAAAATGTCACCCTGGTTCACTGAAGCCATAAAATCCGACAAACTGGCGAGTAGGAAAGCCGAACGGAAATGGAGGAATTCTAAAAGCACTGAGGACAGGCAGGCCTATAAATCTATGCATAGATGCTACCTTGATAATATTATAAGAGCTAAAAAAAAAACCACATAGGCGACAGAAAAAATAAGGCCGCCAACTCACACAAAGTACTTTACAAAATATTAAAGGAATTTACTTGTCCCTCCTCCTGCCAGTCCGAATATCCTGCCTCACAAGAATGGGTGGACATACTGTCCACTTTTTTTGAGGAAAAGATTAATACCATCCACAGCCTCTTTCCTAACCAGATGTGTGAACATCAGCACCACTTGTCCGACTGCGTCACACATCCACTTCAATTTGTCTAAATGAATTCCCCGAATTCACACAAGAGGATGTCAGCACTGCCTTCTCTAAGGTCAAATCAGGCTCCCCCGCCGACCCAGTCTCACCTCACATTCTGTCCATCATTGGACCAGCTCTTCTCAAAGGCCTTACCGACCTCTTCAATTTATCCTTATGTCACGCAACGGTTCCCACAAAATGGAAAGCAGCTATGGTCAAGCCTATTTTTAAAAAAACCTACCTCAGACCCTAAGGAACCCAAAAACTATCGGCCCATCTCTCTTCTCCCTTTTTTTGGGAAAGTCCTGGAGTCCCTAATCAATAGGCAATTCTCAACCTTCTAAGAGAGTAACAAACTGTTGGACTCTTCCCAATCTGGGTTTCGGGCGGCTCACAGCACGGAAACTTCGCTGATAGAGGTAGTTGACAACATTAGACTCACCCTGGACACCGGACAGTCAGCCATGCTGGTCCTACTCGATCTATCGGCTGCCTTTGACACCATCTCCCACAGGACTCTAGTGAATCCTCTGTGGGAGTTGGGAGTCAGGGGTACTGCCTTAAACTGGCTCAGGAGCTACCTAACTGACCGTTCTTCGACGGTACACATTGGTACCCTTGTCTCTCGTAGCCAAGTGATAGACAAGGGAGTTCCCCAGGGTTCCATTCTATGTCCCACGCTTTTCAACCTACACGTGGCACCCCTAGCTAGAGTGATCAGATCGCATGGTTTCGACACCGTGTCGTACGCAGACGACACGCAACTACTGATCACTCTCGGCCCAGATTTAACTGACACAAAACTTCGATTCATAAAGTGCATGACCGACATTAATGTCTGGATGCAAACTAATCATCTGCAACTGAATGCCAGCAAGACGGAGATCATTCTCTTTGGGAAAGCCCAAGCTCTATGGTCCAGCGACTGGTGGCCTCCCAATCTCGGCCCCTGTCCTCCTCCCAAACTGGTGGTCCGTAACCTTGGGGTGATGAACGATAACAACTTGTCCATGAAAGACCATGTTAATCATGTGACGGGCATCTGCTATGGACTAATGCGAAATCTTCGCAAGATTTTCCAATGGATCCCAGTTGTATCCAGGATGCCGCTGGTCCAAGGCATAATCATCAGTCGGCTTGATTACGGAAACGCCCTGATGGCTTCCATTAATGAAGAGCTTCTTACCAAACTTCAAGTGCTACAAAACACTGCCGCCAGACTTGTATTAAATCTACCTTCTCGGTCCCCATCGGCACCTAGTCTGAGAGCTCTCCACTGGCTTCCCATCAGGAAATGTATCAGTTTTAAGATCAACTGTCTTCTTCACAAAACCATTTATGGGAACGGGCCATGCTATCTTGCCAAAAAACTCATCTGGTATCAACCTACCAGAACCCTTAGGTCCTTAACCAAACATCTTCTCACCCCCTTTAAGATTCGCACCGCCAGGAATGGCGGCAGGTCTTTCTCATACCTTGCCCCTACTCTGTGGAGCTCGCTCCCTCTGCAGCTACGTATGGAAACTGACCACAGACAGTTTCAGAGAAATCTAAAAACCTGGCTGCTCTGATCTTTCTTCTTCATGCCGGCTTCCTCTTCCCTTCCCACCCTAGGGTTTTGGCCAGCGCTTTGAGACCCACGGGTGATATGTGCGCTTAATAAAATCCTATGACTATGACTATAAGGGGAGTAGGCAAAATGTTGGGGGAAGATGACCCTAATGTTGACAGGGCTTGTAAGGTATCATGAAGTCAATATTACCAGCATGTTATGCACAAATTCACAAACTTGACTTTGTAGTGCATTTTGTAGTACTAAGTAGTACTAAAAACGTACTACAAAATGCTATTCACAAACTGCATTTTTAGTAACTTACACTAGTGGATAAGTTTACTGCTTTTCCGTATTCACAAACTGCACTTTTGTAGTAACTTACAATTTTGAGTAAATTTACTACTTTTCCATATTCACAAACTGCACTTTTGTAGTAACTTACACTTTTATACTAAGTCCCTACCTTCATTATTTTCTATGGGAGGTTGTTGTAGTACCAGTGGTTAGCCATGTGCAGTGCTGGACTTACTGCATAAGTGTATGTTACTACAAAAGTGCAGTTTGTGAATACTGAAAAGTAATACCCTTACTCAAAAGTGTAACATTACTCAAAATTGTAAGTTAACTTTGTGAGTCAGGCCCTAAATGTCTAAGACTGACTTCCTTGAAACCACTGACTATTTGGATCTTCAGGCTAAAATGTTTGTTGACGCTTATTCACATATGCAGGGAACGTCCCTGTTGGACTCCCTTCTCGCCTTCCCCAGACTTGATGAAGACTTTCTGAAGTTCAGAAGGGGCCTGAAAACACACTTCTTTTAACCAACTTTCAGCCTGGCCACATCAGATAAACAGATCCCACACTGTGCTTCACATACACCATACTGTCACCTACACCTCATTGCTGATGAGATGCATAAAACTAATATATAGAACATATTTACTAAAGCACGGGATGCATAATTACCTCTAGGAGTGTGCATGCAGGAAAAACTCAATTGAAAAGTTCTTGATTATGCTCTAGACCACTGTTCTGAAAACAGCTCACACAGCAGTTGCCACTATAATCCAAAAGCAAAGGAGGTGCAAAAAGTGTAATTAACACCTATTGCTAGTGCCCGGAGACAAGACAAATAGTACAGTGCAGGGGCGGTTGCTCCTAAGGGGCGTAAGAGCGTTGCCCCCTCTTAGCTGCTACATAATGTACTGTTTATGTTCCTTATTTAAAAAATAAAACTCATCCACGGTGGCGCTGGTTGGACAGAGCATAGCCTATCTGGTTGGCAGGCTGCAGGCTTGAGATATAGTCAAGTGTGCATGGCGGGTTGGACAGATCTCTTACTGTGTCCAGCCCTGCATGCACACTTCAGCCCCTTGAACCTATGCTTTGTTAGGAAGCCAGGGGGAAGGCAACGCTGCCACCTAGTCTCCCTTGGAGAGCTGGATGCATCTGCTCCAACAAATCCTTGCATGGCTCTCATGATGTTTACTACTATAAACAGCACAGTAGCAACGCAAGGATTGGCTGTGATCACGAGCTTCAGTTTTGACTGTCCTCGCAGCCCACATTTAAAGGCGGGCATATTAAACATGGGCAACCATTGCTTGGCTTTATTTGAAGCTACACAGTGATTGGTCTCATTTCTGTCCTTTGACCATGATGGACTCTTACACCATTGCACGTAGCGTAGTTACAAGTTTAAGTTCAACAGTTTATTGTATGATTAATTGCAGGCTTGTGAGACTGCTTCACTTGACGCTTCCAAGTCAAAGCTACTGATACAGCAACTCAAAAATGATGAAGACATGCAGTTCACTCTAAAGAGGAAGAAAATGCAGCTCCGTCTAGGTTTGGAGGAAGAACCGCACCACATCCGGGATAACACAGAGGAGATATTGAAGAGGTCGCAGAAGCAACAAGCTTCCTTGAGAGACTGTATCACTCTTTTGGAGAAGCCTGCGCAGGCAGATGTGGAGATACTGAGGGTGAGTGCTTACATCTTATGCCTAATGGAGAAAGGTGTTTGCACTTATAAATTTAGATTGCACCCGCAAATGAAACTATTACTTGCAGGCAATCTTTCTTATGGCATCTTCTCTTTGGATGTGGATCTGATCAACTTAATCTGAACGTGCAGGGCAGGCGTTACAGGCAGGAAACACACTGTGTGATTGTTTTTGTAGGTCCGGGCTTGACTTAAGGTTTGTAGGGCATTTTGGAAAAAAGACAATTGAGGATTATGGCTAAGGAATGTTTTGGCTGTAAGATGCACCATTTGAACCGCTTATGCTTAACTTCCTAATGAGTTTTCTAGAAATGTATGCCATGAAATGCACCATTACCCACTCTGCACACCCACCTCACCCTCTTCTTTCAGTTCCTGCTCGCTCAGTGAGCTTGTTTGCATGTTCTACTTGGGTTGTTACTTTCCGCCCCATCCACCAGCCGCCACTGGTATAGTGCACTATATACGATTATTAACTGCTATCATTTTTATTAGTAGTAGTATTATTCACAATCTACTATCTGACTGTTGTAAGAACGCTTCTCCTAAATCCACCCAAGACGCCGGATTGCCATGCACATCTATCGATGTTGTCTGATGCCTACAGTTGGGATTTAATAACAAAAACGTTGTCAAGAGTTTTCAGAAAATTGATAGTATCAGATGAGCAATGATAAATGTGGTGCTTTAGATGTAAACCACAGGAGTATAAAACGCTGTAACGAAGGATGAGCAGAAAGAGATTATTGTCTTCCTTGCCAAATAAGACGCCTAGCGTGCCTCAGATCATCAGACAGAAATAAAGGTACTGTGTGACTTCAGAGGATAATCACGGGGCTCCTTTTACCACGATAATATCATTATTCTATGCCCCTGGCTCATGTATACTATACAGTTACCCAACAGTACTCATTTTATCAACCTCAGAAGGATGAAAGGTTGAGTGGACCCACAGGGGTTTGAACCTGTGGCTATTAGGTAAAACACAGGCCCCTACAGTGTACGTATTAGTCCACTAAGCCACCAAACCCAGCTGACCTGTCTTCTTTTACTTCTGTGTGTAAAGAAAAGACTGCCCACGCAATATATATATATATATATATTTTCTAGAGACATTATCTCTTTCTACAGTCCTTGCCCTAATTGGGCCATGTATCCACTACAGAAAATTGAAAAAAATAAAATATTTATTGACAGTTTTTTTTTTTTATAAAGCGGTGCATTGATGCTACTTCAAAGCGCTAGGTGAAAAACAGAAAAAAGGAAGAGTACAGTCAGACATTCTTCAATCATTGCAAGCTATATTAGTTTAGCTTTCAAGTTGTCATTTGGTTCAGCCCTGAGATTTGGCTTCAGTGAATACTACAGTCCAGGTCTCCCAGAGAGATGTGCTGGTGCTGAACGCAGGCTTCTGTTGGGCTAGCGGGCGGCTAGTTTTTGCAGGTAGGGCCTTTGCCCCAATACGCCTTATGCATGGTTTGAAGAGTGATGCATTTCCTGGAGGTCAGTCGGATGCTTTCAAGGATAGTTGTACCTGGTTATGCTGGCACAGGCTCAGACACATTTTGGCCACTTGGGTCTGCTTTCTTTATTGCCCGTCAAAGAGTTTCTTTGGGAGCCTAACATAAATGATGGTAGACGAGGACAAGGGCTTCTTTCGGCTTCAAGTGGTAGTCAGTTCGGAGGAGTGGAAGGATTTTCCATCCTCCAGAAGGCCGATGGTGGCACCACCTACCACAGACTCGCAGATCAATCCTTAGTCATAAAGTCAGGCAGGGCAAGTGACATCTCACAGGATATAGGGTCGGCTGTTGCAAGCACCCCTTGTGTTCTATCTTCCGGTTATGATGTGCATTGCATCTCCATTGTGAATGCAGCTATCACACATTCTGCACTTCATCCTTTGGTCTCAGCCCCCTGCAGTCAGTCTTGACTTTGACTGGAAGGAGATGTGGTCTAGTGGCTAAATTGCTCACTTGGGTACATTTAGAACTGGGATCTAATCCTGGACTCGCCAATTTGCCATTGAATTCCGTGATTCTGGGTGAAATTACTGCCCCCACCTATACTTCAAATTGTAAATCTGTATACAGTTAAAAGTAGAGAAAATATAAATATATGCAAGTCAAAAATGTAATAAATCAATTGTACAATGTGCTGCCTACTAGTGGCCCAGCTTCCCAACATATACTGATTTCTGTAATCCGGTCTCAATCAGACCCCACAGTTTATAGTGTCCCACTTAAAGCCCCTTGTGGCCGCAATACAAATCTTCCTTTGTAAAATGTTTCCCTTCTCATTCAAGTTGGTTCCCATTATCAAGAAATATTTTACATAAATACATTGAGCACATGTGATCAGAGATCTCTATTAACCTGACTTCTAGTTCCACACCTGTTGACAGATATTTTACACGTTCTTTGGACCAGATACACAATATACTGCACTTTGAGAGCAAAAAGAGTAAAACTGGATGAATGTGAATGCATTTGTTCGTGCGCTTGCCAAATACCAAAGTGTAATATGCAGAAATCCATGGGATTATTATATTTCTGAGCACATATTCTCCTTACGCGTACCTCCCTGAGTCTCATCAGTTTTGGCACAGTATTCAGGCTGGATGTTGCACTTGTCAGTGAGCCTGTTTTTATGTCTAGTATAGACAGCTATAACTGTCTCTCAAGCATCATGTATATAAAAAAGTAAAACAAAAAATACTTCTACATTTACATACACAGAACTCTTTTCGGCTTTGCTTCTGCCCACCGTAGTATACAACAATGGGCAACGGGTAAGCCCAATTGGTCTTTTGCACAGTGAATGACGTGTTTTGCTTGATCCCATGTGCGCATCCGCCTACAAAGAAGTGCACTTCTGTGCCAGGGCTGGAGGGCTAAGACTTTACTTTGACATAGTTTTTGTATTTCCATTCTTTATCCTTCATTTATTTTTTTGTACTCATCCTTGTGTTTTTAAAACATGTCTTCAGGCAACAGTAACCAAATGCCAACAGTAACTTTTCTTTGCTCCAATTAATGTCCTATTTTGTTGTGATGGGGGCAGGCATACGTTTTCTACGTATGCCTGCCCGCTCAGTATCTTCTGTACTGTCAAAGTTATACACTTTTGTAATTTAATACATTGCAAGCAAATGTCTGCCACGTTTAGGCAACAACAACCTTTCTTTTTTTTTGTGGCATGTGCTTGCAATAAAAAGAATGTTTTAAAATTCAACAATTACACCAGCTGACGTGGTCAATGCTTGTTTTCTCTTATCACAGATATTACAAGTTTAAAAGAACCAAATGTGTTGTCTTGTTGTGACCACTGTAACAGTTCCCATTCTATTTCCAGCATTTGATTCCATCAAACTCTACTATTTCTATTCTGTGACCTGCCCTCAGAAACTTCTCTCTATCTCACAGAACGTGAAGGTTTCATGACATGTATAGAAATGTTTGCATTACGTCCACTTACTACCTAGGATGACATGTTTTTGTTCATAATGCTGGTTACCTATAATCAATATAATAATCAAGATTACATATTTGTAGCCATGATTGTTTAATGTTATTGATGCTTTAGTGTTTGCAAGCCCTTAATTTGCTTTCATGATATAAGATCAAATCAGCTATAGAAACTCCGGTATCTGGTCACAGTCAGAGAGGGTCTTCGCACTAGGACTATCATGCCAGAGGTCACGTTGGTTTGCAGTGCCAACCAGCCTGTCGGGGACGACATCAGGGACAGTGAGAACAAGTGGCCTTTTGACTCTCGCTGTTTATTTTGCAGCCCAATACGCTGTGATAAAGATTAGCTGGCTTTCTATTTTATATCATAAGCACAGGTTGATGTGCTATCCATCTTGGGAAACTCGAACAAAGGCTTGTTATTTACTACTTCAGCTAGCGCTTGGAAATAGCGCAAGGGTGTGAGGATGCTTAAGAACTCAATTATCATGTTGGAAATGTTCATTCTGTTTTCACTGATTCCGACAGGTTTCACTGCTTTCATGTTTGCAGCCTGTGTGGTTACCATTCATATTTTATGCACTAGATTAAGATTTTAAAATTAAAGTTTTAAAATATGTGTCCTGTTACTTTGTGCTATGTTGAGTGTGTCATTCATTTATGAAAGAGTCTGGAGCCACTGTGTCCCTGAACCCATCTTGTGGGACTTCTCGTTACCAGTAAACTCTTCCTGCACAGTATTGCTCAGTGGGTTGGTTATGGGTTGCAGTCCAATTGGATTTTTAAATCGTAATCATGCAATGACCAAGTCCTTGATCCTGCGGGCTAGAAATACGATCCTTGAGGCTCTGGGGGCATGGTAGGCCCCAGTATGTATCAGCCTTATTGTCTCTGAATGTACTGCTGGATGAGCCAGGGAGTCATTTCGCTTGCTACCCCCCCTTCTGACCTAAGCTGTCGGCGGCATCTCTAGAAATAATAACCTAAATACTAGTCCCTTTTCACACAATCATCAAGGTGACCTGAGCACGCTCTCTGCTTCTCTCAACTTGTGGGAGTAAAAGAGTGAGACAGTTCATAAATCGTCTCTAAATAACAGCTTTCTCTGCTCCTCTTATGTGAAATCTATGTCCATCAATCATCACCTGAAAAAGAAGGGAGAGGTGTGAACCTTGGCTTGGATTTCCTTGTGAGACTTCTTCTCCCCTACACAGAATTCAATCCAGACAAGTACAGATGAGCCAGGAGCGCCCCTAGCCCAAGGTGTCCTGGTGACACCCATCACCGGTTGCCCTCTGCAGCCCATCCACCATCCACATCTCAGGCCTTATGAAGATAATCAATAGTGAAGACAGGTGAAGCCTCACCCAGCCTTGGTCTCTCACATATAGACTTGTTCCAGCACAACTCATGGCCAAAGCAAGGGAGCAATTTTGCCAAACTCTTCGGTCAACTGCCCGAACACAATAGAAATGTTTGGTAATTTACAGATACAGTTAGAGTGGGATCTGCACTGAAATGATCGTGCAGATTGCTTCTTTCCAAGAGGAACTAATTCTGCAACCTGGTCAGAATTAACCACTAATTTCTATACAGGGAGAGATGGAATATGTGGAACTGATCAGATAGTAGACGATGGGCTGGGGGAAACCAGGGTGTAAGAAAGTGAATTCTTATTTGGGGTGGGCAGTTGGAATAATGCCACTAACTTGTCAAGATGAACCCCCAAAGTCACTAACTTAGACTAAGCTCAACTCCTGGTAGCTATAGCACAGAGCAGACAGTATTACATTAGGGCAATGTGGAAAATATTTATGCAGTACTAAAACAGAAATAAAGTACAAACACCAAACAATAGAAATCCTAATCTGAATTAGAAAGTTAGAGTATATTTTAATGAACAAAATGACTCCAAAACAACAAAAATCCAGTAAGGGGAACCAGAGATAATAATTTTTCAAGTGTTAAGTAGCACTATCTATGGAAGTGGTAGACCAGGACCTTTGACTCAATTTAGGCTGACTGACATGGAGTGCAGGTTGGATGCATCAAGTGGGTTCATCCCAGTCAAAGATTCTACCTTTTGACTCCGTCTTTTTTATGGAGATCAAAATCCTCCAGCGGGGCAAGACTGAAACTGTATCTGAGGAAGGCGCATCAAAATCAGCGAAGTCCCCTGACGACTCCAGAGGTCTTGAAAGTCCAAAACCTTTTAAAGTCCCCACTTTTTAGGGTTTCTGGAACAGCTACTCTGGGTCATTTCTAAGGCTCCCAGGACCTCAGGGACAGCAGTTAGAGGCCAGGACTCACTCCAGCGATGGCCACCAGCAAGATCCAGTCCAGGTTCATTAGGTATTGGCTAATTGGTCACTTCAGAAAAAAAGGCCTTCTGCAGCTTTTTTTGTCCCTATAGCCACACGAAACATTAGCCAACTGACCCTTGGACTCCACCTCCTTGTCCTGGGTATAAGAGGGAGCAGGTCAGTCCTTCAGGGCTCCTCTCAGGTCACAGACAGCAGGTCCAGCCCTCTTTCAATCTTCTGCAGGTCCAGAAAGGGTTCTAAGGAGGTTTCCTTGGGGTGCCACATTTATGGCTGGCACTAGCTAGCGGCTGGGGGTGACTCCTGGACACTCCCTAACCAATGGGAAAACGTTCCAAGTGGAGGAAATTACTCATTTTTTCCAGCAGTTAGTGTTTGCCATAATAAACAATCCCCACAGTGCACCTCACTCCGAAAATCCAAGATGAGGAAACCCTCTCTAACATGTGCAGAGCTCTTGTGTCCACCAAGGGGTGTGGCCAGGGAAATGAGAAGTCCCTTCCCCAGTGTTCACTACAAACCAGTACTGGGGGTAGTTTTCCTCCCACCGAGCTTCGTGCCAAACTGGCCAGTATAGGCCTTTGGGCCAAGGCTTTCCCTTCTTCAGCGCCCTTTACACTATAAATCGGCAGGGTTGGCCTCTATCCCTTTTCAAGTTAATGAAGGTCCTGAGCCCACCCCCAAATATCCTTCCTGAGCTGATAAAGATTAAATGTCCCACACCCAGTCTATCCTGTCACCAGGCCTAAGCCATTGCTCTAGTTAGGAAGCAGTTTTTACACCTCATTTAGGTCAAGCACTTGGACAGGCAGCTGCTGGATAGCTAGGAGCTTCAGTCAGGGAAAAGGTAACTTTCAAAAACTTAATTTTCCAAAATATTTATGTGTACTTAGGGGTGATTAATTAATATTTAAAATCAAGGTTTCTCATATGTTAAAAAGGGTTATTTTGGCAGGGTTACAGCAGGTTTTTACCTGCAGCAGTCAGGGTACACAGGGTAGGCTATGTTTTACAGACTCACTCTCTGGATAGCACAATAGGTGCTTTAGCCCACAGGTGGCATTTCACTTACAGACCTCGAGTGTATTTCTTTTACCATATGCTAGGGACTTACAGGCAAGTTAAACATGTCAATCAAGGGTAAGCCAATTTACTGATGTTTAACTGGGGAGCACTTTGTTCCAGTTTAACAGGAGTAACATGCACAAAATTAAAAAAACAGCAAAAATAGGGTCCAGAAAAAGGCGAAAAATATGGGGTGACTATGCAGAAAAGGTAGATTTGCTACACAGGGTAAGGTATGAAAATGCTCCCAGTGTTACCAATACAGCATCCTTTAAATGTTTTTAGAATACATGCTCATGAAATGCAATTATTTGGGAAAAACAGAAACTTACAAGCAATGCAAAGTACATCAAGTCTCCGTGTTGTAAAATGATTTGTGCTGCTAGTAAAGGCTTTCAGTTCCAGAATGTACTGTATTATTCAGATTCACATTAAACTCTTATGGATGGTGAAAGCATGAGCCTGCATCCGCGCGGATGCCCTTCCCCAACCTCTAGGTGGCCTGGATGTCTAGGGTGCTCCCCGGGGTGCTGGGCGGCACATGCTGAGTCTGCTTGGATTCTGGTAATAGAATCAGGTGCATTAATGCTAGAGTGCGGCAACTGGTGCAATCAATAATGCATGAATATATTCGAAAGAGAGAATGTGGAGCTATGGTTTTATTTACTTGCCATTTAGTAGGAGTTCACTATGCTAGGAAGCCGATCACGCGCTAGGCAGAATGCTACTTCTGAAAAGGTAACAGTAATCAATCATATTTTCTGCACAATTTGTGGAAAATGATATAACACTATCATCACAATGTAAATGTCAACTGCAAACTGGTTACTATTGTGAAAAAAAAATGTTGCATACACAATTGTGATAAAACTGAGTTCATAATGCGCTAGTAAAAAAATACTAAACAAATAACGTTTTGAGAGTGTAGGCCAAAGAATGTTGCATTCACCCCGTCTTTTCGTATTGCATTGTTTAACTGTCAGAATTGCTTGCATTGTTCTGAAAAAGGGATACATGCACATCTCAAAGAGAAATATCCAGCTAGTAAATGCACAGACCACCAGCAGGGTAAAACGAACTACAAAGCAGGGGCGGCAGAGGAGTGTCGCCCAAAGGAAAAATAAAATGATAATAACAACGTTAACATTTTATTTTTCATTATTGGCTATGTAAAGGTGCGGGCGGCGTGGAGATGCGCTTCACGCAGAGCAGGGGGAGGCATGGTGGCACTCGTCCTAAGTGCGCATGACGATTTGGCTGGCCATCTCGGGCCGGCCAAACCGCCATGCGCACTTGGCATGTTCTCCACCAGGCTGTGTTGTACCTCTCTGAGCGCCGAACCACGGCGCTCCGACCAATCACAATGCCGGTGTAAGGCTGCGTTGTGATTGGTCAGGGACTCAGGTGCTTCCTGTTTCGTCGACCGAAGAGGACGAGGACAGAGGAAAGGCGGCCACTCGGAGGTAAGTGATTTATTTTTTCTTTTCCCCCTTTTTTTTTTTTTAAACCCACCCTTTACCTCCCTGCCCCACCACTACTGCCCAGTAGCAGTCACTACTGCTACAAAGATGCACAGACAAGTCCCCAGGTGTGCCAGTCTCTACACTCAGGAACGTCCTCAACCCATCCACAAAGCATGCACCCGAACTAATCTTCAGTAAACTGTCAAAGTGGATGTGTGGAAGGACGCTTAGGTGCCCACAAGACATGACAGCCACGAAACAGTGTATATGGCCTTGCTCCAACTTCTTTTGTCTCACAAACTACTGTTTTCTGTGATCTGTACAAGTTACCTTTCTTAGTACCCTCACTTCTTTCTCCTCTCCCCCACACATATACTCCTTGGAAGAGTCAAAATATTCTGACCAACTCAGAAGTGGAACAGACAATGACAAACACAACTGTCAAAAATATGAGAGCAGGCAGTCAAGCTTGCCTGTGCCTCCCACAATCTTGCCTCCTTCCAGGCTCACCAGTGGGTTCCTTTCACACAGCTGGCAGATGACCTGCAGAGACAACGGACAGGCGGGTAGTGGTAATAGCCTAGAGTAAACATACTACGACACCTGGAGTTACTGGCGAGCAATTGTTTTCTTACTCAGACCTCTAGATCTCTCCTATTGTGAACTACTGTGAATTCATGAACATACAGAAAAACAGAATGGCGATTAAAACTTTTACCTAAAACAGCCTTCAAGTGAAACGCTCAAGAAGAAAAAACAGCTTGAACAAACTGATCTGGCATCCAGAGAAAATGCTCGCAGAAGGCATGTTGAGTAGACCACATGGCTGCTCTGCATATCTCCCTAGTATTGATAGGTTTTCTAAAGTCCTACTGCCTGCCTTTGCTCTGCTGAGATGAGCATGAACATATGGCCCCTTCTCATTTCAAGGCAAACAAAATAAGTGCCAGCTTAAGCTAGCTAATCACACTTGGATAGATGTGCTCTTTAAAAAACAAAATAGTTATAGTATGATTCTTGCTATGGATATTATTGTTTACTTTTCTATTGCTATTATTAAAGGGATGGCTGCTAATATCATCACCATTATTATTGTTGCTAGAATCTTAATGTCAATATAGTAGGCTCTCAAGCAGTTAGCTGCTCAGTAGCTCATTGCCTAGTCCTGGTATTTTAGCCAATAATAACTTTCATGCCGTGTCTAGTTGCCACATATTTATAATAGGCACTGCACAGTTACAAAACATTCGCCACCATGTACCATGAGCTGTGCCGTTAGCCAAACCACCTTAGTGGATGTTGGGTTCATTGGAAGCTACACAAAAGATGTGATAGTAAGGAATGATCCAGTGACTAAAACAATTCCAAACACAATTCATGGAAAGTACCAAAATCCAGCCGTCCATTAATGTTTAGAGTGATCTAAATGAGAAAGATCAGAGATCCTGCTTGTAGATCTACTTCCCCTCACCCCTTTTCCTGGCCTGAAATCACAGGTCCAACCCCACATACAGTTCTGAATGCTTGCTGCTTTGGTGTACTCTTCAACAAGGACCTCTTAGTTACCTCACAAGTGAAGGTAGTCACTAGCAATGCTTTCCATCAGCCAAGTTTGCTACGAGAATAATCCCTTTCCTGCTTCTTCTTGAATAAAGTGCATGGATTCCTGCAGTGGGCATACCCTGCCCCGACAGATACTGTAACAGAATTTGGTCTCCCAGAATTTGGACTCCCAGAAAGGTCTTCGGCACACTGCAAGAGTTGAGAATCATGCAGCTCAGCATATGTTCAGTCTGTGATGCAATGATAACATCACACATGCCCTATGAATGTTCCACTGAGACACCATTCAGTACTCTGTGCCTAGTCTCAAGACCCTACAAGACAGTGCTCCTGTCCTACCAGAACACCATGGGCCTGATTCACAAACTTGACTTTGTAGTGCATTTTGTAGTACTAAGTAGTACTAAAAAACGTACCACAAAATGCTATTCACAAACTGCATTTTTTAGTAACTTACACTAGTGGATAAGTTTACTGCTTTTCCGTATTCACAAACTGCACTTTTGTAGTAACTTACACTTTTGAGTAAATTTACTACTTTTCCATATTTACAAACTGCACTTTTGTAGTAACTTACACTTTTGTACTAAGTCCCTACCTTCATTGTTTTCTATGGGAGGTTGTTGTAGTACCAGTGGTTGGCCATGTGCAGTGCTGGACTTACTGCATAAGTGTATGTTACTACAAAAGTGCAGTTTGTGAATACTGAAAAGTAATACCCTTACTCAAAAGTGTAACATTACTCAAAATTGTAAGTTAACTTTGTGAGTCAGGCCCTAAATGTCTAAGACTGACTTCCTTGAAACCACTGACCATTTGGATCTTCAGGCTAAAATGTTTGTTGACGCTTATTCACATATGCAGGGAACGTCCCTGTTGGACTCCCTTCTCGCCTTCCCCAGACTTGATGAAGACTTTCTGAAGTTCAGAAGGGGCCTGAAAACACACTTCTTCTAACCAACCTTCAGCCTGGCCACATCAGATTAGATCAACAGATCCCACACTGTGCTTCACATACACCCTACTGTCACCTACACCTCATGGCTGATGAGATGCATAAAACTACAAGTAAACATATAAAGGAGTATAAGGGGACTCGACAACATTAAATGAAGCAGTCTAACCCCTAACGCCTACAACGTTTACAATACACTAGGCCACCTAAGCTATCTTGTATCTTTTGAGCCACATAGCGTTCTGAAGCAGCATGAACTGTCATGTAGCACTAGCCTAGAAATTCCTGATGCATACCTTATTGGTGGTATGTATGTGCCCAGATCTGTAGAGCTTGAAGTTAATTTGTCCTCCTCATCCAGTGGAAGTATAAAGTAAAACTATTACAACTATTTATTTATACAAATTCTAGAGAGTATTTTCGTGTCAGACACAAAGGCCTTGCTGAACAATAGGTCAGTAGTGTGTAGAGTGAGTCACCGGTTAGTTATCTTAAGTTAGTCGAGTGCAGTATAATAGCACATTTGCTGGATTCTTCCCTTGGACCCAACCTGTCCTTCTTGTTGTTTTTCTAAAACGCATGAAAGGCATTCACAGAAACAACCAAGACCTATTATACAAAAGATCTCCCAGGGACGAGGTTATTTATGAAAATCTCACAGTCCCTCGAAACCTTGAGATGGAATAAAGATGGTGAACAGCAGCAGGCAAATGAAATTACACGAGAGCCCCGTTTGACAGGAGCAGGGGCGTAATGCACAATAATGTTACGCCATTGGTCAGGAGTGCAAAGCCTAACTTTTTAAATGTTTATTGTTTACACTGGATTCAGCTGCTGTTCTGTAAGTGTGAAAACGCATGAGATTGGAGATAAATAGATTACATGGCTGTTAACTGTAGATAAAGACAGCCTTGTCTGTTAACGACCAATTCTTGGAAGCGTGGTGGTTATCAAACCACCAATTTGCTGCAAAGAGGCACACATATAAACCAACAAGTGACTTAAAAAACAGAGAACAAAAAAACTAACATAGCAGTGAAAGTACTGTAAAAATAATGCTAGAATTTAAATATTTTAAATAGATGCTGTGCACATCTTCAGCACGAGACTGCAGAAATAAAACACCACAATAGTCACATGTCCCTAGCAAAACAAAATATGTGTTGCTGGAGATTGGGCTTTTTTATTTTTGCATATATTTGCTGCATGATGGGTGAAGTGGTAGCTGGCCCATTAAGGCACAGCCCCGCCACATTTGAGTGTAAATATCACAATCAGTAAGCTGGTGGCCTGAAATAAATTCAGATCACCAGCTTATTTTCAGCCTTTCACAAGCAATTCACATGTATGTATGGATGGAGTGTGCTGAGCTCTCACTCTCCTTCCACATGAACAGTTTAGACATAAGGCAGTGGGAGACGTTCTACCATGATTGAGGGTGCTGAATGTCCTCATCCTCATCATACACAAAGCTGTCCCAGACATTTGCCTCCCCCTCCACTGAATGGCTCAGTCTGAAAGACACACAGGGCCCGATTCACAAAGGGTCTCCGCACTCGTGGTAGGGGGCCATCACTCGTGGTGGGACCTACAAATTGCAGTTTCTAATTTCGGCGGTCCCGGCACGACTGCGGGGTCTCCGCCAAAAGAGCGGAGGCCCTTTGTGAATCGGGCCCACAATGAGGACCCAGGTGGGAATCGGCAGAAGGTGTTAATCAGTCAACGCCTGTCCCTACTATCTTTTCCTGCACTATATGGTTGCAGCCAGATGTCATGTAATGATCAGGAGTTATTGAAAAAAAAAACTGCTCCATATGAAAAAATAGTAATCAGAAATCAATGTTAGTCTACCGGTTGTGGCAGACAAAGACCTAGGCACTCTTTGTGGCTGACCCAGGGCAGAACACAGTTAAGTAAAGGTTTGCAGTTTGCCATCTGAGTTTGACAAATTATGTGAGTCATAAATCCTCAGATCAGCAAATCAAAGACTCTAGCCAAAAGAACTTCAAAGGCTGTATACTTAGTTTCCACAGCCCTGCTAAAGCTTCAAACTTCAGAGCAACAGCTCAGAGATGGACAATTTGATAAAACGTGGCCAGGGAGGTTGCACCTTTTACAGGTAAGCTTGGCGCCTCTCTCCGGTCCTTCAAAGATGAATATTCCCAAGCAGTACAAACAGCTCTGTAACTTCTGTCATGATGCTTTAATAGTTTGAAAACTTTCAGGAAAGGCCACCTGGACATCAATCTCTTGGTTAAGTTGCAAGAAGGCTCCCCACAATTCCAGTTCAGCTTCACAGAAAAAATACATTTATGACTGGTTTTTTAAATTTCTTTGAAGGAACTCCAACTCCCTGGTCCAGCGTCGCCTTTTGTCCAGGAACTCAGGGAGAACTTTCACATGGCCAGATCAAACTTATGTCCAATTAGAATTAGTCTACTGTTTCCTTCAGATTATCCTCTTTCCCCAGGACCTCTGCAATTCCAGGCGAGGCGTTCCACAGGGCAAGTAGGCTTCCTGGCTTCAATGAGACCACTATGTCCTGGATGCTCGACAAGAGCCTATCACCACTAGCTGGAGAAAAGTACAAGAGACTCGAAAGCTTAAGACATTCACTTCAATACTCAAGCAGGCAAGTAGGATGACTCAAGGCCAAACTACAGGAAAAACTGATCAGCTTCATCCATGCCAGGCTATTTGCTCCTCAGAGTGGGTAAGTCAAGGTTTTTAAATGGTGAAGCAAGTTGCTGATCAGTATTTTGTTTTCTGTTGATGGCTGGGAGGGAGGCAGGGCATGCTGATAGGACAACTCTACAAACTAGGATCAATTGAGTAAAGAAAGATAATCCTGCTCCTACATCCTAGCTGCTTTCTGTTCGCAACATGTGGGTAAGTTCCACAGCATTAAGAACAAACAGGGAGGTGGAAAAGACAGCATAGTAAGGCAGCATACGACAGTTTGTAGCTATGTGAAGAGGTTCTGTAAAATCTAGTGACTGTACTGTGCATCAATTCAAGAGGAATCCTCAAGAGCATAAAACTACAAGAATGCATGCACTCTTGCCAACAGAGCTGCCCTTTGTTTCTTCGACACTTACATCTCTGGAGAATGTCACCAAAGCTGCCTTTCCTCTGGTGGAATTTCAAAAAAGACTATATCAGTGGAAAACTATGGATTTAATACATTTGCAAGCTGTTCTCCATCTGGCAGTGGTGGTGCTAGCAGCAGCTCTTCCATCACCATTTCCTTCCAAGCTCATAAGGAATTGGTTCAATACTGGTAAAATCAAGGCTGACCTGTGGTGAGCTATATAACACACTTTCTGTTGATGTGACAGGCTTTACAGATGAGAGGCACATGCAGCACCAGACTGACTACCATGGCTGGACACAGTTATGGAAATGAAGAAGCTGGCTATTAAAGAGGAGCTCCTCCATATGAGCACATGGACCAAAGGGTTTCTGCATCTATGTGGCCAAAACCACTTCAGAAAAATCAATATATTCTTCATCCAAATGAGTATCATCATAAAGTTTGTGACGTCTGATAAATAGTTCATTTTATTAGTTACTTCTGTGCTATATTCTGCACACACATTTATTCCGCACAGCACACACACCTTTCACAATATCATTTTTTTGCACAATATCAAGCCATACGTTTTGTAAATCCTGGTTCACGCTGGTGACCTTCACCTCTGATTTACACTAGGAGGTCTACACTGGAAGGAAACAGGATTTTTGTAGGTTTCCCCCACCACTTGTTGTTGGCTATCCCCAATTGGCAAGTACTGACTTACTTATTAGTCCCTAGTATATGGTACCCAGAGTACCAAGGGCATGTAAGGCAGAGTGTCCACCCAGAGCTGCTTGTGCCACCCTGTGTACAGAAAAGTACAAAATGGCTCCCAGCCTACCACTGCAGAATGGAAGGGCAGTTGGGAAACTGCCAGTTCACTATGCTATTACCATTTAGTAGTCCCATTGGCGAACACAGGGTTACCAACTGGCACCTCAGTCTGGCTAACTTCTGAATGGGACTACCTAATTGGGTACTGTAAGGTTTCAAATTAATAATGGCATTAAACCCAACCTGATGCCCAGGTCGAATTTAATGTCACTATTAAAGTAAAACAATTAGGAAGTTGCCACTCCATGACCCAACTGGTCCAGTAGCCTTACAAAGTCACTGGCCCACAGACAGCTTTCGGCCCCCCTGGGTAGTAGTGTGAACGCCTCCCTGGCTTGGAAACAATAGCAGACAACTGCAGGGAGTGGTGTCACCTCCCTGTTGTAAATAGAAAGTCCATGAACCAGGTATACAAAACAGGATAGCTTTATTCAGGCTTAGTTCCAGGGTAAGTTTGGTAGAAGAAGATAAGTAGATGAAAGAATAGCCCCACCAGGAGCAGCCTCCCTGCTGCTCAGCCTGCATCCACCAACTGACACTTCCACACATAACCAGGCAACAAAGCATTCCATGACATCATCACACATTCCAGCACTCATCCTGGCTGAGCAGTAGGGAAGACACAGCTAGGGAAGAGGAATGGCAACAAGTAGATTATAACACATCCCCCTTCCTCAGGAAACTAAAAGCAAAAGTGAACGAAACAAACGAAAACATCATCATGTACATTACATCAGAAAAGATGGTAAGAACATTCCAAATATGCATGCATGAAAAGTAACACTCCAAACTATACATGCATGAAATCTACATATAACATAACATCAGGAAATATGGAAGGAACATTCCAAAACATGCATGTAAAAACACATTCCATTCCAAATATACATGCATGAAACACACCCCATCGCCCTTCCTTAGGGAAAATAAAGGAAAAAACATTGCGAGAGCATGGCTTAAAACAAAAACAAGCCTATGCCTCAGAGTATTGGGTACTCACCACCTACAACCTCAACGTAATAGGGTACACACCTCCCTATAAACTGAACTGGGGCACTCACCGCCCCGCAACCTCAACGTAGTAGGGTACTCACCACCCTAGAAAACTGAACTAGGGCACACACCACCCCACAACCTCACCGTAACAGGGTACACATCATCCCTATGAAACAGAGCTGGGG
Source organism: Calotriton arnoldi (assembly GCA_963921515.1). Lineage (NCBI taxonomy): Eukaryota > Metazoa > Chordata > Amphibia > Caudata > Salamandridae > Calotriton > Calotriton arnoldi. Next base: position 1,808,344 of record CAWUFW010002503.1, on the reverse strand, counting down.
TACTAACCACCCCCACAAACTCACCGTAACAGGGTACACACATCCCTATGAAACAGAATTGGGGTACTCACCACCCCACAACCACACTGTAACAGGGTACATACATCCCTATGAAACAGAATTGGGGTACTCACCACCCCACAACCTCACCGCAAAAGGGTACTCACCACCCTAGGAACAGAACTGGGGCACTCACCACCCCACAACCTCACAGAGACAGGGTACACCGCCCCACAACCTACACGTCACAGGGTACACACCACCCTGTGGAGCAGAACTGGGGCACTCACCACCCCACAACCTCACTATAAAAGGGTACTCAAGCCCTACAAAACAGAACTGGGGTACTCACCACCCCACAACCTGCACGTAATAGGGGAACACACACCTCCCTATGAACCAGAGCTGGGGCTCTCACTACCCCACAACCTGCACGTAATAGGGGACACAACACCTCCCTAAAAAGAAAACTCACCACCCTACAACGTCCCCCACAAAACAGTATTGTAGTAATTGAAAATGTGCAAAAAGGAAGTCTTTCACTACGGTGAGCGATCTCTCACCCGAGGTCTCCACTCAAACTTCACGCGGGTGCCGGCATCCAATGCGATGTAGGGAAGACAAGGCACCAGACTCTTCAGTGTGTTCTGGCCGAACGTCACCGACAATGAAGAGTCATAGCAACTCCACCGTTTAAGTGAAGTACAACACACAGTTCGAAAATCCACCCTGGGATGGAAGACCCAAAAGATCTATTTTCTTTTCAGCCAACTGTGCAACGTCGTCTTAAAGGAACAAATCATGCCTTCAAAGTCTATATGCATCAAAACCTATAAGGCATGCAGAAAAAGAGCACCTTCTTATCCCACGAGGACACCACCTTCAGTCGAGCGGAACATTTCGCCGTTCACTCAACTTTATTGGCAACACGGTTGGCAAAAGGGTGTAAGGGGTGTACGAGGTTGGAAACAGTGAAGAATTTCGGAGTACACCACCAAACGCAAGATGGCGGCACGCATCGTACGCTGCACCGGGTGGCTCTCGGCACGTTCGTGCTGGGAAAAAAACCGTCAGTGAGCGGCATTGGAGCAGCCAAACCTCCATCGACGTCAGAAAGGCCACGGAACTCCTCCTCGCGGCAGTCACAGCAGGTGAGCTTCATGCGCATTACCCAGCTCGCGCAAAGTTTCAAATAGTAAGCACGACAGTTAAACTGCCCACAGCAGCGCAGGGAGAAGGAGCCAAAAGAAACCACAAATCCGATAAAAATGACTACAAAGTGCCTCACCACACGTGTGCAACACCGGTACCCAAGCAGAAATACTCGGGGACTGTTCAGAAACTGCGTAAGAGTAAAAACAGCCGGTGCACACGAGACACGTCCCAAGCACTGCGCCATACCAAACAGAGCCATAAATTGTTGCTTCATCACCAGCCTCTGCATTTTTTTTTTAACCAAGTGTAACGCCTCACAGGGGTGCCGGTTTTCCCCAGCACACGTCGCTGGTGCCAATTCCCAAGCACCAGTTGCTACCGCCAATCCAAATCAGTAGGTTGTCTCACGACTGTAGTAACGACAGCAGGGCAGGAGTAACTCTTCCAAGGCAGCAGGATGGCAGTAATCTCCACAGTAACTGTTTGAAGACCGGTAGTAAAAGGTCAAACGCCCTGGGCTGCAGGCTGTCCTGTTGATGAGGGACACTGGTGGAGCTGACCAGGGCGTTGCTTTACGTTTCTTTTTCCTTCAGTTTTCAAGTAATAATTTCCAATGTCTTTAGTAGGGTCCTTAGTGCCAGTAGCAGGGTCCCTAGTCTTCTTTCCTCAAAGCGTAGGTTCTCTTCAAACCGTCGCCAAAAATGTTGTAAATAGAAAGTCCATGAACCAGGTATACAAAACAGGATAGCTTTATTCAGGCTTAGTTCCAGGGTAAGTTAGGTAGAAGAAGATAAGTAGATGAAAGAATAGCCCCACCAGGAGCAGCCTCCCTGCCGCTCAGCCTGCATCCACCAACTGACACTTCCACACATAACCAGGCAACCAAGCATTCCATGACATCATCACACATTCCAGCACTCATCCTGGCTGAGCAGTAGGGAAGACACAGCTAGGGAAGAGGAATGGCAACAAGTAGATTATAACACTCCCCCTTGCAGGAAGCCACTCAGGGTGTTAGCCCAAAAGGCGAGCTTCAAAGGCGAAGCCGCCTTTGGTGGGCAAATGGTGATAACACTTCAGAGGGGCTGCCCTTTGTACAGGCTGGAGACAGAGACCGAGAGGGAAGACCAGTGCCAAAACAGGTAGCCACACCTCTAGGGTGGCCTTCAAAGCTCGTCACATTCGAGGAAAGGTTCAGACATCTTGAGAGTGGCCAGAATAGTGCACTCTGGGATTGTCAGATGCCACACATTGCCAGAAAGTCGTCACCAAGAGGGAAGGGACCTGGTAGTCCACTGGCTGGTGACTGCGTTGTCCCCTCGGGGCCCTTTACCAGGATAAAAATTGTACGACTGGCACCCTGAACCTCAGACCATGTCGGAAATGGAACAAGGACCGAAGAACTGCCCTGCTGCACAAAAGAGGCTGCACCATCTGCTGGACTGCACCTGCTGCACTTTTGGAGTAGCAAACTTAGGAGAAAGGTCATTCCCCAGACCAAAGCAGTGAATCAAAGGGTCAGTTGGCTGACCCCCTGGAATAGCACCAGGTACATTAAAGCTGAAGAAGCCCAAACTGGCAAGTTGGTAGCCACTTCGGAGGAAGCGCCGCTGGTCGCCCCGAGAAACCGATCCTCGATGGCCAAAAGTTGCACTCAAGTCCACTTGATCCGGGAATGTTATCAGAGTCCAGATTGGTAACCCAAGAGGAACACTAGCCCCCACGAAAGGATTTTGCAAGGACTGTGGTGTACGGAAACCCGTAGCTTGGCCGCCACTGGCCTTCCATGGTCTAAAAGAGGACTTTGAGAGATCCCGACCTCTGTGGACCAAGTGATCACCACAAAGGCACCCCCGTTGACTGTAACTGGAGCATCCATGAGCATCTTTTCATCTTGTATCCTCAGCATCAGGACTCCGCCATTAAAGTCTATGTTGGTTGTGCTGTAAAGTTTGGAAGTGGACTGGAAAATGCTCTGGTGGCCATGTAACTGTCTGAATCTACCCATTGGCCCCCCCCAGACCTTTTCTCTGTCAGATTTAGTTGCCCAAGCCAGGCTGGATTAGCCAAACTAACTTTCACATACTGTTCAAACATTTGTAAACGTTTGACTGACCAATGCCTGTTTGTGGTGGAATTAAAAAGTGATAAAACCCTTAAAGATCTGTATCTCTGGAACCTTCTGGTGGAGTTTGCTCATCAAGGACTCTAAAAATTCATAAAAATATAATCTATTTTTATAAATTGGTGTTGTGTTTCTTCCATCTAGTGTGGCTTTCTTATTTCTTTGGTACTGTTAAATGCTTTAAGTATGTTCTTTTGTTCAAGCCTTGCTGCTCGAAGCCATAGCTACCCAGGCTTGTGCTTAAGGGTATTCAAATGAGCCTTACTGGACCCAAGACAGTTTTTGCAAGTGTATTCCACGGTAAGGCTGCACAGCCATACCATATAATACAGCCAAATCTTCACATACATTAATATGCACAACCCTATAGCACAAAACCTGTAATATGCACATTTCTAGAGCAGTAACAACACAGGAAGAAGGAATAAAATGAATTAATAATATGCTGCAGAGGTGGTCTTGGTGACAACTCACCGGAGAGGTATTGTATGGCATTCCCAGAAACAACATGCGTGGCTTCTTCCAGACTGCCGGGGCATGCTTGGGAATCTGGGGTTCGATGATGGTTTTGGTGGGAAAGTTGAGTCTGTCACTAACACATAGATGTTCTTACTGTTTGGCCTGGACACCAGTGTCTTTATAAATAGCGCTTCAAGGGCCTTGGCTAGTAACCAATAGTCCTACCTGGTTGAGTGCGCATCCCTATTCTCACAACTCTACCCTGTGTGCTAGTATCCAGGTCAGAATCTCCCTTGCAGGAAGAAGACCTAAGAAAATTGTTGGTGTTCAAGCACACCCTATCATCGGGGTCACCATCACTCAGCACCTCAGATCAACGCAAACTGTGGATTCTCTTAAGGAATGCTTAAACTATTAGCAAAGTTACTGAGTAGCTATGGGAAAGGGGGCTGATTTGTGGGATTAGCTACCTTTAATTTCCTTGCCTTTTCCGACACTGATTTATCTTTTTACATTTCTTTATAACAGCCATTCATATCCATTAGTGTTCCAACACTGATTTATCTTTTTACATTTCTTTATATCAGCCATCCATGTCCATTAGTGTCAGACCTCCTATTGGGAGTTTGGCTCAGCAAGACTTAATAGACAGAATACTCATCATTCAATCCTCAAGGACGCTGCAAAGGTAATCTGCATGTCCTACACAGCTCGTTTTTCCTCTAGATCAGTGCTTCCCAAACTTTTTAGAACCACAACCCTATTTTTAGAACAAACTTTTGCAACCCACTAGCTTTATTGGACATAAGGCAGGTGAATTCGTAATGTAACTAAAGCACTGTGTGCTAGAGCACTGTCATTTACATTCACCATAATTTCCATTGAAATGTCCACTACATTTGTACAGACATACAGTTTTACTAATAAAACTATACTGCACACAAATGATAATGTGTGGAAATCGGGTTTAATTGAATATTTATCATGTGTGCATCACCAAGTAAAGTGTCTTGATTTGTGTTGATGCTATTAAAATCTGTTTCCATCACATTTCAGAATTACGGGAAACAATTGCTTCGTTTTTGCTTTCCTAAGAGTTGAATGTGCATCGTCCACATTTTACCGGTATTCACCTTTTGTTGTGTGATACAAAAAATGACTTCCTACAGCCTTGCCTTTCACTCTTCCTGTACCCCAGCCAGATTGTCACATAATTCACTTTACAGTGCTCTCTCTGACTGCAATGTGATTGGCGTTTCTAAAAACGGATCCCCCATGTTAAAAAAATTAAGCAGCAATGTGTTAAAAACTTAGCCTGACATTTGACCTCAGTCTTTGAAGCACAGCAAACGTGACAAGATAGATACAGAATTTAAAAGTTTATTTATTGCTTGGACTTTTGCCGCCTGGCCCACAAATCAGCTAGCGACCCACCAGTGGGTCTCGACCCCCAGTTTGGAAAACATTGCTCTATTTCCTTGTCACCGCCTCCTAGGTGAACCATTGTTTCTTGCACTACGTAACATGGCTGGACTGGGAACCCAAAGCAGCCGTGGCAATTTTCTCGACTAGCCCTTAGGAAAGCCCTGCCTGGCCCTGGGACGCTGGAACCGTTTGCTTGCCACTTTTGTTACTGGGGGCCAATATTGCAGCACCGCTACAAAACCGGCCCCCACCCTTCCAGCCTCCTGGGGAAATGCCCGATGCCTGGTACGGCCAGTCTGACCCTGCCAGGTAACACAGCATCACTCTGGGGGTGCAAACTCTGCTGCTAACATTACAGTAAGTAACCAGGCTGACACAAGCCTAAACGGATGAGCTCATCCAGTCACAAAAGAGGCAGTAAGATCTGAATGAGATAGACACAGGTTAATGCATCTGCAGACAAAGCTCCACAGCAGAGTCTTTACACAAGGCTAAGCGAGAGCTCTCTCTGAAGAGCAGAGTTTCATGTCCGAGGACACTGCGACCTGATGGAGAAGCGCAGCAAGTATTCCATCAGGTGTGCATAGGTTAAAAGCCTGGCTTGCCTCAGGAGCTGCATTCTGTACAGCCGTGCTCATGAGAGCTTTTAAGAAGTGATGCTAGGTCAAGGTATTCTGTAGAGTAACGCCGCAGCTAATTCTGCACTATTATCTGAAGCTGTACATTCTACATAAGAGCATGTATAAAGGTAGGAACTGCACAAGGACTTATCTGTTAAGCAACAAGCAAGGCAGACAGGCATTGTATATTGTCCTGCATTTTTCATTTTTTTTAGTACATTGTCACCGCTATTGTGGCACTGAAGTGGTGTACCAGGCTCCCACACTTGTTGAAAACAAAGCATTGGACATAAAACTAGTTTTAGCACACAGAGAAGGAATGCCAGTCCAATGTTTCTCTCATTGATTCATAGAGACGTAGTTTCCAAAAATATGTTGGCAGTTTCTCATATATATCCAAGCTCAGCTGGGTCCAACCCACATCCTCAAGATTCGCATAGATGTTGGAGATGAGACCCTGAGGGCTAACATTTGTAAACATTTCTCCCATACTATTAGAGGTCTAGTTGCTGCCTCTGTATTGTCAGGGTATACGGCCCAATGCCTTAACTGGAAGCAACGAATGTGGTTGGTTTCCCGTAGTCTATATTATTGCTTATACTGATTAAAGGATTTGATTTCGCCCCCTTGAAATAAATCTCTTAGTTTCCTGTACCCTCCTTCCAACCATCTCTCCAAGTCACACTTCACAGTTCCCAGCGAAAACTCTGAATTGCCCATTAGCGGAATGAAGGAAAATGGGAAGGTGGTCAATTTCTGTTTCTTTGTAACTGAGTCCCATACCTCTAGGCTCAGTCTCAAAATCTCAGAAGAGTAATAACTGGGGGTCTCATATTTTTACTTCGCCAAGGTATAGCCCAGGAGGCGCTGCCCATCACTGCCGCATCCATATTAATCCAGTGCCCCTCAGTCTCGTACAGAGACCATTCATAAAAGATTCTGAGTTGTCCAGGCATCCCAGCCCCCAGATTGCCTACTTGCTTTTAGCATTTTCCTCGAGATACGCACAATCTTTATCAGGAAATTTTGGAGGAGATAAGGCAACCTGGGCACCACTTACATAGATCATTAGTAATAGGATTGAGTAATCTGGCATAGTTCACTGCGTAGAGTAGTCGATGCTTCAGTGTAATACATATACCCAGATATTTAATGTTATTACTAGCCCAGTGGAGTGGGTTTATGGCTGAACTTTTCTTCAATTTCTGGGGGGAGGGTCAGCATTTCGGACTTTTTGAAGTTGACCTTAATCCCGGACCACTTCCCATAAGCCTCTAAAACCTCCATTACCCTGAGGATAGAGCATTCCGAATAAGTATATCTAGTGTGTAATATCTACGGGTGTTACCTGATAGTGGCCGCCAATGGCTCAACCACTAGAGCAAATAAAAGAGGGGACAACCCTGCTGCGTCCCTCTAGTTAAAATCATCCCCTCGAACTTGGTTCTGTTAACAATCACTTTGTCTGTTGTTTGTCTATAACTAGCTGCTATCCAGGTTAGCATTAGGTGACCCAGACCTATCGCCTCCAAGACCAGTAAGAGGAATACTCAACTGACTATATCGAATGCTTCTTTAGCACCTAATGATAGGATAACTAAGAGTATCTTTCTGAAGTTAGCCTTTTCTTTTAAGTGAAGTACACGCCTAAAATTATCCACAGGTTGCCTCTGAGGGATAAATCCCAATTGGTCTGGGTCTATGAGGTATGGCAGATCGGGCATTAACCTACTGGCCAATACTTTTGTGCATGTTTTTACATCAGAATGTAGAAGTGCTATAGGGTGATAGGCCTCATACATGTTACTAGGTTTACATAGTTTATGTATTAACTTAATATTTGGTGCAGGTATCAAGAGTGATACTACTTGAGAGTGTAGGAAGAGTTAAATAGAGTTACTAAGTGTGGGATTACTTTCAATCTTTTATACAATCTATTAATTAGCCCGTCTGGTCCAGGGGATTGATCAGAATGTAAAGCCGAAATTGCCTTTAAGACTTCTTCGGCTTAAATTAGCTCCTCCATACTAGCACTATTGGCCTTAGTTAATTTCAGAAGGTGTAACGCATTAATAAAGACCTAAACTTTCTCAAGCTGGATTGGGTCTTCACGATATAAGGTGGTGCAAAAGTCTCAAAAAGCCCTGATTGTATCCTTGCTTGTTCTTACTGAGAGTGTTGGCCTTGTTCCTGATATGAGAAGGAATTTATCTGGATACCAATTACAGCCTCAGTCTCCTTGCCAGTAGTGACCCAGTCTTATTGGCTTGCTCATAGAATCTTAGTTTTAAACATAACACCGTTTTCTCTAACTTCTCTGTGGCCAGGAGATCAATCTGACCTTTCAACGAGGTTGCCTGCCGTAAGGCCTTCAGAGAGCACCTGAGTCTTTGTCACTCTGTTACTATTTTTGGTTCCACTTCCACAGATTCTCCTTAGACCCTTCTAGCTTGACATTGCTTTGTTCCCTCCACTATGCAACATCCTCTAAAGAACTAAAGACTGCCTTAAAAGAATCCCAGGATAAGCTCAGGGATACTTCTCCTGTGTTACTCTCCACAAAACATGGTGTGATCATATCGTGCAATGCTTGTGTACTCAACCGGCCTTTGAGTAAGGCTTTGTCACATTTCCATGTAGTGCCCCTATCGTTGTTCTGTTATTGCTCCCCATCTCACGATAGCCCAACATGATCTGAGAGCTCAATTGTGCAGTGTGTAATCAAACCTGTAGCATCCACCACCTTTTGAGAACCCCTACATTAAATCCATCTTTAAATAGGATCTATGAACACATGAGAAAAAAGTAAATTCCTTCTCAACCGGATGTTTGGCTCTCCAAAGATCTATTAGCTAACTACCTAAAGACCTATTACCTAACTCCTTAAATTCTTGTTTCAACACCTGGGACATTGTCACGTGTATTTATCTGTCACAAGGGTGCCTATCTAGCAGGGTAGCTGGTGCGAGGCTGAAATCATCAACCCAGAGAAGATTATCTGGGCCCCACTCTCTGACTTTAGAAGGAAGGCTGACTAAGTACTGATCCTGGCACATGGTTGGGGACATAAACATAAAGGAGTCTAATTTCAACCCTCTGGCACCGACCCCCTCTGTAGTATCTCTAATATCCTTTATTTCCTAAAAATAGAAGTCTTTGTGAAGCCCAATGATAGTTCTCTTTTTCGTGATGTTCGTAGCCACATAATACTGGGTGGGGTAAAGCCTGTGTGTCATTAGGTGGGCATCTCAGGATAGCAAATTTTAAACTGAAGTGTAAGCTCCACCCTAACTGGTTACTTCAGAGAGACCAGATGCTAAATCTGCCTTCAGAGCCTGCATTTGCATGTTGACTATTTCGAGATTTTATCATGTAATTCCCCCAAGCAGGTTTGTGAATTCTCCCTTGTAATGGATTCCCAGCGTCCCCTTTTTTAGAGGTCATTGTTGCTTGCTCCTGTGCCTGGGTCATTGTTGCAGGTGGAGTCATTGTCAGAGCACGCGTTTGGTCCCAAAAGTGGTTTTGAGCATTTACTCATTAACAAGTTAGGGTGGAGCCAGCTTACACTTCAGCATAAAATGTGCTATCCTGAGGTAAAGAGACAAGCCAATGGCCAGAGAGGGCATCAACAGTACTTTCATTCACCAGCAGAAAACAATAGGTAATCAATTGATGGAATCGCCCATGTTGTCTGGAGAACATGGCTAGAGTTTGCTATTCAAGTTGTGCAAAACCTTTGAACCATTGTAATAGGAGAGGTCACTTCCAGTTATAATAATGAGCCCAACAACTCAGCTTCTAGTCGGTCCATCTTCACCCTGTGCCTTTCTGTGGAGTGAGAGTCAATTTTAAGCAATGCCTAGTATTTCAATTCGTACAGGGTAAACCAACTTCTTACTCATGCCTCATGTCCTCAACGCCATTTGCTATGCCTTGTCTGCCCAAGTGAGCTGCTCATGTGCCTGCCCACCACCTCCACCCTTGCCAGTCTGTCGATTGTATGTGAGTTCGCCCTCATATTCAGGTTTATGTTCTGTTTGCGTACCCCAAAATGGCTGCTGTCATTCATGCCCTCATGATTGAGCACAATCTTCGGGGTCCAGTTTCTTTTCCAACAATACAGCTACTTCTCGGGGCTGATACCTACATCACTAAGCTAACATGGGTTTCTGTAGGCGCTTTATACAACCCGGGATTGGAGCTAATCTGTCAGACGCCATGTTTGTCTGGCCTCAGGCCATGCCCCCTCAAGAATCCCCCAGTCTGTTGTAATACAAGCTCCTTATTGTCACAGAGAATCATAATGGCTGCAATGCATAACACCTTCTGGGCTTAATACTGTTCCAGAGCCTAACAATTCATTTTTCTGATGATTAGACACTGAAACATCAACAAGAAGCATGAAATAGTTATACAAAATACCTTGTTACAATGTTGGTTTTGTTGCATTTGCAGGAGATGGCCTTTTTAATATAGATTTGAAGTAGAATTCTATATGTAATAAAGGTAACATACCTGTTGAAGCAAATAAAAAATGCTGGTACATTGAGAGCAATGTCTGAGCATCTAGCAACTGAAAGGCTGGGGGAAGGCATGCAAGCCAGCCCCATCTTTGGTTTTCTTTTGAAGATGAGGAGTTCTCAAGTGAGATGACGGGAGGAGCAGATGATAGCGAGTTCTATACTCTTGGGTATTTTTTAAGAAAGGCTCTGCCTCTTATTGAAGCAAGTATGAATCATGGATGTATGATCTAGGAGGAGCTCATGTTTTGGATGGTGATTGATTTAGGTTGGTAGCCTTAATGAGATAGTACAGTGAGTGGCATGGTTTAGACCAGGGTTCTCCAAAGTCGGTCCTGGAGGGCTAGACCCATGCCAGATTTTTAAGATAAGTACATTTATCTAAATGGAGATATGCTAAAAATCTGGCATGATCTGCCCCTCTGACTTTGGAGAACCCTGGTTTAGACAACTGGATGAACTCGGCAACAGACAGACACTAAAGGGATTCGAGCATAAGAGTTAAATGATTTTCATTTACTTGCACTTGTGAAAATGTATAGGCTGTGTGGTCTAGAGGCTGAAGACAATAGATTGTTTTGGGCAGACCAGTGGGGAGGCTACTGTAGTATCCATCTTACTTCAGGTGGCGCACTAGCTAGATATACTAACTATGGTTTGAAAATTAAGCACATTACTCTGACAAATGAGGTCGACAGGTTTAAAATCACATATGAGAATCGAAAATGAGACTGTGTCTGAAAATATTGCTCACAGGAATCGTGTTATTATTACCTACACTGAGAGAGATGGGTGAGGTGGTAGTTTTGATTCAGGTGGTTGGTGCCTATGATGAGGAATTTAGTTTTTGTCTACAATGTGGAAAAACAGTCTAGTGATTACAGAAATATTTAGGTAAGGAATTGAGAATGGTGGATTGAAGAGAACTGTCAGAATAACGGACACTGCCAGGCAGGATACATGTAGGAATGTGTAGGGTACCGACAGGGCCCAACTAGGCCGAAACCGGGTCGGTGTTGCTTGTGATCCAGTTCAGAGATAACTTGGCCTGGCAGTTTGGGATTGACTAGTCCTATTGAAAAGGACAAAGGCTGTTTTGCATATGGCTGGTTCTTGTCTAAGGTGGCATGGTGGGCAAAAAACCGACGAACTGGGCTGCAGCTCAAAGTAATTACCAATTGGCTGAGATTCATTCACAGAATCCATTCATCATTTTCTGTTTCTCTCAGTATGACGCCCTATGTGTGACTGGTTTGCCCAGAAGTGGGTCCAATGCTTAATGTGTCATAGGGCTCAAGCTGCACCCTACTGATGAGGCCCAAATAGACTGAAACCAGTCTGGGGTTGCTTATGATCCAGTTCAGAGGTCCATGATGGGAGTAATTCCATGTAACATGGCAGATAATCTCAACTTTACTCTAGCTACATTTCCCTGTGTCCTGGCCAATGTCATAGACGGACAAGTGCAGGAGACTTGGTGAATGGACATGTAGAAAGGAGAACTTTGGTAACATTTAATATGCCATTCTGACTTAAACCAAAATATTTGCACTTATGAACTTCAGTAAATTTCCAATCTGAAAATAAAAACAAATGTTCAAGTTTAACATCATTTTCAACCACAAGTTCTATTCAGAAACACTTATTCATCTCATTTGACTCGACAGTCTTTCTAATACCTGTCCCATCCTTTAGGTGTCCAAAGTTGCAGATCCGGCTGATGCTGAGCACCCAGTTCTGCATTTCTTCTTCTGTTTTTGCCACAAGATAAAATGTGCGGAAGGTGGTTTTCACAACAAAGATATAGTGGTTTTGAAATTCTTTCTTCACAATGTTGAGGCCAGTGTGTGTCTGCACTTCGCACTCGTTGAGATCTATCATCCGAATGGGCTTCTTGGCGCTGTTGGTTTTGTAGTACTCCAAGACATCTGGGTTCCCGCTCATCCGACCTCTCCGCAACACAAACCAACGTTTTCGCCAAGCCTGTAGGAAATAAACGAACAGCCATTACAGAGAGATCATTCATTTACATCCTTTTTCCACATCTCATTGATCTGCCAAAGAAAAGAACATTTGCATCTTAGACTATTTCAGACTCCAAACCTGGAAATTCAATAACGTTTTTGTGGCAAAGGAGCAAATAGAGGAGCAATGTGAACCTGGAACCTCATGCAACGAGAATAAGGTTGCAAAGTGTGTCTGAGCCTGGGCCAGCATTACCAGGTAAATCTATCCTTGAAAGCATCCGACTGACCTCCAGGAAATGCAAGAATAAAGTCACCATTCTTTAAACCATGCTTAAGGCGTATTGGGGCAAAGGTCCTACCTGCAAAAACTAGCCGCCCGCTAGCCCAACAGAAGCCTGCGTTCAGCACCAGCACATCTCTCTGGGAGACCTGGGACTGTAGTATTCACTGAAGCCAAATCTCAGGGCTGAACCAAACGACAACTCGAAAACGAAACTAATCCAGCTTGCAATGATGGAAGAATATCTTTTTTTTTTTAACTTTATTTATAGATTTTTAACAAATACAGGCTGCGCCTCACCTCCCCGGATAAGGGAACAAATAGCATACATATGAGTGCAAGACTGTCCATCTGTAGTCCTGCCAGTCTGTGCAGCAGCCGCGGGCCAACAACTGAGGAAAAGGAGAGGAAGGTAGAGTAGAGAAAGAGGTCAGATGGAGAGCGGCGTGAAGAGGAGGAAGAAGAAGAGCAGGGAAACATGTGGGGGAAGGGGAAGGAAGGGAAGGGTAGCTCTCTGGTTAAGTTGGGGGGGATGGGTACTCCGGCGTGTGGGGCGGACCCTCGCTGGCATTATAGCCGCTGAAACCCCAATGATTGAAGAATATCTGACTGCACTCTCCTTTTTTCTGTATTTCACCTAGCGCTTTGAAGTAACATCAATGCACCGCTTTATAAAAAAAAACAACTGTCAGTAAATGTTTTATTTGTATTTTTGTTCAATTTTCTGTAGTGGATACAAGGCCCAATTAGGAAACGTACTGTAAAAATAGATAATGTCTCTCGAAAATACATATATATGCGTGGGCGGTCGTTCCTATGTGCACAGAAGTCAAAGAAGTCAGGTCAGCTGGGTCTGGTAACTTAGTGGACTAATGCGTCCATTGTAGGGGCCTGTATTCAACCTCATGGTCACAGGTTCAAATCCGGCAGTCCACTCAGCCTTTCATCCTTCTGAGGTTGATAAAATGAGTACCATTGAGTTGGGTAACAATAAACATCTGTTATTCAGTGCCAAGATACCCTTGTGGGTGAACGTGTGCTTTAGAAATAAACATGTCATGTAGCGGAGCCATTCAGCCATCTGAGCAGTGGCGGCTCGCACAGGTAACGCTGTGGGGCGGTGAGGCGGGGCCGGGGCAGGGCTGGGTGGGGGGGGTAGTGGAGTGTGACATACGACGGGAAAGTTGAGACTAAATAAATAAATAAACAAAAGCACTTATTTTGCGCTCGCAGCATTGCGGATTCGGCGATGCTGCGAGCGCAAAGTGAGTGCTTTTGTTTATTTATTTATTTACTCTCAACTTTCCCGTCGTATGTCACACTCCACTACCCCCCTAACCAGCCCCGCCTCACCGCACCACAGCGTTACCTGTGCGAGCCGCCACTGCATCTGAGGGCAATAAAATGACTATCATTCTGCACCACGATGCCCTAAGTTTGTGTGCGTGCTTTATAAATACAGATGCAATGTTATTGGAAGAGCTGCTTGACTTGTGCATTCACTGCAAATATGGGTTTGTAACCTAAAACTCACAGGTTTGAATACCAGTGTGTCCGCTCAGTGTTTCATCCAGCTGAGGATGATAAAATGAGTCCTTTAACTACTCTTGAGGCCAATTCACAAACAATTATTTGAAAATCTGAAATCTACAAATCTTAGATTAATGTCTGGGGCTTTGCTAAAAAAAATGACACTTCATAGGGAGATCTAGGCTTATCTTGGACCCCCCGCAGCTCCTCCTCCACTAGGCATACTTCTGCAGGTTCTCCACTGCGTTGACAATCTGCAAGAGTGCACTTAATAGGTATGTGTAATTGAACAAAACCTTTTTTTTAATCTTTCTTTGGGTAGAGAGAAAATCCTCAGACAACCATAAAATATAGATCATTCCCTTCCTTTTTGCGCTCTGGAAAATAATTTACTCCTTCCTCTTAAAAACAGTTTTATGTGTGTTTCCACATCTCAGTGGGAGACCCATGCGGTGTGAGACCTAGCACCACTGAGAGGATGCAAAGTTACGACCAGAGCAGCCAGCGTTGGAACTGGGGGACCAGGTTCGAGTCCCAGCGTCGCCTCAACATCTTGTAATTCTAGGCAAATCAATTAGGGCCTGATTCACAAAGGGCCTCCACACCACACTCGTGGTGGAGGTCCTGCAGTCGTGGCAGGGGGGGCCCACAATTATGGCAGGACATCCGCAGTGCAGTTACTCATTGCAGAGGTCCTGCCATGAGTGCGGGCCCCCGCCACAACTAAGGGGCCCCCGCCACAAATTAGGAGGCCCTTTGTGAATTTGGCCCTTAAACGTTCCGTGCCTAAAAAACAACAAAAATGAAGGTATCTGGGTATCATGTTACAGGTACTCATGTAAAGTGTTTCAATATCTTTGGGTCGAATTCAAGCTATATAAATGTGCAAAAATAAGAGGGTGGGAAACAAATAATGTGTAGCAAGCAGGTGGGTTCAAGAGAAGGACAGAAGAGGGGACATGTTCTATAAAGAATGGGAAACAAAGAATGTGTAGCGGGCGGGGCAGGTTAAAAAGACAGGATGGTGCTGGGGGTTGCAGGGTTGGATGAGAGGGACTGCAAAGCCATGCACTCTCTAAGAGTGTGTGCTGAAAAATAAAAAATAAAAAGAGTACCTGAAGGAGCCTGCAGCCAGTGGAAGGACACTGGTCACAGGAAGCAGTACTTGGCCCATGCTCCACGGCAGGGACGAAGACTGAAGCCCAGGCGGAAGCCAGAGGCGAGGAGGAGGCTCCAACCAATAGGAAGCAAGGAAACAAGAGTGACGTGGGAGCCAATGAATGGCAAGTATAGGTAAGTGATGGGTGGGCTATAAGCCCCTTTTAAGATTTTTTTTCCACACAAGAGATTTCACGAACACAGCAGAAGAGCTGTGCAGGCGAAACCTAAAAACTGACCGCAAATTACATGCATCATTAATTTCCCCTTCCTTTTTAGCACTTTGTAGGCAGATACTGAACAAGCAAAAAAAAAGGTAGATTTGGGCTGGCATTCGCACATGGTTAAGGCAGGCTGCAATAAAAAAACTAAATTGCTTTGTCCTTCTGCAAACACAAATCATAGACGGATATGTAAGATTTTCACGTGATATGAGCCATACTCTTTATGAATAAAGCAAATCAAGTTTAGCCATCTCACAAACTATGTGCGCCTTTGCTTAAATCTGAATATAGACGTTAATATGATGCACGCTGAAGATATTTTAAAAAACCTTTATGTTATCATAGCCAAAAAGTGGCTACTGCATTATGAAGACATGTTCTTAATCCAGAGAACATAGTGGGTTTTGCAATCCTC
Organism: Calotriton arnoldi; assembly: GCA_963921515.1. Lineage (NCBI taxonomy): Eukaryota > Metazoa > Chordata > Amphibia > Caudata > Salamandridae > Calotriton > Calotriton arnoldi. The sequence goes on along the minus strand of CAWUFW010002503.1, from coordinate 1,792,466 downwards.
AGACATCTGCTCTGCGATGAGTCAGTGGTATTTACTTAACATGCAGATGTTCTGCATACTGCTGAAGAGAATTGCAGTCATTATGTGGACGTAAACCAAATTGAACAAGCACTGACAGAGCCAAGAGATCTGCTCTGTATTGATATAATATAAATACATTGCTCTTTTGGTATCAACATGGAGCATTTTTATGGCTAGATATAAGCGTTGGTGTGGAGATCTTGGCCTTGTGTGAGATCCCCAACTGGTCAGCTCCCTGGCCTCCACATATTTGTCCTAGCCCCACTGCACCCCACAACCCACATACACAGCGCTCCGCTGGTCTGTTAGCTAGTTTTGCCGAATGTAAATACCCAATACGATCTACAAGGAGACAAGTTTTTTTCCAATGTTGGTGCTGAACCTTCTGTACTTTAACCCCTTGTGTGCTCAGGACGTCCCCCGGCCGTCCTACGTCACAATGGGCGTGCGCTCAGGACGGCCGGGGGCTGTCCGAACGCCGCCGATTCCCCAGCGCGGCGCAAATTCCCCGCCTGTGCGGAAAAATTAATTAGTGGGCGGAGTTCGGACGGCCCCTGGCCGTCCTCCGCACACGCCTACCGTGACGTAGGACGGCCGGGGGCCGTCCTGAGCACGCAAGGGGTTACGCCCCCTAATTAACTCCCCGCACCGCAGCGGAATTCACGCCGCAGGGAAGCAGTTAAACTAGAAGCTTTAAGGATCTGGGGGTTTTGAGTTCAAGACATTCTGTTTTACATTCCATAAGGGGGTGTGAAGAATACTGCACAGTCTACATATATACTTTTTAGTGGAGAGACATCCAGATTTTGGTTATTGTTGTACCCACACCATTGTTGCGGGCACAATCAGCGATGTTCATACAATGTCCATTTTTCAGTTCAATACTCAATGGGGGCACTATTAAATTTAATGCCATTGTGGCATAGTGCCTTTTATGTCTTATGAGAAAGGGTGCTTTGACAACACAAGTGACAATGCAAGCTTTTCTTCCTCATCTTAGAGAAAGATGGTAGGCAGAGCAGTTGATACTACAGGACTGAGAAAGAAACAGCGGAATGAGAGACAGAGAAAGGGGGAGGAAGAAGAGGGTACAAGACAGGTGGGGAATAGAATACACTGGGCTGCAGTGGGCAATAGAGAAGATGGCACAGTGATGTGATGTTTCAGGTCGGCTTGCTATAAAAATTAATTAACAACAACAGGAAAGGAGAAAATAATATGTGTAAAATGGGGGCCACAGGTTATTCTACAAATGGGTATGAGAAGAGGGAGGCAAAATTAGCTATTTTTTGGATGGTGAGAGGAGCAGCATGAATGATGCTCAAGATGGACAAGGAAAGGAGGGAATACAAATGATGGTAAGAGAAGAGGAAAGAAGATGGGCTAAAAATGCACAGGAGTATTGACTCATGTTTCTGTCAGGTGCTACGGTAAAAGGGCTAAAAAGAGGAGGGGAGATTGTCGGGGGTACTCTTCAGAGGAAGAGAAACACACTTTAGGTGGGTGTTGAGATGCACTGTTGAAGAACAATTCGTAGTCACTAAAGTTACAGGGGAAGAGAAACGTTAGGCCTCTAAGGCAGGGTTCTCCAATGTTGGTCCTGGAGGGCCGGATCCAAGCCAGATTTTTAAGATAACTACATTTATCAAAATGTGGATATGCTAAAAATCTGGCATGGATCCGGCCCTCCACGACCGACTTCGGAATACCTAAGGGGATAGTAAAATAGACTGGAGGAAGAAGGGGTGCAGAGGGCGCAGAGCTTCTTATCCGTCTGCACTTGTGTCAGCCCTGCGGGTGCTCCTGGTGATCCTTGCTCCTTACATGAAGGAGGAAGAACCCTTTCTTAAGAAAATGCACAACCCTACACCAGTAAGAAGGCTAAAGGAGTGGAAGCCAGTAAGATGGACATGTCTCTTGCTGAGCACGAAAAGTCTAATGAAAGGCAATAGTGATGGACATATGCTAGAAGTTGTACCGCTTTGATAAGTAATAAACCGGGAGAGGGAGGAGGCACTAGGAGAGCTTGCATTGATCTCAGATAAACTGCAACTCTGCAGAGCTCTCACCCACACTGATTAGCTCAGCAAACTATCACTGATGCATTTTAATATTTTGTTTAATTTAAAACACTAGTTTTTATATTAATACAAGGCCTAACTATAACATCATTTTATCCTTTGTTTTTTCCAGTGAAATTCTAGGTTTTTTTTTACTTTAACCTAAATTCTTAGAAGCTCACCCAACTATATTGTTAAATGAATCTTTAGTTTTTTCTGTGAATTTCAGATTTTTTTTTTTAACATAAAATAAGATATTATTCCCAGACCTATTTATTAATGTCCTTTAACCTTTGGGTTGTTCAGTAAATTTAAGTTTTTTATAATAATGTAAAGTAAAATCTTATTACCTTACCATTCTACAACATCAATTTAACCTTTGTTTTTTTTGCATTTTTTTATCACATCAACTCACTCACTGACCATACCTTTTAACCGTTCACACTAAGGAGTTCGATAGACTGCCTAGCCGCAGGGTCTGGCCCAATCCTCTGCAGATGGCCCACCCTCCTCCCGGCCCTGCAGCCTCCCCAACATACATGTCCAATCTGTGTGCAGCATGGGGTTGGGAGCATGCCCATGTTTTTTTATTTTTTTCCCCAGTCCTGCAGTACTCCCACAAAAGTACAAGGGGGCCACACTGGGTTCTGTGGGCTCCTTCAGGACCTCACCTGTGAGACCTTCAAAAGTACTGCAGGACTGGTGGACTGAAAATAAAATATATAGTTTGACTCGGGGGCGCTCTGGGACTCTTACTCAAGTGCTGGAGGGGTCAGGATACCCCTAATTTGCCCTGTATACTTTATTTTTTTGTTGCCGTTTGTTTTCGGGACACCGGGACTGTGTCCTGTAATGGCAGCCACAACATTTCTCTCTAAGTTGAGGCAAGCCAATCAGATTGCTCGGTACCAAGGGACCGTGCTGGTTCTGCGATACAGAGATGGCAGATGGGAAAAAAGCCCTCTCGGCCAATCAGAACGATCTGATTTTTCTTATTTGCGATCCCGTGGGACCAAATGTCTAGATCTCTCTATTATTTTAACCTTAATTTCTCAAAATAGGCTGAACAGATTTACCCCAAAATCACAAAAAGCACACTTCCAGAGTAAAGATCTAGCTTCTGATGGGAAATTGCATTGGGAAAATATGTTTTCGGACATCCCCAGTCCCCTTTTTAGCAGCCTTTGCTTGACGGATCACCTCGAAACTTTCAAGAAAGGAGCTAAGGTGGATGAACTATTTTGGGAAACTTTTGTGAAGATTTTTCAAATGGCGCCACAGTTATTAGCAAAACATATAATGCTCTTACTACTTAAACTCTGACATAACTATAACTTCAAAGTGGCGGTCTGTGGAGGCATTTTGTTTGTTCGGTGGGTGAATACCAGTAACAAGAGGAAAACATCCACCAAATGTGGGTGACTTAACAGATATGCTAGGTGAGGTCATAAGCAGTGCATGACGGGTGCCAATTATAGTTAGTTCACTAAACTATAACTAACGAATTGAAGTGGTTTTTCAGTATTTAAAAGTTAATTCTTACCTCATTTCAGCACCTAACTATAGCATCACTTTAACACTAGTTTTTTCCAGTGATTTTTTTTTTTTTTACTTAAGCAGAGTTCCATAATGACACTTTAACCTCTGACTTTCTCAGTGATTAGACCGACAGACAGAAAGACGGACAGACAGACAGACAGACAGACAGACAGACAGACAGACAGAGAGACAGAGAGACAGACAGACAGACAGACAGACAGATAGATAGATAGATAGATAGATAGATAGATCTTTACAAATGGCAAGTGTCCGAATTTGATATCACGCTGTTTGGCTTTAACTCTCAAGCTTATAATCCATCCATGGAAAGAAGTGCCCTGGTAACTGATCTGCTCCAGACAGGCAGGCTACAACACACAGCAGGAGCTTTGATACATGCTGTCTTATCTGCAAGCATAGCAGATGGCATCAAGCTCGTACCATGTGCAACTCCCAAAAATATGCAGAACTTCAGAGAAAGTCTGCACAAGAAAACATGCTTACAGATTTATAACTGGAAAAACGCATACATCTTGTGAGAATTTGCGAACATGGAGCCAAAGACTTTGTCCTTTGCCAGATGGAAACTAACAAACATTTTTAAGTTTATTGTGTGATATAAATCAGCATGAAATTACGCAGTCTAATCATTCGTACTTTATATTAATGCTCCAAAATGACCTAAATAAAAAGTTAAGTTCCATTATTCTTCATGTTATACCAGTGCAGTTACTATAGCCAGGATTGAGATTTCTGTAGAACTGGATGGTATTTACTGCAATTTAGTATGTACAACAGTGTCAGAGACACTGATTGCGATTCCCAATGGGGTCGCAAAATGCGAGGCTCATTAATATTAATGAGCCTCTCGCATTTTGCGACCCCATTGGAAATGGCTGGCCCTCCCAGGGATGGTGGCCTGCTGGGCTCAGCAGACCACCATGTCTGGGACTGCTTTTAAATAAAGCAGCTTTTTGTTTTAAATGCAGCCCGTTTTCCTTAAAGGAAAACGGGCTGCATTTAAAGAAATAAAAATGAAACATTTTCGTTTCACTTTTTAAGGGCACTGCCTGCTCTTTAAAAATATTTTCGCATGCATTTGCAAAGGGGAAAAGGTCCCCTTCCCATTTGCGAATGCATTACCACCTACTTGAAGTAGGTGGTAATTGCGAGTGTTTTGCGACCGCATTTGCAGTCGCAAAACATTAGTACATGGGTTAGAGAGTCGCTATTTGGAAGGGAACGCCCCTTCCAAATAGCGAGTCTCTAAACACTTTTTTGCGAGTCGCAATTCATTTGCAAAATTGTGTTAGTACATGGCCATACCAATTTTAGCATGCACAAATGGGTCGCTAACCCGTTTGCGCATGCTAAAATTGGTCGTACATCTGGCCCTAGGTTATTACCATTAGCAAGGATGCGGTATTTACCATGTGTGATAAATACAACAATTAATGAGGCACAGTAGCCAGAATCTGTACTTACCATACTGAATTGGACATGTTTTGTTTTTTCCAGATTTTGGTAGTGAGGGCAATTATTTCGGAGAGGGGAAATTACCCTGGAGTGAGATAATTACTAAAGGGAGCGTTAATTATTCTATGTGATAAATACCAACCACTCAACAGGATTCCAACATGTGTTGTGTCTGGATATTTAGCTAATGAAACCATTTTTGCAAACATATAGGCTGTGAATGAGGCTTTGAAAAAATATTGCCCTACTTGCACACTGAAAAATCTCATCTCTGCTTCTCTGTGCCACTGTTATTGACATGGAGAAATTCCAGCCAGCAGTCAGCTTAACGTTATACTTTCTATCCCCTTCCACCTCTCAACCCTACCCTAGAACTGGAGGAATGGAATATAAAGAAAGGAGTGAGCTTACATGCCTTATCCTAAAGAGAACCATGCCTGCTGGATTATCCCACTTTTCTTTACAACTGGAACACATTCTGATGCCCAGGTTTTCCTCAGTTATGCAGAGCACACAATGGACAATTTGAGGAAGTTCTTTGTTACTGTCTCTGATGTAGTGTAACACTACGGGCTGCAGAGTAGAGTGTGTCTATTTAGAACAGAATAGCAGCATGGAGCCATAGCACCATGCACCTGATACATTTATTTATTTAATTATGGGATCTTGTTATACCATACTATGTGAGAATACACCCCAGCATGCAATGCAGTTTTAGACTTCGAATGTACACATTATGACAGTCATGCAGATCATGCAGATACAGATTTCAGAGAGATGCTCTTCACATTCTTCCTTACAGTCTCATACATGTGCCTCTGCCATCAGCATCTGGTGTTGGACTTTTAATGATGCAGCAACCTCTACGAAGTAACTCTATAGTTCGGTAAACACGCGGTGTAGAACACAGCGTCCTACAATATCATGAGGATATTTAAGTATTGATTCCTTACCTAGTATAGTATTTCACACCATCTGATACTTGTGGGAGAAACAGAGAGCTAGTAAGAGGAACCGGCAAGGAGTCTGTGCGAGCTGCAGGTGGGGAGGCCATGGGTGATGGGCACTAGGGGTTGGTCTCCTGAGGAGCTGTTCAGGTTGATGATGTTGGGCATAGATTTGCTGGCCTTGCATGGTGACTGTTCTGCTTCTTTCAGAAAGTGTAAAGATAATACACATTCCTGGAGTGAGCTCCAGAGGCAGCAAACAACCACCATAAAGAACTGAAGAAGTATTGTGCAGATCCAGCTAGTTTGTGCTCTGACACAGTATGCAAAGACCTGATAGAAAGCCAATGAAGCTGGTGATGTGGGTGAGCTTTGCGTAGATAGACCACAAGCTTACAAAAGGTGGCCCTGAGTAGCAGAAACTCACTGGCAGAGAGTTGCGTTCATGATAAAAAAAAATATTATAAACGTACCTTCTAAAAGAAAGGAAAGCAGTTAAAATATGATACCTGGTTAACATAGAATTGTGGATATCTCTAAGATTATTCTGTAAATCAATACCGCAATTTACAATGTTCGATTCAATTTACTTCGAAAACTGGTAAATTGTTCCCATTCTCAGTGTGATGGTGTTTACTGCCATTAGGCTGAAGCAAACTGTATTACACCCATGGCTGGTTTCTTTCAACATAAAATACAGTCAGTATACAATGAGCTCCTGAACACAGTACCAAACCCAGTAGGGAATGGTACAGATGGACAAGAAGACACCGCCCCTGGTGATAGTCTAACACGGTTCCAAACGCTAGAACAGAATGAAGTGGTAGACCTACTGGTGAAAACCAAGTCGGGGTCTCCCTTGGACCCCTGCCCTCCTTTTATCCTACACTTAGCCCCAGAGGTGATCAGTGCCTGCTTGACCCCCTTACTGAATACAATCATTACTTCAGGGGTCTTTCCACTGTGCTGGAAAAAGGTCTGCATAGACCCATTTAAAAAAAAAACTCACTTGACCCTTTGGAGGTCAAGAACTATCGACCAATTTCTTGCCTCCCGTTTCCTTCCAAGTTACTTGAGAAAGCTCTAAACAGGGAGCTGATGGAATACCTAGATAAGAATAACATCCTAGATTCCACGCAACATGGATTTAGAGCTCAGCACTGAACAGAATCTGCCTTGATCATGGCGACGGAAGAGATTAGAAAGGTGATGGATGGAGGTGGTAGGGCCACCCTAATACTACTCGACCTAACCGCAGCGTTCGACACCGTAAATCATCCGGTGTTGGTACAAAGGCTGAAAGCGGTTGGTATTGGGGAGAAGGCTCTAGCCCTTCTAGCCTCATACTTGGCAAACAGGGAACAGCAATTCACTGGGATGGACTTCAGTCGGGAAAGTTCACACTCCCGTGTGGAGTGCCCCAGGGTTCTGCCTTGTCCCCCACCTTGTTCAATGTGTATGTTGCCCCACTGGCTAGATTAATAAAAAGCCATGGTCTCTCTCTTGTGTCATATGCGGATGACACCCAATTAGTGGTGTCAGTTACGCAAAACGTGGACCGGACGGCGGAAAGGTTCCGGAACTGCCTAATGGCATTGATGGCCTGGATGAACTCAAACTTCCTGAAGTTAAATACGGAAAAAACTGAGGTCATAGAGTTCGGGCAGAAACCCACGGTCTGGAGCGAACTCTGGTGGCTGCCTGAAGCCGGAACATTTCTTGTCCCTGTACCGAAGGCCAGAAATCTAGGGTTTCTGGTCGATAAGGACCTAACGCTTGCCTTCCAGATAAATCAAGTGTCATCTGCTTGTTTTTACGTTGAAAGTATTGCGGAAGATTCTCCCATTCATCCCACCCTCGTTAAGGAAAACGGTAGTCGGTGCGCTGGTTTTGTCTCGAATAGACTACTGCAATGCGTTATACCTAGGCGCGGGTGTCAGACAGCTCTCTAAACTACAGTCTCTACAAAACGCGGCTGCACGAGTACTGTTAGAGCTACCTAAACACCATCCAACATCCGCGAGCCTAAGACTCCTCCATTGGCTCCCAGTCCGCCGAAGAATAGACTTTAAGGCTCTTTGCCTAGTCCATAAAGCCCTCTATGGAGGAGGGGCGGCAGACATTCAACTCTTATTCCCGCGATATCTGCCTGTACGCTGCCTCAGGTCGGCAAATACCGGACTGGTCCTTCTCCCCAGGATAAGAAGAGCTAGATGGGGCAGAAGGAGGTTCTCCTACCAAGCGGCTAAATTGTGGAACTCCCTCCCAATCCACATGAGACTGCAGCCCAGCAGGACTCTTTTTAGAAAGATGATTAAAACATGGCTCTTCTCTAAGTTCTAGGCCTGCCAACCAGGTGGACGGCTACTACCTCAGCGCCAAGACGCCTCGGCATTAGTGCGCTCTACAAATATTTCAGTCAGTCAGTCAGTCAAAGACCAGCGAGAGAAAGCAGTCTCAACGCAACCTGTGATCCCAGCCCTCTGGCACCTTCAGTGCTGCCAGGTGAGTCCGGCCCAGCCAGATCCTCTGGTCTTGAGTGCCGCTCCTATGCAGGCCTCAAAATATCACCCACCTGCCCTTACGTACTGCAAGTGATAGAGAGATTAAAAAACTGAAGTGTCCACTGGACAGACATAAAACGAAGTAGAGGATGGGCAAGATTCAGTTGTTTTATGCCCCTAGGTAGGGTGTGGCTAAAGATATAAAAAGGAGGTAAAGACAAAAGTGAGTTGTATACTCCAAATATATCGTTTTCGTTAATCAACCCAAGCCAGAAGATCCACTTCCCAAAGTTCTAATCCCCTGGGCTGCACTGTGAGAGGCATAGGTATGTTATTACAATCCATGTGAGTTTAGACACTGCCCTGGACCGTGCTGCAGATTACTTATACCCCGCTGAGTGACAAAAACCTATTGGAACTCTCTGCACAGACGTATGATGGACTCTAGGGTTGCTCCACCCATAACACAGCCATGCGACCCCCATTATGTGTAATTGAGGGCAGGTACATCATAAGGGGACGAAGTGATGTATAGGAATGGTAAAGATTGCCACACCCTGTTCAAAGTAGAGAGATGGAAAAGGACAAAAGGAGGAAGATTGGAGCAACCCAGTTAGTCCTGGGATGGCCATGAAGGAAGCCAGATTTACTTGACAGCCTTCTTTTCTTTTCCACAGGCAAGTGCAATGAATTCTTAGAAGGGCGTGCAGTGGGAGCTGGGCATAACAGGTGAGGAACATATTCAACAACCTTCCTTTTTGTATAGCAAGGATTGTCAAGGGTGCTGGCAGTTTTAAATTTGATTTGATAAATTAAATCAAAAGAAATGTATTGATTCTGGTCGTTCTTACACAAATTGCTGAAATGAAGGAGCGGAACAATGAGGTAATGGAATATTTATCTGCATAATCTACCTATTCATTAATTTATTTAGCAGTCCTAGGTCCACACTTAGGTTACTTCTATGAGCGTGCCATAAAAATGTCTAAAACATTTTGGCTGACATATTACATAGTAAATAAGGCAGTGCTTGGTGCAAACACCTTTTGCAACTGTATTATGAAAACAGCATTGAAATAGAAAATATATTTGATGTGTTGCATTTTGTTGTGACAGTCATGTATTGTTTCTTGTGCTTATGTGTTTTTGTACTGCGTTACAGAATTGTGCTATTGTTGTGTTGTACTGTAGTTGTTCTGTTGTGTTACGTTTACTGTGTTGTTGTGTTGTGCCCCGTTATTTTTCTGTTGTGCTGTTATTTTGTGTTGTGTCGTATTATTGAGTTGTGTTCTATGGTGCTCTGTAATTACTTTAGCAATGTCAACAAATGCTGCTACATTTCCAGCCAACAGCAGCACACTTCTTTAAAGCTCCATAACAAACAACCATTTACCCCAGACATTCTTGCGGCCAGTTCCCTCACCCCTGTTTACACGTAACTGCGGATCTGCCTTCCCCAAACGGCTAGTGCTCTGTGGGTACTGCTGGGTTCGACTTGAACGTAGGTATCTCCATTGCCACTCCTTCAGTTCTTCGGAGGCCCCTTTCTGCCTTGGCATATCACTGAAATCGGCGTTTCTTACTGACACCACACGGTCCTCACTCATGTTTTCACTATACAGTAAACGGTACTCATCCTAACTGAGCTCCCTCTTGGGCAGTAGCCTAATACTTGTCACAATTTGTTTTCTGTTTTGCTCTGCCCCACGCAGGGCCTGACTCAATTCACCTCAACCTGCCCCAGGATGGTGGGCACATCCGCTTCATGATTCATGGTGGACCTGCAGGCATCCGGGGGCCTTCATGCTGGTTTGCCCCAGGTCCCACCTGTTATAACATTTAAAACAACCTCAGTGTGTGTGCGGGTGACTCAGAACTTACTATATCATTACTTTTACACACTGCCACGTGTTGTGTCACAACCTCCGCCCAGATGCCCATCATGGGCCGTACCAAGTCCACGAGGATGTCAACCCTGCCAAGTGGTGGGGCATCTCAACATAGCCACTCAGACGGCTTCTCGACTCATACACTAGAGAAATGCATTCTGCCCACGATCTTCAATCCACAGCCCGACAAATTGAACGTCATTGTACAGGAAATCTGAGAATCCAGGACCAGATTGACACACTAGCGGCAGAGCTTAGCCTCCAACGTAGCCTAGCAAAGATTTTTCAGTCCCCTGTGCTATGGTGAAGCATGTTAAAATATGTCCAAATAAATCAGTATTAAATTAGCAATCATTTAGAGTAAGAATTCTATCATTATGATTTGAGGCTAATTTGATGTTTTCACTGGATATTTCATGACTAGTTCAATGAACTTATTTGATGTACCAGGCTGATATTTATAACCAAATCAATACTTGAAGCAGCTATTTTTGAGCACTAGAACAGAGTTTACATACATATGAGCTGAATATATTGAGGGATCAGACATAGAAGGGCAGATCGGAAGGGTGATCTCAGCCATGCAGGGTGACCAGAAATAAAATCTTAGCCATACAAGTGACAACCTCAGAAATGTAATGTGGTTAGCTTATGCAGGTCTTGTACAACACGAGGAGTTAGAGGGTCACAAGTGTAAACTATCATATCGTCTACATACATCGAGACTGCGCGGATCTGAGGTCCTCGTGGGATGCCCCAGTCCTCAGCTTCCTGCGTGAGTTTCTGCGCCAGGGGTTACATTGCCAAGACAAACAAAAGGGGTGATAATGGGCAACCCTGCCTGGCCCCCCAACACCCAATTAGAGAGGGCCCTAGCCTGTTTGATAGAACCAACACTCTGCAATGGTGGATGAGATTGGTCAAGTTCACATCCAGAACTGCATTGAAATCACCCTCTATAATCCACGGGAGGTGGGACCACTCAGCCAGCACTGAGCACGGACGCTGCAAGAAAACATCCTGATCCGTATTTGGAGCATACACACTACCCAGCACTAACATCTTGCCATCCAACTCTCCACAGACAAAGACATAAATACCATTGGTGTTAAGTTTTGTGTCACTTGCTTCAAATGGGACCCCAGTCCCCAGCCAGACAGCTGTCACTCGGACAAATGCTGAGTATGTACTAGCAAGTAGTTGACCCCCTCCATTTTGTCCGAAGTTTAAGTGCTTTAGGGCGGAGAGATGGGTTTCCTGCAAATAAGCTATATTCACCTTGCGGCGATGAAGCTGTGGAAGAGGCTAACAATACAAAACAAGACCTGGCAAAGCAAATAGTTCTTGCCTTTGGGACCTGTTGTCTTTGCCAATGCTTTTTAATGATGCCGTAGAACAATGGCAAGATGCTGTACAGTATGGACAAAAGTAAACAAAGTAAAAGCACAAAAAAAAGGTTCACTGACACAGCTGCCATGCAATTTTGTAGGTAGGCACATATGTGATAATGTGTGCACATGCATACAAAATGCCATGGTGCCAATTTTTTGTTCACTGATCCAAGAAGATTGGCAAATGAAAGTAAAAAAATGAAAAAGAAGTAGTGCAAAAGCTTTTCCTTTTTTTTTTAGCGCAGAGGGGCCGACAGCAATTCGTTGCTTGCTTCTCCACCCCTTCCAGAAAAATAAATAGAAGAAAATACTTAATTAAAGAAAAGATGGTGGGTTTGGGGGCAATAGAGTAGCGGGTGGGGGAAGCAAGAGGGAGTGGGTTTGGGGCAGGAAATAGCAGCACAAAGGAAGAGAAACATAGGGCAGTGGTAGAAGCACGAGTGAGAAAGCAATTGGAGCACTGGAGGGAGGCAGAGGCTTTGGGGGTATAAGCACACAAAAGAGAGCTTGCAACACGGGGCAGAAAGCAACACGGAAAGCGGGGGTGGCAGGAGAAGCACACGAAAGAGAAAGCTGGAAAACACATGTACTCCTACTGAGCACTTAAGTAAAAAGAAAAAAAACAGTTCCCACAAGGTGAGCAAAACTAAAAGATGTCTCGTAGAAGAGTCCTAAAACGTGTGATATTTTAAAACTGTGGAGTACTTAGACACAAATGTAAAACTTGTGGTGCGGAAAGAACAAGTGACTGTTGTGCTCCTCAGCAGCCCTCACTCTGCAGAGTCTCTGGAAGGGCACAAGCACAGCTGGTGTTGAGAGTCAGAGGGGGGAGTCGTGCATTTCATTGAAAAGAGAGCTGAGAGCCTGACCTCCACTGAGACACCCCAGGTCATGATTGTTGGTCCCGGGGCTCCCGGTGCCACCGCGCCCCTTAAGAACTGGAGCTGTACCATTTCTTTCCCCTGGTGAAGTTGAGTTAAACCTCGTGCAGGTAATTTTATCCAAATATTCTCAGCTTCCCTGGGAGTCACAGGTCATGTGCCTGTCCTCGGCTACTCTGGGAGTCAAGTGGTAGGGGTGGCAGACAAAAAATGTGCAAAGCTGGGGATTAAACTCAGGGTCCTGAGAATATTGAGCACATGCTCTGCCACCGTTTCATGCTCTGTGCTAAGTTCACACTCTCAAAGAACTTCCTTAACTTTAAAAAAATAACACATACTGCTTGCATTTCACAGAATGTGAAAGGAACGTGTTCTTCTTTAGCAAGTCTGTTGAGTGGCAGCTGGGCGAGGAATTGCTGTCGGTCGTGTGGCACTCTGGATCACAGGCAGCCAGGTAGTCACTCACAATGGCTGCATTCCTTGCATAAGGAGGCTCTTGTTAAAGCTTCATAAAGAACCAGAGACAGAGTGTGCTGTACCAAACAGGCAGCAAGACATCTGACATGTCTCAGAGCACACCTCTTGACAAAAGGTAACGCCAGTATGTCAAGTGATGCTTCACAGTTTGCTTCTCTTACTTTATTGTCTTTCAGTCACAAACTGCCTTGAATTGCAGCTAAATGATTGTCGAGGTCCCCAGGGGCAACTAAATATAGGCCGAAAACATGAAACCAGCTTTCATGTTTTCGTCATCCAGTGCAAAATTAATACATTGTGCATTTGCTGACTGGCTGTTGCGTTAGCTGGTGCTGTTTTTAAGGAAAGATGATCCCGTGTCTTTGAGCAATATATACATTATTGCTTTGAGCAATATATACATTATTGTCAGTTTCTCTAATGCTACCCACCAACCCGCCACCGCTGGGATCGGAATAAATATTTTCATGATCTTGTATGTGGGGATACCTTTACACCCCTGCGAGGAGCACAGCACATACTTTTGGATGCTACTGAAATTCACTGTTTACCGAAGCTTTTTTCAGAGTACATCAAAATATATCTACAGCAGTGTGGCAGGGCTGTGCAGTAACAGAAAAAAAACCACCATGGTGAAAGACACCAACAGAACACCACCTTTTCGTTGCAACGGAGGGCAGAAGAGCCCCAGCTCAAAAACGTACACCCAGATGTGACGTGCACCTGGGTCTTGGGATTAGCAGATCTTGCACCGGCTGTGAATGGTCAAGTAACCAAAAAAGAGTTAATTTGCTTTTCCACGTGGTGGAAAACATTAAGGAAGATAAAATTCATGGTGACGCGTCTGATGGAGCAAGGTTTCGCAAATGAAACTTGCTCGTATGCAATCTTTCTCATTGTATTAATATTAAAACTTGTATTGTCTGTATTAATATTTGCACACACTACATGAATAGTTAGGAAGCTTGCCTATGTTGTTTTTCTAACAAATAACGCTTGTTCCTAGTCTAAAATGGCAGCTTAAGCGCGGGAATTTAACTGCGCATGTCACAACCTGATCACATGGTGTGACGTCTTTCTTTGCTTGGTGGGAATTTCTGCTTCTGCGCAGTGTGCAATAAAATGGCTGCTCAATGTTCTCACATGCTTAAGCTTGCTCCTGTGTCATTACTAAATTGTCATTTCTTAACACAATTAATGCGGGATAGGATTTTATAATTAAAGGGGATTAGAAATAAGATAAGTGGGTATACAGTGAAACGTTTTATTTTTGATATTAATATTTCCTTCTTGCACTATTACTAATTCGTAATCTTGGGCCTGGGTTGGTGACTTGAAACTAGAGAAGCAGAAGGTTCTGCGCATGTCCCCTGAAAGACTGCCAAAATGAAGCCAACTTGGACGTCTCACAAGGCCATGACCTATCGGCCGAAGAGGATGTTCTAAATGTACAAATTTGAAACAAAGGATACAATTGCTGTAGAAATTGTATATAATTTGTTGTGAGACGGGTGGGAAATAAAGTGAATGTATTAAATTGAAGGTGAGGGAACGTTAATACAATAGGCTTCACAAATTAAGCCAAATTTGTCATGGTGCGAGAATCCACTTCCTGTCCTTGCCCAATCAGAAGTAGTGGTCCCATATTTTAGCAACATTAAGGGGAGGTACATGGGCGTAGAAGGGTATAATAGAATATAGCATTAGTAGTTAGTTAGCTCAGATTTTTTAGAAGAGACAGAAGAGCTCCAGGCTGCCCAGCTGATCGATTGCTGACTGAATCCCTATCCAGAAGAGGTCCTGAGGAGGGGGCGGCGGAGTCCATTAGAGGGAAGAATCGATGAGAAGTCGAGTGCCAGAGAGGGGAACGGCGCAGGCGTCGTTGTAGAGAGGTCACCAGTCCGGTCCTGATCCCGAAGAGGGTCCTTGCTCTTCATCCTTCCAGGGTCCTATCCTTTCAAACTCCTTGGCTAAGGGTTTGGTTCTCGCATTTAGGTAAATATATGCAACCTTTGGTTGTGCTGCTGTTCCTATCTCCTCTTTTCCTTAAACACCGTCATTGATTAGAAATAGTCATTCTATGGTTTTCCACGAGTATTCTGATCAAATACCGTGTCTTTTTCTGTATTTACTCTGCTAAAACTTTAGATAAACATTTTTAAAACTTCTTGACTCTGTGGTTATTTCAGGGTTATGTATTATAGTGAATGTCACTCATTTTAAACTTCCCAATTAGCAAAGGATCCATTGGTAAGTTATTACTCTTCAATCAGAAGGTAATTGGTAGCAGGGATTCTTGATAAAAGAGTATATCTGACACCCAGCGTAAGTATTAGTATAGTATGAATGTATGGGCCCAAGTGAGTATATGGTGTATGAATGCTGTTTGCTAATATCGCGCTGGATCAGTTTTCTGGTAGCAGAGGACGGTTTGTGTTACTCTTTGTTAATTGGGTAATGAGAATTTTTATTTGTATTTTTATGAACTAATACCCGTTATTCTTGAGTATTGTTTTATGTTGTCCAGAATACCCCGGGGAGAAAGAATAGCGGATGGCAAGTAGAAGCCATACTGCAGTGAGGTTATCTGTCAGGCAGAAATAGTACTGAATAGTTAAGCAGGACTATCAGCACTTGTTAGGGATTCTATGCGTATAAGTATAGCCAAAGGAGTACGCTAGTGAAAATTTGATGTTATATCACCTAGAAAGGGTAACATTGAAAGAAGTAACAGGTATTTCAGAAAGCTTGCGTGAAGAGTAAACGGAAGGGTTTTACTCGTAGTGTATGTTCTAGTAAACGGAAAGGTTTTACTAAGTGTGTAAAAGAACCTATCTTTCTGAATTAGAGAAACTGACACGATAGCGAATGTTTTATGTTGTTACTGAATTTTAATTAAGAACTATAGAGAAAATAAAGTTTGCGTAAAATTTTTGTAAAGGGAGGGTCAGTTACCGGAAAGGGAGCTGACGTCACAAAACGCCGCGCTGGGATTAGTTGGATCCGCGGGTGTGGGAAAATCCTTGTAAAGGAGGGGTCAGTAGTCAGGAGTAGTACTGACATCACAGGTGCCGCGCTGGGATTGGTTGCATAAGCGTGAGAACAGAGAAGAGCAGATTATAAAGGAGGGGTTGACAGAGAAACGTCACCAAAAAGGCCGCGCAAGGATTGGCTTAGAATTAAAAAGTTAGCAAAGATTTGATTGGTTGAGAGTTTAGAAGCAAAATTCTAAGTGGATAAGGATTGCATGTTAAAACGCGATCCGACTTTAACAGGGAATCGTCCAGATAGGAGATTTCTAGGGTTTGCAGAATATAATTTTATACATCGGTATTTGCCTAAGATGTACGGAGAAAAGAAGAAGATGTCAGTTTTACAAAAGATTAAGAATTTTTTCAAAAAGGATAAACCAATCAAAACTAGAGAGGGAATTATTATTCCCCCAGCCAAAACGCCCGCATCATATATGATGATGGAGAGAGGTCATCATACTTGTGTATGGATAGAGAATTGGAGAGAATATACTAAAAATGACGGGATACTAGAATTTCCAGAGAATGGCACATTCAATGGGCGAATTCTTCAAAATTTAAGACAAAGGATGAATGATTTAGAACCTAGACCCAGATTGACTCAATATGAAGCTTTAGAGGAATGGGAGACTGAAGCATTTGAGAGGGATAGATCACGAAGTAATGGGAGATATCCAGGATTTTTTCCCAGATACTTACGGGAAAATAGGGAAGGTCAGATGAAACAATGGAGAAGGACAATGCTTGTTGAGGGATTATATCCACTACTCACAGAAGGAGAGAAATCAGGAGGCAAGTGTACAGAAAAGATAAAACACTTAATGAGACATGAAGACTCAGAAGATGAGTTTATGGAAGAAATATTGAGGAATCCTCCACCGTATCAGGAAGGGTCAAGTGGAATTCCTCCTAGTGCCCCACCACAAACACCAATGGTACCTCAGGTACTACATGAATTCACCACGAATAGAATACTTCATGAAAAAGAAAAAGAAGCATTAGAAAAGACCAGAGCAGAATTAGTACGGAAAATTTCTCAGATAAAAACACATCCTGATTCATTGACTATTCCTGTAACAATTGGTCCAGTAGTGCCATTATATGGTATACAAGGAAATTGTCCTCCTCTGATACCCGTATCTTCTCCTATGAATACTCCCGAAAATTTTCAAAAACTTGAAGCTCCAGTTATAATTGAAGATCACTTTAGTGATTGTGATTCCACAATATCTCTCATGGATTTACCTATCAGAGGTCCAGTAAAGGGTACTCCAAGAAAAGAAACACCTGAGCGTTCAAAAGATGTAAGTTTAATAACTTCATCAGGGGCAAAGAGTGCTACCATAGTAACACCGGAAGATTTAGAAAGGTGGGTACAAGGATCAGATAAATTGTGCATTCCTCCAAAATTGCTAGACATTCAGAAATTAAAAGCTGAGTTAGAAGAAATGATAGCAGGAAATATAGGAGTAGAACGCTTAAACACTTATGATGAAGAAGAATTGCTGTTCCTATGCAGGAGTATCACTAGAAATGTAAGGTTATTTCATGAAAAATTGTCCAATCTAGCCCTACAAATGGGAATTGAAATAGGGAAATCAAAAGTACTACAGAAACCCTATAGAGCAGAATTTTCAGACAAAGATTTAGAAAATATGAATGCTTCTGGAAGAAGACTGCAAATACGAGAATTAATGTTAGTTTTGCAAAAATGGGGAGACCTAGATAAGTGGAGAACTAGGTGGGCAAAGAAAAAGAAGAAGCTCGCTCAAGTCGAACAGCTTCTGAATATGTAATGAAGGAAACAGAAAAGGTTGATAAAATGTATCCGATGCGAGAAGTTGCAGGAGGAGGTTATGTACATGTCCCATGGAGTAGACAGGATATTTTATCATTTACTAATGATTTCCCAAAGCTGAGAGAAAAGCCAATTGAATGGTACAAGCAGGTTGAAAGGTTTGTGAAAGTATCAAAAGTATTGTTGAAGGACTTGGATGGTCTGTTCGACATAGTGGTACCTGCAGATTTATGGACAGATTGTAAGATCACAATCGATTGGCCGAATGATGAATATCCCAGAGATCCAAAAACAGGTGCCCCGTCAAATGATGTGATGAAAAAGTACCAGCAGGTGATAACATACCTGAAAGGGAAAATACCACCGAAAGAAACAGACTGGGTAAAAATAGATCGAACTACCCAAGAAGCCAGTGAAACAGTGCATTCGTATTATGAGCGCCTCTTACAGGTGTTCAAACAGTACAGTGGATTTGAGGACATTGGAGACAAAAATATGAGTCAGTTTGTATACCGATTTGTGTATGGTTTGAAGCCCGAGATTTGCCAGATGATTAAGCAACATATGCTCTGTTGGCAAGGAAAACCAATTGACGAAATTTTAAAATATGCAAAGTATTGTGGGGATGACATTGAGGATAGACACAAGAAATTGCAGGAGAAAGTAATGTGGGCACAGGTGAAAATGGCTGAGAAACAGGGAATTAATTTAGACAATCCCAATGAAACGCAAGGAAAAGACTCTGGAACGAATGGTGATTCGGGAAATGGTGGGAGAATGAAAGGACGAATGAGTAGAGAAGAAGCCAAAAAGAAATTTCCTTGTCATGGATGCGGAAAGTTGGGGCATTGGAAGGACGAGTGTAAAAAGATTAGAAACAATAATGGCCCAAATCAAAATTTAAATTTACAGACACAGAATGACTCACAACAAGGGGTAAATCCTCAGAGTCAGTTGCCACCTCCACCTGTTCAGGGTAATGTAAGCAGAGCAAAACATGGTACAGACATCAGTTACTCGGGGGAAGTGGTAAGAATGATTATATGACCTCACAATTTCTTTTGCAGGATGATTTTTGCGGGTTCAACGCATGACGGTGCCTAGGAGAGGGGAGAAGGAATGCGTACTTGGCGCATCCCTGCAGGTAGATCAATCAGGTCCATATGTTGAAGGAAAAGTGAGAGGTAATGATATTACTTTTCTTTTGGATACTGGTGCTACCAGGTCTACGGTGAGAACAGTAGACATCCCAAACCTTCCTCTCTCTGGTGAAGATATTCAAGTTGTAGGGGTTGCTAACCAAAGAATTAGAACACCACTTACTGAACCAATGGAGGTTAAAATTGGAAATTTCAAAGAAATGCATCAATTTGTAGTATGCGATTCTAGTCCAGTAAACTTGCTAGGTAGGGATTTGTTGTGCAAAATGAATTGCACTATTTTCTGCACACCGGATGGGGTGGCAGTACAAACACCAGATGAAGATCATGTATATAAAATTATGGTCGCAAAACAAGGAACAGAAGTAGATGAAATGTTTTCATTAATAACAAAAGATGAATTGCCAGAAGAATTAAAAGATACAGTAAATCCCATAGTATGGGATCTCACGGGAAAAGAAGTAGGATTCATGGCTAAAATAGACCCAGTCCAAGTAACTGTAAAAGAAGGTGCGATTTTTCCAAATACTAAGCAGTACAAAATGAGTGCAGAAGTAAAAGCAGGTGTCATTGAAGAAATCAATCGGATGGTCAAACAAAATATACTGAGAGAAGTAATGAGTAGTCCATGTAATTCACCAATCATGGGACTAAAGAAACCTAGTGGTAAATATAGGATCGTTCAAGATCTGAGGAAAATCAACAAAATTGTAGAACCATGTTGTCCTATAGTGCCAAATCCTGCAGTAATTCTGTACCAGATTCCTTGGAATGCTGGATGGTTTACAGTCATAGATCTGTGTCAAGCCTTCTTTTCAATTCCGTTACACCCAGACAGTCAGTATCTTTTCTCATTTAAATTTGAAAACAAAGTCTATGTATGGAATCGTGTTCCTCAGGGGTACACAGAAAGTCCTTCCATCTTCAACCAGATACTGAAAAAGTGCCTTGAAAAACTAGTGATGCCAGGAAGCTCAGTTTTAGTTCAATATATCGACGACTTATTGGTGGCGTCGACCACCAGAGAAGACTGTGTTGTTGATTCCATAGCCTTATTAAATCTTTTGGCTGAGGAAGGGCATAAAGTCTCACCTGAGAAGTTACAATTTTGCAGGACAGCGGTTAAATATCTGGGCCATCAAATTGAGAGGGGAAAAAGAAGAGTAACATCTGAAAGAGTAGCATTAATAAAAAGAATGCAAATGCCAATAACGCAAAGACAAGTAAGGATGTTCTTAGGAATAGTAGGTTACTGTCGACAATGGATACCAGGATTTTCCATGTTGGCTAAGCCCTTGATTAACATGACCAAAAAGAAAGCAAAAGATCCTGTTGAGTGGGAAGATGAAAGTGTAGAAGCTTTTGTAAAATTGAGAAACTCCCTTTGTTCAGCACCTGCCTTAGGCATGCCGGATTATAAAAGAGAATTCGCATTATTCTGTCATGAAAGAGAAAATTGTGCACTTTCAGTTTTAACTCAAAGACATGGACTGGACAGACGTCCTATAGCATACTTTTCCGCTACACTAGACCCTGTAGCATCTGCGTTGCCAGGATGTTTGAAAGCAGTAGCAGCAACATGTTTAAGCATCGAACAAAGTGAATCAATTGTGATGGGACATCCTGTAAAAGTATATGTTCCACATGCAGTGGTGATTCTGTTGACCAGAACACGAACTCAACATCTCACTCCTAGTCGGCTGACTAAGTATGAGAGGATAATAATGGGTGCAGAAAATGTAACCATGGTGAGGTGTACGATAATAAATCCAGCAAGCTTATTACCAGATCCATATCATGAAACAAATAAAGATGACGAAGAAGATGAACATGATTGTATACAGATTACAGAACTATGCACAAAACCTCGCCCAGATATAGAGGAACAGCCTCTTAAAAATCCAGATAAAGAACTGTTTGTTGATGGCTCTTGCCAGAGACATGAAGATGGCAAGCTAACAGCTGCTTATGCAGTATGTGAACTAACTGGAATAGTCGAAGCATCCTATTTACCAGGGGTAAAATCTGCACAAGTAGCTGAATTGATTGCACTGATAAAAGCGTGCAAAATTGGGAGGAATCAGAAAATAACCATATTCACTGATAGTCAATATGGTTATGGGGTTGTGCACGATTTTGGCCAACTGTGGATGCAGAGGGATTTCATGACTTCTTCAGGATCCCCCATTAAAAATGGACAATTTGTAAAAGAATTGCTAGAAGCAATACAATCACCAAAAGAATTGGCTGTGGTGAAATGTGCCGCACATCAGTCAGGAAATGACTGGGTGGTAGTTGGCAACAGATATGCAGATCTGGTGGCTCAATATTGTGCCAAAACCAGAACATCAGTGAATAAGAGGGTGGAAAGAATGGGAATCAGCTGCCAACTTATGCTATTTATGCCACCTGAAACTTGGAACGAAGTGAAAAGATTACAAGATGAAGTGGATGAGGTTGAAAGAAAATTGTGGATCAAAACGGGTTGTTCTCAAAGAAGAGAGGATGAAGTATGGGTCAGTACAGATGGCAGACCAGTCATGCCAGATTGTTTACTCTCACAAATGGCTAGAATGTATCATGGAGACACACACATAGGGAGAGATGCAATGATTAGACTATTCAGACAAAATTGGTACAATCCCAAATTCAGAGCTGTTACAGAGAGTCTTTGCTAGAGATGTCTAATTTGCCAAATGCACAACACAGGCAGGAAAACGATAATTGGGTTTGGGAAGATCGGAAAAGCAGAAGGTCCATTCATAAGACTACAGTTTGACTTCATACAGTTACCACCATGCAGAGGGCTGAAATACGTATTAGTCATAGTGTATCTGTTTTCAAAGTGGGTGGAGGCATACCCAACTAGGAGAAATGACAGCATTACAGTTGCCAAGCTGTTATTAAGAGAGCTCATACCTAGGTTTGGTTTCCCAGTATCTTTGGAATCAGATAGAGGAAAACATTTTAACAACGAAGTGATCCTGATAATTTGTGAAGCATTTCAAATCAAACAGAAACTGCATTGTGCATATCGTCCAGAGGCTTCTGGAGTGGTGGAACAATTGAATGGCACCATAAAGTCAAGATTGGGAAAAATGTGTGCATCAACATCATTGGAGTGGCCTGATGCATTGCCACTCGTTCTGATGGGACTCAGAAGTATACCTGATCGCACTACAGGTTTGAGCCCCCATGAAATTATGATGGGAAGAGCGATGAGACAAACACACGTTCCCACAAATAGACTGGTGAATATTTCTGATGATATGGTGTTGGACTACTGTAAAGGATTGGCTGACCTAGTGCGTTCTGTCTCTCACCAGGTTGGAGAAGACGCAGTTTCCAGACAGCCTGAACTAGAACATGATCTGAATCCTGGTGACTGGGTGGTGGTGAAGAATCACACCAGAGAAACGTGTCTATCACCCAGGTGGAGCAGACCTTGTCAAATCATATTGACCACAAACACAGCAGTAAAGTGTGCCGGATTTCCGAATTGGATTCACATAAGTCACACCAAGAGAGTACCAGACCCAGAAGAAGAAAACACTCAGACGACACCAATCACTGAAGAAGCTGAAGGTTGCCAAGCTGAAGAATCTCAGGCTCGAGGTTCAAGAGAATCTGACGGAGAACAACCGAGCACAAGTCAGGATTGGATACCAGTGGTCGAAATTCCTGAGGTTTTCCACCGAACAAGAAGCCAAAGAAAATTAAAGGTAATTGTAGAAGATCAGATAGGTGAAGAAGAAGGGGTTCAGGCTCAAGAAGACAAGCTAGTAAACGACCCTGAACCAAATCAGATAGGGAAAGAAAATTGGACTGAAAGCAGTGAAGAATTAATAGAATTTGAACAGGGAGAGACAGGTTTAGAAGAAGCAGGTCAGGCTGCAGAAGTACACAGTGCAATAAGCCCTGATCAGAAGCAGTTAGGACAAGAGGGAAAAACAGAAGAAATAGAGACTGAGAAAAGTGAACATAAAGAAGTAAACCCAGAACAAAGTGAATTGTTGGAAACTGACAGTGGAGCTGCAAATGAGAAACCAATAAGACCAGAAAAAGAACAATTAGATAAGTTAAAGAAAACAAAGAACAGAACAGTACAAACTAGTGAAATTAAAAAGGCAATTAAAGACGAAAATAAAGAAACAGTACAAACAGAAAAGCAAAGAAAAGGAGACCAGTGGCCAAGTTTCATCAAAAGAGTAAAGTGCCACATAAAAACAAGAAGTGAAGATCCAGATCAAGTACCTGAAATAACAAGTCAAACAGACCAAGAGAAAAAGTCTGGGAAAAGAAAAAGTAAAAGATTGAGACTTGTGAACAACAAATTCAGGGGTCCTGATTGGACGTATATTGTTCTTGAAGACTTTGAAAGTTCAGAATCAAGTGACAGTGGTGGTGAAGGAACAAGTGCAGAACTAACTTACGAAGAAGAAACAAGACCACCCTGACTAAACAAAAGAATCCATTGAAGAAAAGGAACAGAGACAAGAAGAGCAATCTTCCTTGTCGAAAAATGTCTGATGATAGGGATACTGGGAGACCAAAGAGAAAATGCTGTAGGAGATGCTGTGCAATTTGCATATGTAGTCTAGTATTGGTGCTTATAGCATGGTTAGTCCTGATTGTAGCTATTCCTTACCTGATGATAATAGATAAAAAGAACAATAATGAAACTATAGGGAGGAAAGCAAACATGAAAGGAAATAGGGTAGAACTAATGGCAGAAGAAGATGAAGGAATTCATCATGTGATAGCTGATAATGACACTAGTTTAAATGTTTTCACGAAGTTATTATTTCAGTATGTAGACACCATGGAAGTTAGTAATTGTTATGTTTGTATGAAGTTACCTGAATCAGTAGCAGAAGGATTAACATATCATCATTTACCACTGACATATGGTATTTCATGTAGTGTATTAACAAGTTTATTTTATAGTACAGGTAGACTACAATATTACTATTCCAATATAGATGTTGTATTTTCTTAAGTTCCTATTCGCAAGAATATGAACCCAGTGCTTAGTGCCTTAGATGCACAGTTTATGGGAGAATTTTTCTTAACAATGAAATCAATAGACTTAACGCATGCACGTAGACACAGTCTAACATGTTCTTTATTAGAAGAAGAGAAAATATTTTTAAATTTAGTAGAAGATAGAAGACAGGATTTTCAAAAGAAAGCTACAGAGCATAAGGCTCATTTACCACCTTGGGCAGAGAAAGAGGGAAGTTACACTCCTGGCAAGGCTCAAGCTGCTATGGCTCTGGATTTCGAAAAGAAGGGAAAAATTTGTCTTCATAGGTTAAAGACTGACTATAACAATGTTTTCATTGGTACCAGTGATTGTGAACACAATTTTTTAATATTGGGAGGTTGGGGACTCAAAGGAGGAACAGATTCAGTTTTTCCTGGAATCTATTATGTCTGCGGGAATAAGGCTTATTTTAGGCTTCCTGCACGGTGGTATGGAAGTTGTTACTTTGGAATAGTCTTTCCAAAGATATACCACGTAAAAAGAAACACTGGAAGCAATGAAAACAATGGCGAATTAACACGTAATAAAAGAGCTAGTTTTTCAGAAATAATAGGTGATATATTTGGTGCATTGATACCTTCAGTGGGAGTAATTCTGAACTCAAGGAAGATATGTAAATTGTCTACAGTAGTTGATCGTTTATCAACGAATACTGCTGGAGGGTTTCTAATGATTAATACGGAAATGGTTGCGATTAGATCCATGGTAATGCAAAATCGACTTGCTCTTGACATAATATTGGCAAAAGAGGGCGGAGTCTGTAAAGTATTGAAAACTAAACACTGTTGTATGTATATTCCTGATAAGAGTGCAGAAATTGGGACATATATTCAAAATATAACTAAACTTGAGCAGGAACTTAAACCACTGGAAGTTGATAATGTATGGGAAAGATTGACAAATAGTATATCGTCAATCGGAACCTGGTTTTCTAAAATAGGTAAAGGACTTATAGGTCAAATACTAATTCCCTTAGCAGGGATAGCAATAATAGTTCTGACAATAGTATTTTGGTGTAAATGTTGTAGAAAGAGTGGAACTTGTAAAGTGACTGAAAAAGGAAAAAAGAGAAAGAGAGATGAAATTGAACTGGAAGAATGGAAAAGTGAATTATACAAAAAGATGAAAGGAGATTGCAAAAATAGAAAAGCTAAAAATGAAGATGAGAATGAAGTGATTTGCTAGAAGTTGGCATCTGATTGAGGGTACTTTTTGATGGCTCAGAAACGCCATCAGAGAGGGGATTGATGGAGCAAGGTTTCGCAAATGAAACTTGCTCGTATGCAATCTTTCTCATTGTATTAATATTAAAACTTGTATTGTCTGTATTAATATTTGCACACACTACATGAATAGTTAGGAAGCTTGCCTATGTTGTTTTTCTAACAAATAACGCTTGTTCCTAGTCTAAAATGGCCGCTTAAGCGCGGGAATTTAACTGCGCATGTCACAACCTGATCACATGGTGTGACGTCTTTCTTTGCTTGGTGGGAATTTCTGCTTCTGCGCAGTATGCAATAAAATGGCTGCTCAATGTTCTCACATGCTTAAGCTTGCTCCTGTGTCATTACTAAATTGTCATTTCTTAACACAATTAATGCGGGATAGGATTTTATAATTAAAGGGGATTAGAAATAAGATAAGTGGGTATACAGTGAAACGTTTTATTTTTGATATTAATATTTCCTTCTTGCACTTTTAGTAATTCGTAATCTTGGGCCTGGGTTGGTGACTTGAAACTAGAGAAGCAGAAGGTTCTGCGCATGTCCCCTGAAAGACTGCCAAAATGAAGCCAACTTGGACGTCTCACAAGGCCATGACCTATCGGCCGAAGAGGATGTTCTAAATGTACAAATTTGAAACAAAGGATACAATTGCTGTAGAAATTTTATATAATTTGTTGTGAGACGGGTGGGAAATAAAGTGAATGTATTAAATTGAAGGGGAGGGAACGTTAATACAATAGGCTTCACAAATTAAGCCAAATTTGTCATGGTGCGAGAATCCACTTTCTGTCCTTGCCCAATCAGAAGTAGTGGTCCCATATTTTAGCAACATTAAGGGGAGGTACATGGGCGTAGAAGGGTATAATAGAATATAGCATTAGTAGTTAGTTAGCTCAGATTTTTTAGAAGAGACAGAAGAGCTCCAGGCTGCCCAGCTGATCGATTGCTGACTGAATCCCTATCCAGAAGAGGTCCTGAGGAGGGGCGGCGGAGTCCATTAGAGGGAAGAATCGATGAGAAGTCGAGTGCCAGAGAGGGGAACGGCGCAGGCGTCGTTGTAGAGAGGTCACCAGTCCGGTCCTGATCCCGAAGAAGGTCCTTGCTCTTCATCCTTCCAGGGTCCTATCCTTTCAAACTCCTTGGCTAAGGGTTTGGTTCTCGCATTTAGGTAAATATATGCAACCTTTGGTTGTGCTGCTGTTCCTATCTCCTCTTTTCCTTAAACACCGTCATTGATTAGAAATAGTCATTCTATGGTTTTCCACGAGTATTCTGATCAAATACCGTGTCTTTTTCTGTATTTACTCTGCTAAAACTTTAGATAAACATTTTTAAAACTTCTTGACTCTGTGGTTATTTCAGGGTTATGTATTATAGTGAATGTCACTCATTTTAAACTTCCCAATTAGCAAAGGATCCATTGGTAAGTTATTACTCTTCAATCAGAAGGTAATTGGTAGCAGGGATTTTGATAAAAGAGTATATCTGACACCCAGCGTAAGTATTAGTGTAGTATGAATGTATGGGCCCAAGTGAGTATATGGTGTATGAATGCTGTTTGCTAATATCACGCTGGATCACGTCCACTGCGCCATTTTTGTAGACGCACGCATTCATTCAAGCAGCATGCGCATGCCTACAAAAGAACACAGGGTTTTTTCTTTTTCTTTTTATATAATGATCCGAGATGGATCATTTTCAAAAAAAGTAGTGTGAAAGAGCTTATTTCAATCCTAGAACGAAAACCTTTTATTTTAGGGGAAAAAAATAGTAAACAAAACAGATGAGCAGGTGGCAGGAGAGTGTTGGAGAGGGACTAAGTGGTAAAGCAAGAAACCAACACTGTGGGTGGAGGGAGAAGCAAGACAGCAGGTGTGGGAAAAACAACATGAGGGAGAGAACACATGGGCAAAGAGAAACGGGTGAAAGAGCAATGTGGGGCGCAAGGGGTAGAAGCACACGGGTCAGAAAGAGCAATGTAGGTGGGAGAGAGAAGCACATGGGTGTGAGAGAGAGAGAGCAAGGTGTGGGGGAGAAAAGTACACGAGGGAGACAGCTGGTAAAAAACATGTGCTAAAAGAAAAAGAAAAAAGAAGTTCCCTGAAAAAAAAGCAGAGAAAGCATAGAAGACAGCTAATCAAAGATGTTAAAGAGGCTATGGTACATTGGAAGGACAAACACAAGAAGAGGATGGCAAGCCATCCTATAAACAATTCAGGACATGTGGCCAGAGCATGCTGAGAAAACAGTAGCTGGTCAAGTGGTAGCAGTGCATATGTGCTATGGGCATGTAGAGACTGGTCTTGCCCTATGGTGGGCATATGTGGCTACTCACGCTACAGCTGTATATATGCCCACTGTACATGCCTATATCTTGGCTTGCGGAAATTTGACATATTGTTTATAGGGGAATATACCATTTGTTTGTGTGCATTTAATTGTCATGCCATTTTCTCATGGTCATTCCTTTGAGCATTACACTTTCGTCGTAGACCATGTCTCATTGATTGTCATTGCATTGTAAGTAATAAAATGAAAAATACATAAAAGGTAGGGGGATAAGGAGTTATATGTAAGAGTAAGGTAATAGGAGTAAGGGGTTAATGGGATATATATTTAAACTGTAAGGTAGTAAAGAGTTTTAAGTAAATAGCAAGGGTAAGGGGTTACGTTTGCAAAAGTAAGGGATTAAGGGGTAAGCGGATCAGGGGTTAAGGGTAAGAATTGGGGGTTAAAGGAAAGAGTGAGATTAATGATGTAAAGGTAAGGGGTTTTGTGGTAAATTTAGAGGTTAAGAGTCTGTGGATTAGGGGTGTGGATTAGGGGTAAGGATTAGGGATAAGAGACAAGAGTTCAAGTGTGTAAAGGTAAAGGGTTATTGGTAAGGAGGTACGGTTGAGGGAAGGAGGCGAGGTTAGGAGTAAGGTTAAAGGATAAGGGGTTAGGGCAGGGGTAAACGATTAAAGGTAAAGAGGCAAAGGGGTAAGAAGTTAAGAATGTTAAGGCAGTAGGCAAGATTATGTATTATGAGTAAGGGATTACAGGTAAAGGCGTAAGTGGTAAAGAGGTAACAGGCTAAGCAAGTAGATGTAAGTGGTTAAGCATGCAAGGGTAAGGTTTTATGGTTAACAAGTTAATGGTAAAGAGGTTCAGGTTTTAGAGGGTTAATTACGTATTAACGTAGGGTACGGTAAAAGTCACAATGTAAATAAACAATGAGATGGTGAAAATAAAATGGTAAAAAGGGCTTATCTATACAATGACGAGGAAACGGTAAATGATGAAAAAACAGTAATTATATGGCAGAAAAACAAATAACAAGCATGTACACGGTAGGTATCCATTTATAGGTATGGGGACACAGATGTTCATCCATAGCCCAATGTACTCCAAACTGCACCGTATGGCTATATTTGCCCCCTGCATTCTTGGGAGAGAATCACAGGGACACCATGAAGCGGTTTTTAAATTCCAACATGTCTGGCCACTGTTTCTGGCCCCTTACCTACTTTAAACTACATAATTTGGCACTACTAACCCTGAAGATGATTTGAGACAAAGACTCCCCAAGGATCCTATACACTGGTCTATCTTTTTATAGTTTTGACAGAAACACACTTTCAAACATCTTAAAATCACACAATCTGTTAACATTTAGAAAGAAACTGTTCATTGGAAAACCCACAGCCATTAAAAGTGAAAGCTTTTTTTGGAGGGGTGGCGGGGGGGGGAGGGGGGAGAGGGTGAGCCAACATAGCTACAAGTGATTAGTGTGGCCCAAACAACCAACCATACATTTGGCTCTCAAAACTATGTTTTGAGTACTTCTGCCTTAGGGAAACTATGTCTGTGTCTATTGTTCTCCATAGCTTAGGGTAGCAGCTGACTGCAGAAGTGTCTTGCCTCTATATTATATGTTATGTTATATGCACTTGATATCGTGCACGACTCACTCCCGGAGTATCTCAGCGCTTGCGCTGAGCAGGCAGGTAAAAACTGTCTAGAACAACCATGTTTTGAGCATCTTCCGGAAATTCATAAAAAAATTAGGGCAGGTGCGAATATAGAGAGGAACATTGTTCCAATGATGAGGAGCCAGATATGAGAAAGCTCTACCCACAAATCTGGCAGTACGGATACATGTAACCTGCAGAAAGGCTTTATCAGAAGATCTTAACTATCTGGAAGGTAAGTAATAACTCCGTTTTGAATGTCGATACACAGGCTGAGACTGATAAAGGGCCTCTGGCCCAGTTGGGTCTATCTGATATATTAATCACTACTGATTACAAGACCTTAGTAGGCCAATTCCAAGAAATCAAGATTGGGGACTTTATGGGTGAATATAGAGTTTGGTAGATGCAGGACATTGCCAAAAAGTGACAGATGTCCCATTCACCCTATTAAGAGTGCCCAGACACTAGCGAACAGAATATAACCTGCTTTTTGGATGATGTCCTGTATTTAAAATAAAGTTGCATTATTATTTTTAAGTGCTGGGCCAGTGACACTTCTATTGTTCACAGAGTGCACTGGCTGATTAGATGCTTTGAAATGATCAACATACTTCAAGGGGATACTTGCAACTAAAGTGGCTTAAAAATCTCCAATGTGCCCAACAATTGAAGACTAAGGAGCTACACAAGATCTTTAGGCACACCTTATGGAGGTCAGATAGGCTGGAAGTGGTTGACGCACAGAGGTTAAAGCTTGCATAGAGTTGATAATTTGAAGGAAGTTTAGCATGTTCTGCATTAAGGTGATGCACTGAGATTTAAAGATGTTTGGTTTCCATCGGGTAACTGTATTTTGGATCCTCTGTATTTTCCCATCTATCCTATTGACAGCAAACACAAGTACAACAATAATCTTTCATTCAGAGCCGCAAAGCCTAATGGGTAAAGTGCTGTTCAACTGACAGCTTTAACTTTTTTGGATGACACAAATTCCTTATACACCCAAAATTCAGACAGAAATTCTGAGGGTAATAATAATTTGTAATCCTTAACAAAGAATTGGAGTGCTAAAAGAAAAAGCTAATTTCTTACTTGCAGACCTGTTTGAACGATCTTCTAAAATTACGACAGCGGATGAAAAAGATCAAACAGAAAGTTGAGACAGCTTTACCCTCCCGACTGTGCGGAATAGAGCAAACTCCGTATCTTGCAGTCCGCGGGGCGCAGTGTAAATACAGATGAGTAGAGAGCTCATGTCTAAAAAATGTGCAGGTGGCCCAAGGATAGGGAGCATGTTTTGTCTGCAAGACTCTAGTGTCGCTTTCTCTATTTTCCTTGGATCAGACAACTGCTGATGACGGTTTGAGCACAAACACTGTCTTTTTTGGCTGGTCCACCTTGCTTGCAAAGCATGAAGTGGAGGGTTAATAGGAGTCATGCAAACTCGTCAACCGATATTTTCACATGATACAAAACTCTGCAGAGAAGGAACATAAACAGGAAATTGGGCAAAGTGAATCTGTTAGCAGTGTGCGCGGATAACTGCCTCTGAAGAGTCTAAAGGCTGGCGATGATCCCGCCTGCCAACGTGCTGACGCGCACCCTGCGACCACCAATAGAACTTTTTTACTTGTTGTAAGAATACCATGATTTCCACATAAAATCTAAACAGTGACCTGAACTGAAAATGCAGCCTTCAAGATAAGGAGCTTTGCAAACGCAAACCCTTGTTCCGCAAAACACTTTCTGAGAAAGTGAGAAGCGATAGTCAGATGGAACTTAGTTTTACTTTATTGCAAAAATTAAGCATTTTTTTCACTTTGCTTTCTCCTTAAATAC
Organism: Calotriton arnoldi; assembly: GCA_963921515.1. Taxonomy (NCBI): domain Eukaryota; kingdom Metazoa; phylum Chordata; class Amphibia; order Caudata; family Salamandridae; genus Calotriton; species Calotriton arnoldi. The sequence goes on along the minus strand of CAWUFW010002503.1, from coordinate 1,761,223 downwards.
ATAGGGATGGACCAAACAGCATTTACGCTAAACAAAAATTAGCTCAAGAGCAAAAACTGTTGCAAATTGAATAACCTGATGTTTGCAGTGCTCCACCAAAACCGATTAGTTCTCAACTCTGAAGGCAGCAAAACAGTGGAAAATAACTTTCTTCCTTCTGTCCAGCAGCACAGTTGTTCACAAATGTACTGAGAAAAGCTGACATTTCACCAGGGGAGTAACTTTGGCTTCCTCGGGAAGAGGCTGGCTACAAGTGGTCAGTCAGAAGGCAACAGGGAGACTTCCACACATCGCTCTCCAGAGAGGGGATACGGCACGAGCAAGGTTCATGCTATATAAATACTAATACGTACACACATGTAACCCAAAGGTTTATCAACTGAGTGCCAACGCTGACAAGTAAACGACTGCTTGTGAGTTCAAAAGTCTCCTATTGCTATACAACCACAGTGTTCTTGGTGAAGTAATGTCCTCCAAAAATCGTGAAAGTGCTTCAGACTAGCTGACAGACCAGCTCGTGTCAAAATGTCCCCTAGATCCCACTAGTCCCCTAAAGCTTTAATCACATGATATCGAGGTTGACAATATTGACCTACAAAAATATTGGATCCACTACATCACAGGTAAGTATACGTTTGCAATTCCTAACTCCACATCGACTTTCCTAGATCTACCATGCAATGTACTGGTAAGGTGGAGATGTAACGGATGCAATATTTTTGTCATGCGATGCAGTGACCTTACGCTGCCCCAAATATCCCTGAAACGATACATGCACTCCAATATTCACTCTAATAGATGAGTGAGCGAGCGAATGAACTTATATTGTCTATATAACAGAATTACTTGTCTCTGGGTGTCTGGACGTTGGCCTTCTAGTAGACCAAGACCTTAAAATAAGTGACATTACAACTATTTTGAAATGTTCTGAAAAAGTCTGAAGCACAGCACAACTAGCAGGGATTGGTCTGACGTCTTTAAAGATCTTGTGGGGACATAATTTACTATTTTCTTCTACGTGTCTTCAAGGCACAGTTGATTTTGGGTCTTACAGGGCAGACAGGCCAATCTGGTGGATGCCTCTTACTTGAGCAGTCACTAGAGGTTTTTTCAGGCTACATTACATAATCCCATTTCAAGCTTGTGGCTAGTGCCACTAGCAAGGAATATGTATGATGATAGGCTGTGAAAATGATATGTTGTAAGTATCTTAGTTAATAGCCATTTTAATTGCTTAAATAGATGCTTTACAATTATAAAAGAAAGTGATATAATTTTCCCAGGTCTAAGAGGTATTCCTCTTAGTAGGCTCTGAGGACACAAAAGAAATACATATCAATTTGAAATCAAGTAATTATTGGAGAATTTCGACAAATAAACAAGTGAAACTGTAAAATAAATTGAAACTAAACCCAAGACTTGTAAGGTGTGATTATTACTCATGTTAAAGAGTTCATGACTCACAGGGCAGGAAAGGTCCCAAAGCTTGCATATATGGTGCCAGTACGTGGTCCTATTTCAAGCTTGTGGGCTGGTCCAGCCGCTGCAATCTGTGCTACCAACTTGTCCTGCTTGAGCTGGCGATCTCATAGTCAGCACTCAAGAAGTTGAGAGAGAGTTGAATGTCAATGGAAGGGTGGTCTTGATTCTAGCAGGAAGTTAAACATCAAGGGAGGAGAACAGCAGAATAAAAAGAATGATGAGTCAAATGATCGATTCCGGGGCACCCACAGAAGGCTCTATGAGGTGAAGATTAAAACAGGCACACTTCTTTCATGGTTTAGCAGGAGGGACACTGAAATTAGGTGTGTCCGTGAGATAGTAGATAAGAACAGGGCACATTTTACAACTCTCAATCATGAGAGTCGAGTCTCATCTCTCAGTCAGTCACTAAACTCTTAATCTCAGCGACTGATATCTTTGTGAATAAAGGATGTCCCTCTTACTAGTACTGAAGAACTCAAATTGTGAGATGGAGGTGAAAGTAGATGAAGTCGCTGCAGTCAGTGCTTAACTCTATCCGGATTAAAACTCCTGAGCTAAATGGATTACCAGATGCACTCTATCAAATGCTGACCAATGGTTGAGCAGGATAAGCTTGTAATTTCCCAATTTGCACTGGCTAAGGAAAAAATGTTGTTTGAGCCACGGATAGCCAAATTGGTTCTAATATTGGGTATGGCAAACTAAAGGTAAACAGTGATTCCTCTTGTTCCATATCTCTTTTGAATGTTGAAATTGAGATCCTGTTAAAGATTCTTGACACTCGACTTCTGTGGGCCATCACTGGGATTATATATCCCGATCAGCCTGGCTTTATATGCAATAGATTTTTGTGATAGAACCTTAAACATCTCTACAATTGCCTCAACTTAACCAGCACTGTTTCCTAACCAATAGCACAATTCTTCTTAAATGACAAGAAGGGGGGCGTGGCTAGGCGCGTCAAGATGGCGGTCGCACTCTAAGAGTGCTCCGGGCCCCTCCGTCATCCACGCCACGATCCACTAGTACCGGCAGCCATCCATCCTCCATTCCTGCAGCCAACGCCGTGCTACAACTGAGGGCATATATCCACGGCGTACATTTCCCTCAAAATCCCGCATTCCTGCACCAGCCGGATCACTGCGGCGCCACCGCTCTTCAAAAGGGCGGCACCCGCTCTGCGGACCGCGATGTACTAGCCTGCTTCACCACGGGGGGACCGCGACCTGTATTTGAGCCACCGGTGGCCTGGGACTACCGCTGGGACCGGAGACCCGGCGGCACGAAGAGGCAACCACGCACGGGGGACCTGCTGCCGCTCCCTCGTGGCCCGACGGGTCTGCCGCTTACAAGCCATGTGAAGGAGGGATTCTCTCCCAGTGGGGTCCCGTGATCGCGGGCCTTGCGGGCCTCAGCTGGTACTCGCTTATCCTGCCCCCCACCTGGAGACCAAACATCGGTGGGAGTGACCCTCGGCGGTGCCGAGTGACCTGGTGGCTCGCTGGCCGTCCACGGGAGGAGCCTGTGGGATCCTTGACAGGCCCCTCGAGGGCTGAGGGTCGAAGGTGTGTTACACGGCCATCGACAGAGCCCCTGTGCCTGGGGGTAGCCTGATGCCGTGGGGGCCTGGCCGCGGGCTGCGCCGCAGCGGGACTGTGATTTCTGCCGCCATTTCGGGCGGCGGAGAGCAAGATCATCTGTGGTGCCGCCGGCCCCCCCCCTCTCGCCGGCCTTACCAGAGCCTGAATGTGACTGCTGAGCGGCGGTGCCCCAACCCATTGGGCGAGACTCCTGTGGCTCCTGATACCCTTGGTGAGTGCGCACCCTGTAAACCGTGGGCTGCCTGCTGGGGGGGGAACCGGCTGCCTCCGCCGAGCAGAGTGGGGCCCTGGGCGGGGGCCCCCTCCACCGTTCCCCCTCTCCTGCTCCTGCGTTGCCTCCTGCAGGCCTTGCCGGCTGTCGATCACTTGGGCCCACGTCCCCAGATTTGGATTACATCCCGCGGCCCGACCTGCGCCAAAGACTGGGACCCGGGCCCTGCGGCCCTGCTCCGACTCCGATGGTTGGTGTGAAACCTGACCCCGCGGGGGCCTGACCACGGGCCGTGCTGCGGCGGGACTGCAGTTTCGGCCGCCATTTGGGTGGCGGAGGGCAAGATCATCTGTGGTGTCTCCGGCTCCCCCCCCTCCCGCCGGCCCAGCCAGATCCAGAGTGTGGCTGCTGACCGGTGGCGCCCCCACCCATCGGGCGCGACCTCAGTGGCCTGCGAGAGTCCTACAGCTCCTGTGGTACCCGGTGAGTGCGGTGGTGGCGGCGTGAGGTGCTGGGACCCAGCTGGAGCGGCGCTCCCTGTGCAACGTGGGCTGCTGCTGGGGGGGGGTTGGAACGGGCTGCATCCATCCAGCAGCATGGTGTCCTGGGTGAGGGCCCCCTCCACCGTTCCCCCTTCACCTGCTCCTGCGGTGCCTCCTCAGGGCCTTACCGGCCGTTGGTCACCCGGGCCCGCATTGCCAGACTTGCATCAGTCTTGGCCCGTATCCTGGCACGCAGACGGAGAGATTCCCCCACCGCCCACCCTTGGCACCGATCATTGGCACTCGCCCTGGGAGGTACCCACACACAATTGAACAACCAGCCGCAACTTCTAAAGAGGCACCCAATCCGGGGTCCGTGACCTCAGACCCCGGCGGACCTTTGATTCGTAACCAGGGACGCCCAACTGGCCACAGCCTGTGGGGACCACATCAGATCTGCCCTGACACTGACCCCCCGCCAGTGTACTGCTCATCGCCCGCCATGGGGAAAGATCAGGGCTCTAAATCTTCGGCCACCCATACACAAACAAGGATTGACCAATTCACCACAGTTGACCATGAGCCCACAGGGCAGGGCGATGGCGGCCCTCCTCTTCAGGGTAAAGACTTGGCCGCTATCCTGCAGGCAATCAGCGCGTCCCAGGCCTCGGTGGAGGGAAAGATTGGTGAGGTCAGGGTGGACATATCCCTTATTCGGCAGGACCTATGCAACGCCACGGCACGCATCACGGAGGCCGAATCTCACCTCTCCACGGCGGAGGACGACATCCACCAATTAAAAGAACAGGTGGCTCACTTGCAGTCCCATACCAAGGAGCTCCACAGGCGTGCAGAAGATGCTGAGACTCGCTCACGCCGCAACAATCTCCGCCTGGTGGGATTCCCTGAGGGTGTTGAGAAAGAACAAATGTCCACCTTCATCGAATCCTGGTTCTCCTCCTGGATGCCCAAGGACGCGCTCTCTGCATGGTTCGCGGTGGGGAGAGCCCATCGGTCCCTCGCGCCTAAGCCACCACCTGGGGCCCCGCATCGTCCCATCATAGCTCGGATCCTCAACTTTAAGGACAGGGACGCAATCCTGCATGAGGCGCGATCCCTGGGTCCCCTTAAGTTCCAAAATCATACCATCATGGTATGTCCTGATTATACTAAGGAGGTACAGGACCAACGCCGCTCCTATATGGACGTAAAGAAGAAACTGCGGACTCTTGGCCTTCAATATCGACTCCTATTCCCGGCCCGCCTTCGGGTCATCTTCCAGGGCAAGACACAGTTCTTTGAACCACCCCAAGCCGCCTGGACGTGGTTGACGGAGGAGCGTCCCCTTGGGTCCCGGCGGAACTCTTCTCCTGCGCCTCCAGGCCCTCAATCCATGCGGCCTCGATCCCCCAGGCAGCAGCGCCAAAGGCGTACACAGTCCCGCAGGGGGCGTCAGTCCCGCGGAGAGGCACCCAGATCGTCAAGCCTGGCAGCCCGCGGGCCCGGAGGCTCTCCTAGCCCCCCGGGATCCCCATCTCGCCACAGACACCACTCGACCAGCAGCTCCGCCGGGGAACCTCTCCCACTGGGCCATCGGGGCTTGGCGGCTGCGGACTCGGACTTGTCCCGTAGCCCAATAATCTGGCAACCCCTGGAAAGAGGGACCGTGATCAGGGAGGTTGGCACTGCCTCTCAGTTTGATGTATAGTCTGTGCTTTGTCCCATAGCGGAATTGGGGTGCAGGCAAGCGGCTTTCCCGAGGCCAGTGCTGGTGGAGACCCAGTCCACGATGTGAAACTGCGCGCCCCGGAACACCACCTGCACCCTGCGACGATCCGTCTCTACAAGCCGCATGGAACTGTACCATGGCCTTCCCCAACGACCAGTCCTGGGGCGCCCTGATGAGCATGGGCCTCTACGGCCCCATCCAGGGACACATCTTCACCGACCTAGCAACGAAGGCACCATGGCAGAGTTATTGCTCCAATCTGTTTGTTTCTCTGCCGAAATACTGAACATCCGTCTATAAGGAGGGGTCCTCCACGCAACCCAACCCGAGCGTTTTAAGTTTGGTTCCTATTTGGATGCAGTTGGGCCGACAGATGCTTCTGTTCTCGAAGTATAGGGTGGGGGGAGGGTGTAGGGAAGGGGGTTGGGACCGTTGTCCCATTGTGGATGTTGGTTTGATGTGTTGCCTCACCAGCCTTTTTAACGCACACTATGATATTCCCACGTTCTGCCTGCAAAGCGCAGTTACATTTGCTGTCCCGCGCCTGCGCCAGACCCCACATGCACCCACTGCTAGCCAAGGTGCGGTGAACCTTCGCTCCGGCCAGCGGCCACCATGACCTGCACAACCGTTTCGGGAACTTCCCTCCGCACACTGTCCTGGAATGTTAATGGGCTCCTAGATAGGGTTAAACGAACAGCCGTCCTGCGCTATGCCCAACGCCTCTTTGTCGACGTACTCATGCTCCAGGAGACTCACTTGGTGGGGAACCACTGCCCCTTCCTGGCACGGTACGGGTACGATAGAGTATGGCATTCAGGGTTTGCCCGGGGCTCCCGGGGGGTGGCCATCCTTTTACGGCATAATCTTCCCTTTGTGCTCACACAGGTCACGCATGACCCCCATGGAGGATACGTGGCTGTGTGCGAGAACCCCCTAAACCTTGTTTCCATCGATTCACCCCCATCGATGCTCACAACGACTTTGGAACGCACCACCGACCTCCTCACCTCCCTGCCTCTGGGTGCCACAATAGTTGGGGGCAGGGCTTTAAGTGGGATGAAAAAACTGGGGGGGCCTCTCAAAGGGGCGTGGCCAATGTAATTAAGGGCGTGGCTTAAAAACACATAAGCTAAAATCTGTGCTTAGCATAGTGTACCGCCCGACTTGTATTTTGCTGTTTCTGTCATTGCATACAGATATATATTACAACAAGTAACATCATACCTACAACAAGTCAGGACTATTGGCTTTGTCAATGGTTGTTAGTTGCATAAGATAAATAAGCAGCAACTATGGCTTGTATATAATAAAAAAGCTTCCACTTAAAGCCTTGGTGACACCACGACAATGTTGCTGCTCCTGAGTTTCAAAAAGAGAAGGGAAATCCAGAGAGAAAATGACTCTCTTTAAAGGATTTCCCTTCCCCTACAACGCTGACCTGGCATGACGTCATGCCGTAACTTCTCCACTAGTGAGAAGTGAGCAGTGTGAGCAGCGCACATCGATGTGCCTGCCGTCACTACAGTCCGGAAAAAACGGACCGCCTGTGCCAGGGCACAAATCAGAGCCCGATAGAGACCCGTTTCGAGGCCCCTTTTAAAAAACTGCCGGTGCTCAGCCCCGGTGAGACCCGGTCCACTTAAAGCCCTGGTTGGGGGTGACTTTAATGCGGTTCCTAACCCCCACCTCGATACTACAGGCTCACCATCCGCCTCCAGAATTACCCACGCCAAACAATTAATGAACTGGGCTGACTCCCTGGGCCTGTGCGATGCCTGGAGAATCTGGCAACCTCAGAGCAGGCAGTTTACTCACACATCAGCGGCACACCACACTCAGGCGCGTATAGACGCTATATTCGTTCCCTCTACTGACTGCCAAACGATTAAAGACATCTGTATACTCCGGGGTATCTCCGACCACTCACCAGTACTTCTCAGTATTGGAGACCCTCCCCCTTCGACGCGCCCAACCTGGCGAATGAATGCCTGGTTCCTCCAGGAAAAAGAGTTTAAAAAGGCGGTTGGGATGGAACTCCAGCAGTACTTCCTCGCCAACACTGGCTCTGTTCCCTCTCCAGGTACCCTCTGGGAAGCAGGCAAAGCCACCATCCGAGGCTTCGCCAAGGGCCAACTTAAACTTCAGCGACAAGCCCAGGCACACCAGATTACCCTGCGAGAGGCTCAAGCGCTGCCTCTTGAGCAATCTCCTTCCGACGACCGTGACGCCGCCCAAGAGAGGCAACTCACACGCCTCTGGGCCTAAATCAAACACCTCTCCCTGGAGGCCGCTAAGCTCCTCTGGAGATCAACTATAGCCAGGGTGTACGGATGGGGTGACAAGAATGGGAAGATCCTCCATTAGATTAGCTACATACCCAAGGGCCAACCGCATTATTCCGGAGATTGTGGACCTAGATGGTCTAGCACACCGATCCCCCCTTGGCAATGGCCCGAGCCTTTGCCTCCTACTATCGCAAGCTTTATTCTGCGCAGAGCCCCGAAACTTCCCTCTCTGACCTGCTTGGCACAGGCCGTATCCGCCTCCCTCGCCTTAGCGCTGCAGAGTCAGCTGCCTTGGACCTGCCCATCACCCGTGAAGAAATCAATGAAGCGATAGCACATACCTCGTCGGGTAAGACCCCAGGTCCGGACGGGCTCCCGCAGGAATATTACGCTGCATAACGGGAGACTCTTATCCTGCAGCTCACAGATCTCTTTGACGAGGCTCTAGAGAAGGGCTCCTTTCCGCCCGAGACAGACATGGCCACTATTGTCGTTCTCCCTAAAACACACCCCCCGTCACCCCGCTGTGCGGACTACCGCCCAATTTCTCTCATAAATACTGAGGTGAAATTATTCGCTGCAATTCTTGACCAGCGGATGAGGCCCCACCTCACCAAACTGGTCCACCCCGACCAGTGTGGGTTTATGCCCATGCGGGGGACTAGGCACTGCCTCCGTCATCTCCATCTGGCCTTAGCACACCGCCATTTGCTCACCCCTTATTTGGCACTTCTTCTCGTCGATTTCGAGAAGACCTTTGATTCGGTGGACTGGCAGTACCTGGGCGACGTGCTGGTGGAGATGGGTTTCGGCCCACACTTTCGCAACCTGGTGAAGGTTCTCTACGCCTGGCCCCAAGCACGGGTACTAGTTAACGGGGTGCTATCAGAGGCATTCCCCATTCGTAGAGGAACGAGGCAGGGGTGTCCCCTCTCGCCCCTCCTCTTCGCCTTAGCGATGGAGCCCCTGGCGAGCCTGATTCGGTCAGAGGACCGCATCCAGGGATGGGAGTGGCCCAACTCGGAAGAGGACAAAATTGCCCTGTACGCAGATGATGTTTTGATTTTCCTTGCCGAACCGGCTCTATCCGGCCCTCATTGTCTCCGGATACTACATTCCTTTGGGCAGACCTCCGGCCTTCGACTTAATACCAGTAAGTCAGTCCTGGTCCCCCTACATTTAGCGAGGGACTGCTATGACTGGCAAACCACAATACCCCTCAGGCGACAATCATTCAAATACTTGGGGATCTGGGTCGCGCTGCTCCCCGACCTTGCCTGGTCCCTCAACATAACTCCGCTGGTGAAAAAGGCGAAGGAAGACTGCAAACGGCAGACGCTCCCCCTAAATACCCTGGGGAGGGTTGCCCTGTTTAAAATGATGATTCTCCCCAGATTTCTTTACGTCCTTCAAAACACCCCCTTCTGCTTCCCACGGGCTTGGTTTCGGGTGCTGGGCGGCGCAGCTACCAAATTCCTCTGGGGGGGTCGGAGACCCCGCATAGCTCTAACCCGCTGCCGGATCCCGCCCTTCGACGGGGGCATGGGGATGACCAATTTATATTTATATTACATGGCGACCCGCCTCCTCCCTTTGCATGATTGATTCAACGGGGGATGGTCTGACCCGGCCTACAGGCTCGAGCTGAGTGAGCCGGGCCTACCCCGAACTCAATCTATGATGTACGGAGGGTCCATACCTTACACTTTACCGGGGGTGACACGCACTGTGCTTCTGGCCTGGCGGGCATCACTGCCACACCCCATGGACACATAAATTAACCCAACACACGCCTCTCTGGCACGGTACTTGGCTCAGGGAGGTTAGTGGGCTGAAGGGATTTCGGTCTTGGGACCTTATAGGGATCTCCCAGCTTGGGGATGTGTGGGCCAGTGACCACATATGCTCCTTCCAGGACTTACAATCCAGGTATTCCCTACACCCGTCACAATTCTACAGGTACCTGCAGCTGCGTCATGCTCTCCACTCGCACATATCAGACGGCACAGCAGTACCAGAATACAATCCACCCGAGGCGCAGATTATGCTGGGGAAGGGTGGCATCTCCCGTATTTACCGTACATTAACCAACAACACCCCAACCACACTCGACCGGCTCAGAAGCCAGTGGGAGGAATGGGTGGGTCCACTGGAGGAGGAGGATTGGAGGGATGCACTAATGGCGCCTAAGATGGTCACTGCATCGGCTAGACTCCGCCTGATTCAACTGTACTACTTGCACGCCGCCTACTTGACCCCTGCGCGCCTTCACAGGGCAGGCCTATATCCAACTGCCTCCTGTACGCGCTGCGGCCAAGACCAGGCGGATTTCTTCCATATGGTCTGGGCATGTCCCCAGCTGGCACGATTCTGGGGGGGCATTGAAGAGGAACTCACGGAAGTCTTGGGTTGGGAAGTCCCCCATGACCCACGGCACACGCTCCTGGGGATCACAGATGGGCTGGGTGGGTCCAGAAACAAGAAGCTGTTTTTTAACACGGCTATGGTTGTAGCCAAGCGGGACATAGCCGCCAACTGGAAACGTCCTACTCCGCCTAGCTTCAAGAAATGGCGGGAGTTAGACTGGTGTGCTACACAGGAAAAACGTATGTATGAAGCGCGGGGATGCCCGAAGAAATACCGCAGGGTGTGGGGCAAATGGTTGGGTACTGTGGCTTAAATTTGTGTAGCCTGCTAAATGTTTGTACCATGTAAGACTTTACGGGGTCAAGCGGGAAAAAGGTTAATCATTCAATCGAGTGGGAATTGTCTATCCTATTGTTCTGTGCTATATTGCTGGTTTTTGTTCCCATGTCTAAAACTCAATAAAATTGTTTATCAAAAAAAAAAAATGCAGAGAAGGCTTGCAATTCAGTGAAATTGCTGTTTATATTTAGGGTCTTGGAGGGAAGAGTATTTAACCCAGGTCTCCTGCCTTGGGTCACACTCAAATCCTATTGGGTGGGTCAATGTAACTGGTGTTTCACCAACTTCTGCCATATTAACAGGGGTACAAGTCAGAGTTGTTTACTTTGACTTTGGATCCTTCAGCTGCACTTTCATTAAAGGATTTCAGGGCAATGACAACCGAAATGACAGAATATCATTATACACTGATAATAAACTGTTGTACATTGCTGGGCATGATAACACAATACATAGGTTTCTCTTTGTATTCAAGGTTATTGAGTTTCTGGATCAGTTGGTCCCACTCAATGAATGGTGCCCAAATGTTAATCATCATGCTTCCTTTCTTTCTGTGATTGAAACAACTTGTCAATACAAACCACGCCCCCTTTTCCAGGTAAGCGGCATTTGTGCCACATTCTCTCCAACGCCGGTCCTTTCACTGCTTGAAATGTACAGCTTCAACAACGTGTCATGTGCAAAAAAGCGAAATGCCATGGGCAGCAAACACCAAGGAGCGTGGGAATGCAGGGTACATCCCATAAAGAAAAAAAATACGAAAAAGCAGAGGTACAGGTGGAATCCCCCTGTATGAAAAAAAAGATGCGCTGGGGCCAACCTCAGTTTAAAGAGAAAACAGAGGACTGAGAAAACTTGCATTCAAAAGTGGCACACGGCGCATCACAATAAAAATTACACCACTCACCCAAAGAAATATAGAAGAGCGGCACAAAAAAGGAAGAAAAAGGTGGTTGGGGGCGGGGAGGGGGGGAGGGAGGACAAAAAACAGAAGACAGACATACCACCACAGGGCATACACCGACGTACTGAGAATGTCAGCATATGTCCACAAATCCATTTAAGATAAGAAAAGATAATTAGGGCTCACTTCAGAGCAACAAGTACAATAATGAGCCAATGTATATGAAAAAAAGATACAGCCCATATAGCCTAATGCAGTAGAGAAATATATATTACTAAACTGTACAAAATTGTGGCAAATACACACTAAGTAAGAGGGCTACCGTAAATATAAAGAGGCCAATTTACAAAAGCATTTATGAGTTCAGGAAGTAATGCTACAGGAATACTCTTTCACGTACTCTTACAAGCCTTTGTGAATTTGGTCCAAAACGTCCAACTCCATATTACTTAAAGTGTAGAGAGAGCATAGTCTTTTCTGTTTGTACTAACTATTGCCTGAATATTCATATTTTATTTCCATTTTAGATGCTTTGGGGCCAATTCACAGTGGCACGTGAGAGTATGTAAAATAGTACTAAAGGAGTACTACGTCACATACTCCCAAATTCCCTTTGTAAACAGGCCCAAATATCTCCCTTTCTGTCAGAAAAGGCTTGGATTACATAGATTGCCCTGGTGAAATTTTGCTAAGGCATTTCCATAGTGCACCGCTTGTGCCAATGCAAAAATACACCAATATATTCACCCAGTGACACGTGTAAAATCATTTGCACCAACTAACAAGTGGAAAAACTGAAATTTGCATCAACTGACTAGTGCTTAAATGGCATTTTGCAACGACAAACCACTGAAGAATTGCACCAGTACAAATCCAATATATATGTAATCTGGACATTTTGGTACAAAATTGGAACAGCAACGGTGTTAGTCACATAATCCAGCCTCAAATGTTTTCTCACAAACAACCTGTGAATGTAAACGATTTGAGAGTGAATTCCTCAACAGGGCTTTACGGTCTTCTGAAATAATAACCAGGTTAAGACACCTTAAAGTCTGTGATGAGAAAATGTGTTCCTAGAGTAACCTGGACCTGTTTGTTAACAGCTGCAATGAAGTCTCAGAGAGGATTAGGGAACCAATGCGGTACTTCCATCCCAGCCCCTCCTGCTGCTCAGCGTAGGTCATGAAGAATATGATGCAAATCCCAATATTACATGTATTTATTCCCATGAATTAGCAACCAGTACATGGCTCTGTTATTTCCCAAAAACATTTCAAACTTGAACACCTGGTACCTGAGTAATTCCGAGCAGACAACTCTCCAGCCTTAGCGCCAATGTTTCACATTCTTGGCGCTCTTTAACAGTGCTGTGAAGTTTCACAGCCATGTGCTTGTTTGTGTAGCATTGCCAGCACCACAGACTCTGTGCATCATAGACAGCAGAGTGTACATTAAACATCATGTAACCTGTGACAAGGACAAAGCATCCTTAGTATTGAAGAGGCAAGACTACGCAAGTGTTCTCCGAACTTTGTTAGGAATGTTAAGTTTGAACTACTGTGAAATACGGTAAATAGTCTTAAGAATATTTGATAACTAAGAGGGCACTGGTGTTGCTCAAAGGACGTTTCTCATAAACAATATCCTGTTTTCAGCAACATGTGTGGCAGGGGAGAATGGCATCTATCTGACACTATTACAATTCAATATTCATATGTCCAGACCTCCTCCTCTCATTGGCTGAGCATTTATGAGGCTTAGCCAATGAGTGGATGCAAGAGAGTCCATAAGAAAATGGTGTTCAAGATCTTCATTTTTCTGCAAATCTATAATTCTATCCATTAGAAGACTAAAGGATACTTAAGCGTAGTCACTTAGACTTCACCTCAGAATCGCCTCTGATGCAAATGCAGAAGTGTCATAACACTCTTTGATCTCTCCCCTAATGACTTCACAGGAAGCAACCTTATACGACCTTTGACCCTGATGACAAAACATTAAGTCATGTCATATGACCTTTGACACTTATGATGTTATAGTAAGTGACCACTTAACTTCAAAAACACCTACAGTAAAAGCAAGAATAACTAAATATACAGACAAAATACTAGAGTAAAAAAACTCTACTCGAGTTACCAACCATTTATTTATTTGTTTATTTCGAAGCTTGCAGAGCGCACAGCTACCTCCAACAGAGGTGTACCGGCGCTAAACGCCGATACAAGGAGGTGTAGGCAGATTGCTGCGAGCTACAAATGCTAAGGAAGGCCAAAAAGCCAGGTTTTTAGAAGTCTACGGAAAACAGATTCAGAGTTGGCCTTCCTAATATGTTCGGGCAAGGAATTCCAAAGATAATCAGTTCTTACCGTGAATGACCGGCCACCTAACCTAGCTTTTGCAAAGCAGAGAGTAACTAAGAGTTCTTGATGATTGGATCTCAGGCTCCTCGTCTGATGGTATTTACGGAGTCTTTTCCTTAAGCAATGTGGGCCCGTTTCTCTGATTGCTCTGTATGCGAGAGTCAGAGCCTTAAATTCTATCCTCCTTTTTACTGGCAGCCAATGCAGGCTACGCAGATGGGCTGATATGTGGTGTCGTATCAGGATATTTCTAATGAGCCTGGCGGCTGCATTTTGTATAATCTGTAGCTTCCTGATCAGGTAGTCTGGCAAACCCGAATACAAACTATTAGCGTAGTCCAGCTGAGACGTGATCAGTGCGTGGACCACCGTTTTTCTACAGTCCATGGGTAAGAGATGGAGAAATCTCCGTAGGGACTTCATTTTCCAAAAACATGAAGAAGAGACATGGCTTATCTGAGTCTTACATGAAAGGGCAGAATCAAACTTGAACACCAGGTTCCTAGCAGAGGACACAGGTTGAGGGGGAGGATTGAGCTCGGATGGCCACCATAAGTCCGATTGTGGAGGGGATGGCTGGTTAAAGAACAGGACCTCCGTTTTATCAGTGTTCAGCCTCAGACAGTTGTCGGTCATCCAGGCTGAGATGTCGATCAGACACTGTTTAAAGTTTGAGAATGCTGCCTCGGAATAATCCCTAAAGGAAAACACAAGCTGGGTATCATCAGCATATGAGATGACACTTACACCGTGCTGTTCGATTAGCGGGGCTAAAGGGGCAAGGTAAACATTAAAAAGAGTCGGGCTTAAGGCCGAACCCTGGGGAACTCCACAAACTATAGGACGCGGGGATGAGATGTGAGGATGCAGCAATATTTTCTGGGACCGGTCTTCAAGAAAGGAGCCAAACCAAGATAGAGTGGTCCCCGTCACTCCCAGTTGTCTGAGTCTATCCAGAAGGATCATGTGTGACACCGTATCAAACGCTGCAGACAGATCTAGCAGCACAAGCATTGCACAGTGACCATTATCCATGGTCTCCCGGACTGTCTCAGCTACTTCAAGCAGCGCTGTCTCAGTGCTGTACCCTGACCTAAATCCAGACTGGGAGTCGTGGAGAAGTTTGTTGGATTCTAGGAATTCGGATAACTGTTTCTGCACTTCCTTCTCCAGGATTTTAGCAGGTGCCGGCAGGAGGGAGATGGGCCTAAAATCTTTCAATTCTGCCGGGTCTGCATCCTCTTTCTTGAGGATGGGTTGAACGAGTGCAGTTTTCCAGACCGAAGGATAAATGCCTGCTTTCAGAGATTAATTCCAAAGTAGATTTAAGTGGGGGTTGAGTAGTGGGGCCAGAAGTTTAAAAAACCTAGCTGGACAAGGGTCTAATGGAGATCCGGATTTCGTTTTTTCCAACTGAGTGAGAGAAGCCTCAAGGCTGAGGGGTCTAAATTCTGACCAAGTATGAAGAAGGCGAGAAGAGGGCAAAGGTGTAGTTGGTAATTCCCTCAAGGCGAATGAAGAGTAGATGGTTTGAATTTTCTCTTGAAAAAATGCTGAGAGGCCTTTGCAGAGGGTGGCAGAGGGTACTATGTTACTATGCATCGAATCAGGTTTAGTAAAATCTTGAACAATCTCAAAAATTTCTTTTGCGGAGTTATTTGAAGATTTAATTTGGTTTGCGGCATAGTCCCTTATGGACTTACGCTTTAGTCTGTGAAAGTGTTTTAATGCTATTCTGTAAGCATTCTTAGACTCTATACTGTAGGTTTTCCGCCAGACCCGCTCGAGCTTCTTGCAGAGACTTTTCTCAATACGGAGTTCTGGTGTAAACCAGGGGGCCGTGGGTTTGTTTCTAGCCAATTTCATGGTTTTTATAGGAGCTATAGTGTCAAGGGATGATGTAACCCAGTGATTGAAGATAGTGGCATCACTGTTAGGTTCACCGGTCAGTAGTATAGGAGTATTTAGTAGAACAGGACCTATTGCTTCGGGTGTAATTTTCCTCCAATTCCTTCTATCTTCATAGACAGGTTTCACAAAGCTATTACACTTGGTCATAGACAGATTGAATGGTATGAGACTATGGTCTGACCAAGTAAGGGGGATAGGATCCCCAGTGGTTAGAGTTGGGATGTTGGAGAAGATAAGATCCAACATGTGGCCTGCTATGTGTGTAGGCATGGAGACCTTTTGAATGAGATTTTGCCCTTTAAGAGTGTCGGTCAACTGAGAGGCCAGGGGGCACTGCTCACTGTCCATATGGACATTAAAGTCACCCAGGACTATAAAATTCGCATATTTCAACGAGAGATTCGCGATAAAATTGCAAAGTTCCCGTAGCTCAACAGGTTTAGAGTCAGGGGGCCTGTAGACTAGTACTCCTGCAATAGAAGAGGTAGGGGAGATTTTAATACTAAAGGACATTGCTTCTATCAGACCTGTTAGTTCGATCTTTTTGTGTGAAATCTCCCAGTTATTTCTCGTGATCACAGCCAACCCACCCCCCAATCTATTGCCAGCTCTATTGACCGCAATTATTTTGTAGCCTACAGGGATGGCCATCTTTATATCAGGGTTGGAGCTCTCTCTCAACCAGGTTTCTGTGAGAAATATGAGATCCCAATCACTAGATACCAGCGTTAGCCAGACATCATCCGCGTGTTTGGGGAGAGACCTACAATTAATTAAACAAGCATTAATAGTAGGTGTAGAATTGGCAGACGATGTTCTAGAGGGTGAGGCCATATCCATGACCGTACACTCTTTTCCCAAGCACTCTTTATCGAACAAAGAGACACGTAGTACAGTGTGGGCCCTGGCCGAGAAGCACCTGTTCCAGTGTATCGGAATCCAGACATATTGGCTTTTGGCAACTATTTGATTTCAGCTCATAGATCTGTTCCCTGGACCACACTAATCTCCGAATCCGAATGGAAACGGGCAGCGTGGCTGGCGCGGGCCGGGCGCAGACGGGCTTGCCTTAGGCGCGCCAGCGGCGCGCATCCGCTGTCCCATCGGCTGATGTAGGGGAGCGTCAGACTAGCTCCGCCCTCTCTCAGCGCGCAATGGTGTCAGCTGTGAGGAAGTGAGTGAACTGTCCCGCCCTCCACACAAACGGCACCCGCCGCGGTGGACCAGAGCGTGGGACAAAGTGAATGTGCAAAATACGCAAGAGTACAGCAGGAAGTAAGTTTTAAAACAATTAAAATGTTTGTTAAAAATCACATATACCAGTTGCCCCTAGCAGTTTTAAAGCGTTCCTTGTAGCGCGAGCGGCAGCAGTGGCACTGACTTCTACCTTGCTCCGCTGCGCGTCCGCTGTCCCATCGGCTGATGTAGGGGAGCGTCAGACTAGCTCCGCCCTCTCTCAGCGCGCAACGGTGTCAGCTGTGAGGAAGTGAGTGAACTGTGCCGCCCTCCACACAAACGGCACCCGCCACGGTGGACCAGAGCGTGGGACAAAGTGAATGTGCAAAATACGCAAGAGTACAGCAGGAAGTAAGTTTTAAAACAATTAAAATGTTTGTTAAAAACCACATATACCAGTTGCCCCTAGCAGTTTTAAAGCGTTCCTTGTAGCGCGAGCGGCAGCAGTGGCACTGACTTCTACCTCGCTCCGCTGCGCGTCCGCTGTCCCATCGGCTGATGTAGGGGAGCGTCAGACTAGCTCCGCCCTCTCTCAGCGCGCAATGGTGTCAGCTGTGAGGAAGTGAGTGAACTGTCCCGCCCTCCACACAAACTGCACCATTAATTAAATAAGGTGCTGCCATGGTAGATGTGCAAGCATGGTGGACCAGGGCAAAGTAATCATAGACCAGCAGTACAGCATTGACATCTGCTCAGGCAAAATCGTTATATTCCCACACATAGTCTTGCATACCCCTATTAGATCTTCATAGGAATATCTGTGCAGGCTCTCCTCCTCAGAAATAGTCTCTACACAAGTTGCATGTCCAATCAGCTCACAAAGCATGCCAAATCCTGTGGGTTCTGCTTCTAACAACTGACTGTGTGCTGAAGACAGTGGGGTGTCTATTCTAGCAACATCATGCTTAGTTTAATGACTGTGTTGTGTACCATAGACGTACAGGCAAAACAAACATTCTAATAACTGTGATAGTTTTGTTTTACATGCACTTAATGTTTTGCATGTGTATAGCACACTCAATATCATTGTGTGGATTTAGTAATAATAGTAGTTTTGATGAGTGAGATCCTGTGCCTTTTCTCTGGGTATTGCAGCTGTGACAGCATGCCTTTTACAAGGCATCTGCAGCAAGCATTTAGCATGTGGAGTTATCGTACCACCTATAAAGTTATAGAAAGGTTATCTGAATAGGGTTCTCAGGCTATAAATGACATTTTCTGACTTAGATTAATCTAAATTGGAAACATTTATCCATTGGGTGCAGTGGCATTGCATGGATTGAAACGTTAAATTTGTGTTTTGAGAGATTTTTTATTAAAGTACATAACTGCCCTGAGATAGATGGTATGTTCATCTGAATGAATGTAAACAATGTGAACTGTCTATGTGCTTTAAGAAGAAACATTGTGCCCCAGTTGCTTTGCACTGTAGGAAGTGCATTGGTTCTTCTCTGACTGTATGCCCCTTCATCTGATATTCATAGATATTTCAAAAAGGTTTTCATAAAAAGGGCAAGATAAGGAGCCAAACTGTGTACACAGAAAACACACATGTATTTCTAAAAATATAATTTAAATGTTTAAAAATCATCCAGAACCCAATTGAGACGTTAGGGACTGTCCTGGGTGTGACATTGCTGGTCGAAACAAGATTTGTCGTGCTGGGAATCCCAAGTGAAGTGGACATCACCAGGGCCCAACTGAACTTTGCCTCCCTGGGACTGGTGGTGGCCAAGAGGGCTAAAGCCAGACGATGGGGGGTGGCTGAAAGTCCCACGGTCCAGGAATGGATGAGAGGAATGGACCTGTATATGGCCGCTGAACATACCACGTTCCTTGGTAGGGGATGCCCCAGGAAATTCCACAAAATATGGAGTCCATGGAGACGGCACTTTGGGCTTGATTTGTGGGAGGAGATGCAACAACCCACATCGCAAATATCTCAGGAGTCATCTGCGGCGAGGCACGAGGGGGGACTCCAATAGAGGGGACACACGGGCGACTACCACTACTATTTTCTAGACTTAAAAGGAATGTGTAGTTGCCTTGTAAGAGCACTGGTGTTGAAACAAACCAGCACGAAATAACAGGAATGGGGTTTACTATGTTGACGATGACGACGTTTTTGATGCGACCAATTACAATCGTTGTATTGTTTATTGTTTGTATTCAGCAATTTTTCGAAACAGAAAATAAAAATACATTTATTAAAAAAAAAAAAACATCCAGGAACCAAGCTGAATGAAAACATTTATCATTTGTCAGCTGGAATGTCCACCTTGGCTCTAACTTTAAGAAAAATGTTACTACACTGTTAGTACTAATATTTTGAGTGTCCACCCAACCCAATCTGTACATTTTTTATTTACAAACTCCCTTTTCATATATATGTTAGAACTTTTCATGTCAACTCTAAATAAATTATAGATACATATATTTAAACCTTACCAAGCTGTGGATCAACAATTGGTATTTCATGCGTGTAAAAATTAAATAAATCATCATGTGTCAACTTGCATTTCTTTTAACAGTCTATCGTACTGCATAAAGGCAAAAGGGAGCACCAACTGACCTGCTCAAGCCCCAGTGGTTTGTCTGTTGAAGTCCCTGGCTCAAGCTGACAGCTTGGCTTCATTGGCATCTGCACCAGTGCTTAATTTGAGCTGGTGGTTTCCGGTGCTCAGCACTGGCACTTAATAATCAACACCGTGCTTTTCATGAGCACCAGTTAAGCACATTCTTTCATGGTAGGCACGGGGAGATTAAGTGATTTGCCCAGAATCGCAAGATGTTGGGCCGACGCGAGACTCGAACCTTGTTCCCGGCTCCGAAGTCGGCAGCTCTGGCCATTGCGCCACATCCTCTCCCCACATTCATGGTTAGTAGTTGGTTCTGTTCTAGATGGCACTAACAGGAGAAATGGGCCGGTGCAAGCTGCATCCTGACGAGAGAACCAGCACTTATTTTTTTACAAATGAACCACTGATCTGCACAGATACAGCTTGTGGCTTTGCAGCCACTAATATGGTAAAGCCAAAGTAATAGGCCAAGATATTACTGCCACCTGTACTATGTTTAGCTCATTTCAAAGCATTTACCTCTATTAGTCCCATATTGCAAATGTTTAGAGTGTTGAGTAGTGCAAATCTAGATTTATTCCTGGGGTACATGTAGAAAGCGGAGGTCAAAGGACTCTCTTCTAATACATCAGAGAGCCCTCTCTGAGGTACCACCCACATGAGTTCATTCTTTCCTGGCTGAACTTGTGACCTCTGTCATTAAACTGCTTTGTCCTCCGACAAATGAGAGGCAGAGAACAAAAATCACAAGGCTTTATTAAGTATTTTGAGCATTTAAAGGCAATCTGTCTTGCATTTATTTTATTTTCAAAAAGCAAACGTAAATCAGTGAGCCCTTTCTGAATGTGGCCTGTTGAAACCAGCGGTAGCAAGGGTGCTGGTAGGGCGACCTCTAATTGACATCCATGGGCCCAATCACAACTGCAGGCCCCCCACAGAGGGACTGATTTGTATGTTGGTGGTAAGGATACTCTATCGCAACAGCGAGGGAGTGTCCTTGCCGCCGCCATGACAGTCCGTTTCTGCCATGGTTGGACCCATCTGATGGCCAGACAGAGTAAGGGCCATCAAAGACTGACCTCTATGTCCACCCACCTAATTTAGATGGGCGGACATACAGGTCAGTTTTAACTGCCTGACGGTAAGGGGCAGTAAAAACTGTCTAAATGCCATGGAAGATAACTTCCATGGTGAAGGAGGGCTTTTTTTTTTTTTTTTACTTTCAAAAACGAAATCCCAGTTTGGGGTTTCGTATTTGAAAATTAAAAAAATTTAACTTTGCCATATGGCTTCATCATGTTTGACGGAGCCGTACGGCAAAGTTACAATGCACTGATGGAAACCGCCTTGATGGCGTTTCCTGTAAATTCATTAAATGCCCAACTTCCTGACAGAGATTTATATATTTGATCGTCAGAACATCCGCCAGGACGAATGGAGTAATTTACTCAGTCACCATGGTGGAGGACGACCCGACCTCCAAAATATAAATCAAGCCCAGGATGACTAAAACTCCAGATTTTCATATATCAAGAGTGAATATGTTTATTAAAGGCACAGACAGAACTTTATGCTCATAAGTTAAAATGCTAAGCATTTACACGACTTAGCTTTTAAATTGTTACTTTCAATTTTTAAATCCCAATTATTTTCAGAGCATTCATATATGCCTTAATTAACTGTCCCTCTGAGTCAAGGCTGTGGTAAATTATTACAGAGGGTATTACTGCCATCAAAAGACGACTTAGAGAAACAAATAGACAATAAAAAGCACCATAATTCTTGCATCAATGTGAGATATCAGACTCTACCAACTTCCATGCAGTTGACTTAGAAACAATCAGCCATGTCCCGTATTCACCTTAAACTAAACCCACCGAAGACCAGAAGGGACAGGCCGGATGAAAATGAGAGCTTACAAACTTCGCATACTAAGATGTAACCCTCTGTGGTCATGTACTGCTAGCTAGTTACTAGATCTCAGTGAACCTTGGTTGCTCAAAGTGCAAGAGGCCATTTTTGGGCAACTATTTTAGAGCCTAATCTGTGAAAATGATCTCTTTTAAAAACTCTCTACAAAAAAATATTAATATGCGATGTGCCTTTCAGAAGTCATCAAAACTACCCATCCATATTTGTACTAGAGCTAATTGACAAATGTACAATGTTTAATCTTCAATCTGAAAATTACTTTTCCAAGTAAAAATAAATTAGTAACAAAACAAATATCCTAGCCAATCAGTGACCATATCCAAATTATGAAAGGATTCTAAAGAATGTAGTTTTAACATGCAGTGGGAACAAATTCTTTAAAAGGGCACTAAATATATCACAGTGCATTACTGGGAACTGTGTGGTTTTGGCAGATTAGGGTGTTACAAATAACTACATTCTCAAGAATGTCGTAATGCATCAACTTTTACTTACTATAATGTTTCTGAATTACTGCGAACAGTCTATTCAATTGATTAAAAATGTATTTATTAAAATAATGTAAGTTGATTTTTCTCTCTTTTCTCCAAATTGTAACTTTTCTACTCAATTGTATCATAAATAGTCTGTGTAGCAGCAATCCTGAAAGTGTGTTTTCTAAATCAGCACATTTATCAGTACAATTTACAAAGAAAAATGGCCATCCTATTCCCAGTGAGTACTCTCTACGGGCAGAGTGGTCATTTGGATATTAATCCACTGAGCAATATCTTAAGCCACTGGGAAGGTGTTAAACTCATGTCCCTAACCTTGAAGCTATGTGAGGACAAAACTCCGCCACACGAGTAAACCAGGATGAGCCATTAGGAAACATACTGGCAGTGAAAATAAATGTGGCCTGCTAACACACAGTATTTAGGGAAAATATACTAATGACACTTTCAAATATTCACTTCTACAGTGCAAGTGTAAAATTTCATGTTTTAACAACAGTACATCAAAATTGACATGAAAAAACATTGTTTACTGCCTTACAGATTGCATGTTACAATGACTTTACATATGGAAACAACTTTCCTGAGTCAGGTGGCCTCTTCAATGTCCTTTTACCTAACTGCACAAATTCTACTATCCAGGTTTTGGTTAAATATATTTTTCAAAATAAATATACTGTGCAGTGTAATATGCTATTATTACAATTACTGAAGGTGTTGCAAGTATTCTGCTCAGGAACAGAACTATGCTTGGGACCATAGAGACTGAGTCACCATACCACCACAACGGTACCTATGGGCCCGAAACTGACTAACTTATAGTACCTCACTTGCCCTCCTAACCTTCCCAGAGAGACAAGTGATTTGGCACCCGAGAACACAACACTCTCGACCCTCTCAGGGATCACGGTAGCAGGTCATCCCCTTTCGTTCTCTCACTTGTACTTGTCCACAATACATCAAAACGAGGCACGAAGGAAGCTTACAATATTTATTGAAACTATTGTGCTCTAATATGCAACAACTGCGCCACAACTAGAAAACATATGCAGGTCAGTAATGACATTAGCATGATTAACTGACCATATACAATGAAAGGCCCTGCCATATTAGCTGACAGATTTGCCTAAACCCACCCCCACTATAGAAGCAAAGTGTTATTTTATAGATCTCTGGGAGTAATGGCGAACCCCAGACCTTGGCATACATAGATGGCTGTTCTACATCTCAGCTGACGCAGCCCTTTCGTTCAAGGGCCTTTGCTCTGCCTACAAGTATCCACTCTGAGTGTTTTCAAAAAGACATGTCCCGGGTTATATGGCAAAACATGTGTGATCAAAAACAGCAGCTGGGTTTCTCTATTATGTCTAGGTGCTAGTGTCCGACCACAGAGAATAACAAGGAGCAATTTTGTTTGACCTTGCATGGGGTGTTCCGACTAAATCCCAGGAAAAGAACAAAATACAAAAGCATGTGCTGACTATGTGTGAAAAATACAATGCGACACAAAAACAAGCGTGACATTTAATAACATGGGCAAAGCAAATGTGGCCTACAACGTGCATAATTAGGCTAACATAGGAAAAACGACAATGGGCTGGCTATATATGGGGAAAACATGACAAAGGAGAGTGTGGAGCATCATGACCCCCTCTCATTGCATTATTTCTTGTGAGCCAGAAGCCCTCTCTGCACTCAACATAGAATATTACACTTTGCACATCTGCAGATACACTATTTATTGTGCACTTGACTGACAACTGTGCAAGAACGTCTGTAAATAGTACCCATTCATTGCGTTAACTCCAGGAGTTGTAGAAAAAAATTCTTGTGAGCTTAAAGCCGCAATATCCTCTCAACTGTCAAAAACAAACAAGAGATGACTTGTAAGTTGACGAAATTTTAATAAAAAAGATTTTAAAAAGAGAGAGATGAAGCTGACCAACATTTGATATGATTATAATGCTTTTTACAGCTGTCTGGCGAATTATAGTGAAAATCCCAGACAGTGTAGAGATTCCAGAGCAGGATGGAGCAGTTTAACTTTTGAAAGTAGTTAGAGAAGGCAAATGGGGCCAATAATAGCCATCCAATGAATATTTTTTTAAATTTGGAATTGGGTAAATGGTGTGGGAGCTCCAGCACATAAAAGGCTTGTGTATATGGTATGATACAACTGAATAAAAATGTCCTGACTGTGGGGGCATGCCCCGTGACTTCGAACTTGACAGGTAAACCGTGAACTTAGTGGTACAGCACAAGTAAATTATGAACTTGTGTTCTCTTTTTATAGTTCTGGTTATGTAGTACTAGCAGAAAGGAATATGCCTCTTTTTTCCGCTTTCCCTCACCCCGCATGTTGTTACAGCGCGGTCGTTACAACGACCGCATTGTAACAACGCATACCATTACCCCGCAAGTCGTAACAATGACTTGCGGAGGGGGGCGCTGGATGTTGGAATAGTATAATTTACTATTCCAACTCCAGTCTATGCGGACAGTAGGGAAGGTGTTGGATTTTAAATCCAACACCTTCTCCCCCCTCCGCAAGTCGTTGTAACAACTTGCGGGGTAATGGTATGCGTTGTTACAACGCGGTCGTTGTAACGACCGCGTTGTAACAACATGCGGGGTGACGGATGCGGAGTAAGGGGTGTTTACCAGCAGAAAGAGAAGGCAGTCACGTGTTTCTTACAGTATATCTTTTTTGTGGGTCAAATCCTTCTGGCTCCCTTTGATTCACCTCTTTTGTTAAACTGTACTGAGTAGTTGTTCACAGGACCCTTCATGGAGAATTGTCTGCACTGGAAAAAGCTTGGAAAATTTCTGTTCCTTCCTAATATACAGAAAAGTGTAGTTCTCCCGCTGAAGAAACTTCACAAAAGTGAACACATATAGCAAACAGTGCCATGCAAGTGGATCAAGGTGAGGACACCCTTTCTGAAGGGTTAAAAGAGGCTTTGACCTTTAAGGCTATTGGTCTTCAATGGACTGTGAAAGAAACGAGTAAAATCAGATGCTACCAGAATTGAAAATGATACACCGCCTAGAAGTAGGTGAACAAAAGCACATGGGCAGAGTGGAGCTCTTGTACAAAAAGAGGAAAATAAATTCTTCTTTATGAGATACAGAATTTTCAAATAACCCTCAAGTCCACAGAAAGAAGGAATGGCTCTATCCATGTTTCAGATATCTTCTAACTTTATCAGTAAGTGTTCTCTGGTCACAGAAGCTCATGTTGACTTGGTATTTATCATTGTCTCTTTCAAAAGCGGCGAGGCGAGGTCGCCATAACCCTGCTCGTTCATGAAGATGATTGTGCCAGCAGCAGGATCTACGAATGATTCACAAAAAAATATTGTCAGCCGACTGGTGATTCAGGAAATGTGCGAACCTTAGCGAAATGTCATGAGAAAAGTGTAACACCCAGTAAATGAATACCACTCCTTTCTCAAACACATTTATATTACAAAACCGACTGCTGTTGGTTTGATGCAGGCTACTACACTCATTTTTTGTGGTGGATTAAATTTCTGCAAGACTGAAAAAAATATCAGAAACTGTAGTTGCCTAATATAATTGTTTCTAGCAAATAGACCGCAAACCGCATTTTTAAACACATGCCCCAAATACTCGCCTGAAATATATTCTTTGGAAAGCTTACCTTTTCATTCCAAAGTTCATTCAAGTTCAAAGAAAAGTCAAAAGCTCTGACTCAATCTTGTCCGGTACTGTCCCATGCATCACTACAGATAATATTTAAATAAACCCTGGGAAAACGTAGAAATGAAGTTACACATAAAAAGGCAAAGCAGACAGTGCCAGTTTTGCATAATAAATTGGTCAGGATCATATTATTTAAAGGTGCAAAAGAACAACCGATAAAAAAACAGTGCAAAAGAATTAAATAAACCCTCACAGCTTGACCTGTAACAATAACGCCCTAGCGAGGAAGAGAAAAAGCAATACAGTGCATGGAAAACATGCCTGCTCATTTGCCATGACTGCCAGCATTACTTGTTAATTTACATCCAAATTTGAGATAAGTTGAAAACGTATCCTAAATAAAGTGTAAACATAGACATCTGCTCTGAATGCACCAGGGTTAACATATTTTAGAGCAAGAATAGCAAGCTTGCTCTTTATGTTCACAATGCCAACTATGACATGTCAGGATAGAAGGGACATGGATGTACAACCTGCCAAGAAGGGATGAATCACAACAGTGACACTACGGTATTTGCTTCTCAACATGTCACAAGGAGCCAGCAGCATAATGCAAAATGACCCACCCTTCGCCCCCTTGCAGAATGTGATGAGAGGCGCCTGGGTCTCCCATATCTCACCGATATTCATCCGCCTCAGTGTGAAAGGGGCGCCCCCTGCAGGGCTGGCAGGGGCCGGCAACAAGCCCGGGGAAGAATTAACATCAGGTCCAAGCAGCACTGAAAAGCATCACACATACACTGGACGAGTCACAGACCCATACAATTGCAAATCAACAAAGGTACGTGGCATACCCTTTCAAAGACAACTCACTTGAACATTGGCCACATGCTTGCCTGTCAATGATTTTATTACAATACCGGAAGCTATCATTAAGAGGTAACTCCTTAATCCTTCACCTTTGCAGCACTTCAAAGAACATTAACAAGTTCAACAGTCCAAACCACACATGAAACCCAGGCATCCCCCGATATTCCTCCTCTTCGTTATGCTGCTCTTCTTAAGATAAGTATTTTTATAAGTATTCGTTTGAATGTGTATTTTTGCAAAAGAAAACATGAGGAATGGTGCAAACATTAGCAGAATGAATAAGTTTACATTCAAAGGTTTAGGCATTTCAAATTTATGGAAGCTTTAGGTTCGGTTAGTATGTTTGGTTAGTGCTGAGGATTTTAAGTTTCTAAGGCTGAGATGGACTTTCCTAGGCTGGGATTTTTGTTTTGCAACTTCAATAACCAGATTCCAGAGTATTCTCTACAAAGCCCACGCTTATCATTTGGTATGGGTGCGAGCACTGAAAATGTATTGAGATGCTTGAGGGTTTCGGTACTCGATGGGGTACAGCAGCGCGAGCAAGCAAGAGGTGGTCTGATCATTGATGTTCTAGGTTGTTCTTAGGAGCATTTAACGCAAGGATGCTGCCTGACATCACAGGTTTAATGTAAACCTTGCATCGTGACAGTTTGCCACCATTTTGGAATGGGCCAAATGTTTTTGCAAAACATAAAGATTCAGGGCCCTATTTACATTTTGAACGCACAGAGAGAACTCCGCTAAGAACGAAGGCGAGAGAAGGGCAGATTAAATAGCAGGTATCCTTCTATCTCAGTTTGGCAATTTCAGACCGTTTTGGAAGGAGAAAAAAAAACAATAGCTCACCCTAAAACATCAAGCAGTGAGTGCTCTAATAATTTGGGACAAGAAGAAATTTTAAAGACCTTGATCTTGAAGGAAAAGAAGGAAATGATCAGTGGAGCAATGGAAGAAGTTTTTGGTATGAAGAGCAGGAATGGAAAATCTGAGAAGGAGTGCTGGTCTTTGTCTGATGAGGATGAAGCAGAAAGGATACAGAAAGAATGGAAAGTGGTTAAAGAAAGTAGCCATGTGAAGATTACAACAACAAAGTGAAAAGTAAGGAAGTTATGGAGAAGTCTGCGTGTTCAGCAAGCAGCTTAACACTGTCCACTGCTCACGCAAAGTTATTAGCAGTACCAGGGGTGTTCAGGTAAATCCTAAAGAAGGAGAAAACTTTGATCAGATTAATTTGTATCATTTGTATATGATGAATATATTTTAGATCTGCATGCCGTGATAACGTGCATTAATCAGTCTTAGACAGTTCGGTCTCTTCATGTATTTATTCAAGGCCCTTGACACGGGGCTCTTCCCTTCAGCCCCTTCTCTAACTTTCCTGTATACATTCTATTTTACCCCAACCACATAACTCCAACATTCTATTATCTCACAGTACATGTTACATCATCTCAGACGCTGAAAGTTGTCAGTATGAGGATCTAGATGTAAACACCTTCGATGGAGGAAGCAAAGGAGTTTTGAAGGATACAGAAGGGCACTTAATATTTAGTCCTTCAGATATTAGGAATTGAGAAATGCACAAAGGTGGCCTATACAGCACATAGGCCACTATATCAAAGAATAGATTATGAAACTGTTGGACAAGAAAGTCAGTGGGATTATGAAGCATAGTTTGGAAGACACATTGTAGAGGAGAAGGTGTGCAGAACCCCACATTTGGTCCAGAAATATTAACGTTCCTGTTCAAGACAGGGAGAGTTCCTATGAAGAGAAGTCTTAAGCTAGGGGATTTAGCAAATAAAGAGGTTAGCAAAAGGGAAAAGGGTTTGTTCAGAGTAGGAATGGTTAAAAGTATAGGAACATATGTAGCCCTGGACAAGACCCAGTGTTTATAGCGGAGAGTTTATGAAGGTTAAAGTGTTTTTGCACAGACTGGGAGAAGGGGACAGTTTTCTGGCCAGGCCTTTTCAAAGTCACAGCATCAAAATCAGGAAGGAGGATATGTCCATTGATTTCAAAGCACCGCAGATTTTTTACCAAAGCGAGGAAGAGGAGGTAGAGGTGGAAGCCTTAAAAATAAAGGCCAGTCAACCAGTTGATTTTATGGTGAGGAAAGGATTATGGTATGGCGAAAGGGTGGCGTTGTCCGAAGAGCAAGGACAGAGTTAGATTTGGTGGTTGGAGATTCAGGAGGCATTTAAAGGGCATACAGTTTCTGGCATAAGGCCCAAGCTTGCTCTAGAATCCAATGCAAGCAATATAGTATCTCAGGAGACAGAATTAAAGTGGCAGTGGAGGGAGAAGCAGCAACACAAATTTTTGGAAATGTAAGCAGGTCTGCTTGCCTTGAGAAGTTTCAGGGAGAAGTTCAAGAGTTGTACAGTTCTGCACAGGGTGGACAATGTTTCAGCTGTGAGTTACATAAACAGATTAGGAGGAACAGGATCAAGGCAGTTGTTGGGTTTGGGGCTAAGGGGATTTTGTTTGGAACACAAGATTTCTTTCCATGCAGAATATTTACCAGGCTGTGAGAATGGTGTCAAAGACTTGAGAGACTGGAGGATAAATATTGAAGTGCTGGGTCTGGTGGCTTAGTGGACTAGTGCATCCACTGCAGGGGCCTGTGTTCGACCTCATGGTCACAGGTTCAAATCCCGGCGGGTCCACTCAGCCTTTCATCCATTTGAGGTCGATAAAATGACTACCATTGCGTTGGGTTACAATAAACATCTGTTATTCAGCGCCTTGAGACCCATGGGTGATAAGTGCGCTTTACAAATACAAGTGTTATGTTATGTTATGTTGGGAGGGTCCAAGAGATATGGGGTGGAATGGAAATAGATTTGCTTGAGAGCAGGAGGACAGATCCGGTGGCTCCAGCAGAGGATGCGTTTTAACAAGATTGGATCATGCCTTTCCCCTGTTTATGATGATTCAAAGAGTGCTGATGAATGTGAGGAGACCGTAATGTCAGGTACTGTTAGTGACCCGCTTCTGGGTTTACCAGTCATGGTTTCCAGAAGACATTGAGTTGGCATTGGAAGAAACATTTTTAGTATTAGCTTCACAAGGACTGCTGGAAGAATGCGGAGAGGAACAGCCTGTGGAACTGACGGGGGTTCTCAACTTTCATGTCTAGAGGATATCCCTAGATTAAAGTGCAGATATACAAAAGCCTGGTAAGTTTGGGTTTGTTGGTGCATAGAAAGGCACTGGATCTCATGGAGGCATCTGCTGTAGTGGTAGCAAATTTTTGGCAGAGCAGTTTGAGAGAGATTTGTGTTACAGGAACAGTAAATTGTGATAGGTGAGTTAAAGCGGTAGGTCATGCTTTTTTTAGGAATAGATCGGTCATACAAGACACTTTGGTGAGCAGTCATGAAGGTAATGCCTTTAAAGAGACCACCAAAGACCAGGTATGAGTGTGTGTGGAATGCCAGCTTGGTGCTTCATCCGTTCTAGAAGCGGCCAATATATAGATATCTGGCTTTAAGATAATTGTCTTGGTATAATATCACTTTGTCATGTTTCTTTTTATTCAGGGGAGTATCGGATGTTAAAGCCTTGGATATGGGTAATAAGTTCTATTACCCAGAAAGAATGCATTTTGAGGGCTGGAGGAGGATGAAAACTATGTCTGAGAAATATTTTATCCTAGTTTTTAAAATTAGCCTCCATTTTGTGTGGATTAATGTACACAGGAATATAGATGAGGGAATCTGGAGTACAAAAGTGATGGACTTAAACAGCTTTTAATATATTTTGTTAAACAGAACAAGCCAGTGTCTTCAGTAACTATTACAAAATAGGTTAAAGTGATGATGCAGGAAGCAAGCGGGCCTGTTGAGGTTTAAAGCACATTCAGTGAAAGCAACATTGGCTAGCAAGGCTTTCCTTTCAGTGAGAAGCTTGGAGGAGATTCTAAAGGCCAGAGATGGGGAGTGTGATTGCTAAGTGTAACATAAAACCACTGGAGCATGTTGCAGGTGTTGCTCAAGAGCCTTTGAACATGCAAAATGATAGCATCTGTCTTGTAATAAGATGGTAATTTCCAAAGCAGTGTCTAGAGGATTTCCATATTATTATAACTAAGGAGGCTAGCATTATCTCTTCCTCCATTGTCTTGAAGTGAAGTGGGGATTTTTTTTTTTTAGGTGTCAGAGAATTCAGTAGTTAATTTGAATGTAGCTGTTTTATTGATTAAGATATGGTTTATCAATTGTAAAAGGGAGTGAAAAATGGGAACAAAAAGAAAGTCAAAGGATGAGACTGGGGGGTTATCGTTTATTTATGTGTTTCAGAGGGACACTTTGTTGTGAAGATGTCTTCAGTAAGAAGTCATGTATGTGCTGTAGTGGGCAACATATGCAGAAGAGGTTTGGAAATGGAAGAGAAAAGGAGTGTTTGCAGCACCCATAACTAACAATGTTGTGGGGAGCCTATATTTAATGGGTGGTTTTGATATCCTTACTTGATCTCCACTAGTCAAAAATATTCTCACCCACCGCTTCTCCACATATGTTCCACATAAACACACCAACATGCTTCTGTCACTCTGCAAAGGAAAAGTCTCCAATAAACATGACATCCATACTCTTTCTCCCAAAAAATCCAGGCCCCATACACCTACCCACTATTTTTTAGCGTTAGCTTTGTCCTTTTTTAAGTCGGACATTAGCAAAGCCCTTTTGCTTTTGATTATATATCTTGATCAGCGGGCTCGTGGAGATTCCTTTGTGTGATACTCCTTGCATCGTGATATATATCTCTATATATATCTATATAAAAATATATATAGATATATATAGAGATATATATATATAGTCACTGAAAAAAATAAGTTAAAGTAGCGCTATAGTTAGACGAAATGTTCAGTGACAACATAACATTTTATACTAAAAAAACACAGAAATTCGCCAGTTACAGTTCTAGTTATAGCAAGTAAATATAACTCGTACCCTAAGGTAACTATAACTCGGGTCCCCGCCATAAACAGTTTTCTCATCAATAATTTAATTGCAAATGTTGCAGTGATATTATCAATGATGTGATAGAAGATGCCATGAATAATGTAATGTGTTGGGTAATAGTGCATGGCGAGGGCGCTAATTATAGTTACCTTAATCAATCAATCAATCATATCATTTGTAAAGCGCACTACTCACCCGTGAGGGTCTCAAGGCGCTGGGGTGGGGAATGCTGCTACTGCTCGAAAAGCCAGGTCTTGAGGAGTTTTCTGAAGGTCAGCAGGTCTTGGGTCTGCCGTAGGTGGATGGGGAGGGTGTTCCAGGTCTTGGCGGTGAGGTGGGAGAACGATCTGCCACCGGAGGTCGCTCTTCGGAAGCGGGGGACAGTGGCGAGGGCGAGGTCGGCGGAGCGGAGCTGGCGGGTGGGGGTGTAGAAGTTGAGTCGTCTGTTGAGGTACGTTGCTCCGGTGTTGTGGAGTGCCTTGTGTGCGTGGGTGAGGAGTTTGAAGGTTATCCTCTTGTTGACCGGGAGCCAGTGCAGGTCTTTCAGGTGGGGTGTGATGTGGCTGCGGCGAGGGATGTCGAGGATCAGGCGTGCAGAGGCGTTCTTGATGCGTTGGAGCAGTCTCAGGAGTTTTGCCGAGGCTCCTGCGT
The DNA here is from genome assembly GCA_963921515.1 of Calotriton arnoldi. NCBI lineage: Eukaryota > Metazoa > Chordata > Amphibia > Caudata > Salamandridae > Calotriton > Calotriton arnoldi. Next base: position 1,729,139 of record CAWUFW010002503.1, on the reverse strand, counting down.
AGAGGGCATTTCCGTAGTCCAACCTGCTGCTGACGAGGGCCTGGGTGACCGTTCTTCTCGTTTCAGTGGGGATCCACTTGTAGATCCTGCGGAGCATGCGCAGGGTGTTGAAGCAGGCGGAGGAGACTGCGTTGACCTGTTTAGTCATGGAGAGGGTGGAGTCGAGGATGACCCCTAGGTTGCGTGCGTGGTCGGTGGGTGTTGGGGCAGTTCCCAGTGCGGTCGGCCACCAGGAGTCGTCCCAGGCCGAAGGGGTGGATCCGAGGATGAGGACCTCTGTCTTGTCCGAGTTCAGCTTCAGTCGGCTGTTCCTCATCCATTCAGCGACGGCCTTCATTCCTTCGTGAAGGTTGGTTTTGGCGGTGTGGGGGTCCTTGGTGAGGGAGAGGATCAGCTGGGTGTCATCGGCGTAGGAGATGATGTTGAGGTCGTGCCGACGGGCAACGTGGGCGAGCGGTGCCATGTAGATGTTAAACAGAGTTGGGCTGAGGGGTACGCCGCAGATGATCTCGGTGGCTTCGGAGCGGAAGGGGGGGAGGCGGACGCTCTGTGTTCTGCCGGAGAGGAAGGAGGTGGTCCAGTCCAGGGCCTTGTCTTGGATCCCGGCGTTGTGGAGGCGTGTTCGTAGTGTGTGGTGGCAGACCGTGTCGAAGGCGGCTGACAGGTCCAGGAGGATGAGGGCCGCCGTTTCTCCGTTGTCCAGCAGGGACTTGATGTCATCGGTGGCGGCGATGAGGGCAGTCTCGGTGCTGTGGTTGCTGCGGAACCCGGACTGGGAAGGGTCCAGGATGTTGTTCTCCTCGAGGTAGCGGGTCAGTTGTTTGTTGACGGTCTTCTCGATGACCTTTGCCGGGAACGAGAGCAGGGAGATGGGCCGGAAGTTCTTGAGGTCCTTGGGGTCCGCCTTGGGTTTCTTGAGTAAGGCGTTGATCTCGGCGTGCTTCCAGCTTTCCGGGAAGGTTGCTGTCTCGAAGGAGGTGTTGATGACTTTCCGGAGATGGGGTGCGATGGCTGTGCTGGCTTTGTTGAAGATGTGGTGTGGGCATGGGTCTGACGGAGATCCGGAGTGGATGGTGTTCATCAACTTGATGGTGTCGTCGTCGTTGATGTTGGTCCAGGAGAGCAGGCGGATGGTGGTCGTAGGGGCGGAGGTCTCAGTGGTTGTCGGGGCGGGCGTGGCGTTGAAGCTGTCGTGGATGTCTGCGATCTTGCGGTGGAATAAGGTGGCCAGCGAGTTGCACAGGTCTTGCGAGGGTGGGACGTCGTTGGTGTTGGAGCTGGGGTTGGAGAGTTCCTTCACGATGTTGAAGAGCTCTTTGCTGTTGTGCGCGTTGTTGTCTAGGCGGTCTTTGAAGGAGGCCCTTTTGGCGGATCTGATGAGGTGATGGTGTCTGCGGGTGGCGTTCTTGTGGGCTGCGTGGCTGTCCGGTGTTCGTTCACGGAGCCAGATCTTCTCCAGCTTTCGGCAGGTTTGCTTGGAGGCCCGGAGGTCTTCAGTGAACCAGCTGGCTTTCTTGTTGGTGTGACTGTTGGAGGGTTTCTTGATCGGGGCGAGGGTGTTGGCGCAGTCGTTGATCCACTGTCTGAGGTTGCGGGCGGCGGTGTCGGGGTCGGTGGGGTCGGCGGGTGGGCTCTGGCCGAGGGTGGTGGTTAGCTGGTCTTCGGTGACTTTGCTCCAGCAGCGGCGGGGCATCTGTTGGGTGCGGTGGTGCGTGGTGGGTTTCTTGAAGGTGAAGTGGATGCAGCGATGGTCAGTCCAGTGGAGTTCGGTGGTGTGGTTGAAGGAGACGTGGGGGCTTGCGGAGAAGATGGGGTCAAGCGTGTGACCGGCGGAGTGGGTGGGTGTTGTGACGAGTTGTCTGAGTCCGAGGTTGGCTAGGTTGTCGATCAGGGTGGTGGAGTTGGTGTTGTTGTTGTTCTCGAGGTGGAAGTTCAGGTCCCCGAGGAGGATGTAGTCCGTGGAGGCGAGGGCATGTGTGCTGACGAAGTCGGCGATGGAGTCGCTGAACTGTGGTCGGGGTCCGGGGGGTCTGTAGACGAGGGTTCCTCTGAGGGTGGTGTTGGGATCGGTGTGGATCTGGAAGTGCAGGTGTTCGGCGGTGCTGAGGGTGTCGTCGGTGTTGGTCGAGACTCTGAGAGTGTTCCTGTGGACGATGGCGATTCCTCCTCCTGCTCCGTTGGTGCGGTCCCTGCGGGTGATCTTGTAGCCTTCCGGGACGTCTATGGCTATGTCGGGTGCCGAGGTGGGGTTCAGCCAGGTCTCCGTCAGGAAGGCGACGTCTGGGGAGGTTGAGTCGAGTAGGTCCCAGAGTTCAACGGCGTGTTTGCGGGCGGAGCGGGTGTTGAGAAGGATGCATCTGAGGTGGTTGGGTTCTTTCCTGGCCGGCGGCATAGTGGGGCGGATGCTTGTGAAGCTGCAGTTCCGGCAGGTGAAAGCTCAGTGGGTGCGCTTCGGGGCGGCCAGGAAGCAGGTGTGTGATCGTCCGGTGTTGAGTGCGTGGAGGGATCTGGCATCGTAGCGGTGTCGGGCGTCGTGGCGTTCGCGGGGTCCAGGGGTCCTGGCGCTGGGCGCGGTCCAGGCGCGGACGGGCGCCGACAGGCTTGCCTTAGGCGCGCCTTCGGCGCGCCAGTGGCACGCCCGCTGCGCGGCCTCCATATGAGGGGATGTGGAAGGGAGGAGCAGCTGGGAGGCGGGGCGGCGAATGGGATTGCAGGGGGGCGGGCCGCAGGGACGCAGCGGCGGGAAAAACGGGCGGGGGCCGCGGGAGAACTGGGCACAGGCATGAGTTATAGCTACTGGTGACTTTCTGTGTTTTTTTGTTTGTTTAAATTGTTACATTGTCACTGAACATTTAACCTATTTATAACGTTACTTTAACCTTTGTTTTTTTCAGTGAATTTCCAGGTTATTTTTTTAACGTAAAGTAATATTTTGTTACCATATGTAAAGCCAACCCCCTGGCAGGGCCCAATCCCCCATAAGCAGCCAACCCCATGCTGCGAGGTTGGCCACAGGGCCTGGCTTGCCACAAGGACCCGCGGTAAACCCCCCGTAGGCAGCCAACCCCATGCTGCAGGCCCTGTGGCCAACCCACCTGGAGGCAGCCAACCAAACACTGCCATCCCCCAGGGCTAAAATAAATATATTAAGGGGAGGGAATCCCATCCCCCAGGGCTAAATGCAATTAAGAAAGGGAAGGGGGGCTTATTGCCTCTCTCCCTGTGCTTCATTATGCCCCAGGAACCCCATCCCCAGGGGCCTCTCTTTATAATAGGTGGGTGGCCTGGTGCCTACCCGGAGCACCCACCAACCAACCAACATGCTGGCAACATAGGGGGAGCCCCAGGGAACCTGCGGCCCCAGCCGGCTCCCTGCACAGTGTGGGAGCTGGCTTTGATCCCGCCTGGAGGAAGCAGCTATTCATGCTTGCTCCCACTGGGCAGGAGCAATATGTGTTCTGTTTCCCTGCCTGCAGGAGTGCGGGCAGCTAAACATAACAGAAATCTGCTCCCAGCCGCAGGAGCATTTGTAAATCTCCTGCTGGCTGGGAGGAGACTGGCTCCTGTTTGGCGGGAAATGTAAAAATGCTCCCACCAGACGGAAGCAAACATATGTTTCCCTGCCTGTAGTAGTGGGGGCGGGGAAACTAGAGTGTCCAGGGTGTGGGCTCCCCGGGACATAGTCACTTAGCTGGTCCCGAGGGATGGGGTCCCCGTGGCCTTTAAAGAACCCCTCGCTTTTAATAATTGTGACGACCATCTGGGACCCCACCAGCAAGCCTAGGGGGCAGGGCATCCGTACCCTGTCCATTATGTCTTTTTTTGCTTTTTTCTTAGGATTCGGGACAGAGTCCCAAATCCTAAGGTGGCTGCCACCATTTTCTGGTTGAAATGGTGGCAGCCAATCACATCTTAGAAGGAGATCTATCAGCCCAGCGGATCCTCTGCGGCGTGATATATACAATTTCTATTAACCTTAATTTATCTGAAACTACTGAAAGGATTCACATCAAAACACAAAAAGCACTCTTTCTGGACCAAGATCTATCTTTCTGCCAAATTTGGGGTAAATCTGTTCAGCGGTTTGGGCTGTAGCTGTGTCTAAAGTTCCTATAGAAAAATTAATGGGGAAAATGCATTTTGGGACCCCCTTTTTCTTGGCCCCTGCATGCCGGATCAATCAGGGGTTTATATAGCGCACTACTCACCCGTGAGGGTCTCAAGGCGCTGGGGGGGGGAGGGGGGGCAGCTCCGGATCAGTCGAAGAGCCAGGTCTTGAGGTCCGTCCTGAAAGTGTGCAGGGTTGGGGAGCGTCTGATGTTCACGGGGAGCTTGTTCCAGGTCTTGGCTGCGATGTAGGAGAAGGCTCTCCCGCCTGCTCTGTTTCTGCGGATGCCGGGGACCTCTGCCACGGCGAGGTCGGCGGAGCGGAGGTTCCTCTTGGGTACGTGGAAGGATACTCTCTAGTTGAGGTATTTGGGTCCGATGTTGTTGAGGGATTTGTAGGTGTGGGTAATGAGTTTGAAGGTGACCCTCTTCTCGACAGGGAGCCAGTGGAGGTCTCGTAGGTGTTGGGTCATGTGTTCGTGACGCAGAGTCCCGAGGACGAGTCTGGCAGCGGCGTTCTGGATGGTTTGGAGTCTGTGTAGTAGAGTTCTGTTGATTCCGGCGTATAGGGCGTTGCCGTAGTCCAGTCTGCTGGTTATGAGCGCGTGGGTGATGGTCTTTATGCAGTTGGGGGCGATCCATTCGAAGGTCTTACGGAGGATGCGCAGGCAGTTGAAGCTAGTGGAGGCGACGGCGTTGATCTGGCGGTTCATGGACAGGGAAGAGTTGAGGATGATGCCGAGGTTTCGTGCGTGGTCTGTAAGAGTGGGTGGATTCCCGAGGGCGGAGGGCCACCAGGTGTTGTCCCAGGCGGAGTTGCAGGGTCCGAGGATAAGGACCTCGGTCTTCTCTGAGTTGAGCTTCAGGCAGCTGTCTTTCATCCAGGCTGGCACGTTCTTCATTCCCTCCTGGAAGCAGAGTCTGGTGTCTTCGGGATTCTTCGTGAGTGAGAGGATGAGCTGGGTGTCGTCCGCGTAGGATACAATGCTGAGCCCATGCTGTCCGACGATGGCGGCGAGGGGGGCCATGTAGACGTTGAAGAGCGTGGGGCTGAGTGATGAGCCTTGGGGTACTCCGCAGATGATATCGGTGGGTTCGGAGAGGAAGGGAGGGAGTCTGATCCTCTGGGTTCTGCCGGAGAGAAAGGATCGGATCCAATCAAGGGCGGCTCCTTGTATCCCTGCGTCGTGAAGTCTGGCTGCAAGAGTGCGATGAGAAACGGTGTCGAAGGCTGCGGAGAGGTCTAGAAGGATGAGGGCCACGGTGTGTCCCTGGTCGAGTAGCATGCGGATGTCATCAGTGGCGGCGAGGAGAGCGGTCTCGGTGCTGTGGTTGGGGCGGAATCCAGACTGGGAGGCGTCTAGGATGGAGTTCTCTTCGATGAAGGTGGTCAGCTGGGCGTTCACGAGTCTCTCTGTGACTTTGGCCGCGAAAGGGAGGAGAGAGATGGGACGGTAGTTTTTCAGGTCCGTTGGGTCGGCCGTGGGTTTCTTGAGGAGGGGTTTTACCTCCGCCCGCTTCCAGTCGTCTGGGAAGATGCCGGACATGAAGGAGGCGTTGATGGTCAGTCCAAGTTCGGGTGCGATGGCGGCGGCGGCCCTGTGGAATATGTGCGGTGGGCAGGGGTCCGTTGGGGCTCCTGAGTGGGTTTTCTGCATGGTAGCGGTGATGTGTTCGACGATAGCGGGATTCCAGGTCATGATGGTTGGCTTATCAGCAGCGTTGGGGGGGGCGGGTGCTGTCCTGCGTCGGTTCGCTGAAATTGTCGTAGAGGGCTTTGATCTTCAGATGGAAGTATGAGCTGAGCTTGTCGCAGAGTTGCTGGGAAGGTGTGACGTCCGTGGCTTCGCTGGGGGTTTTGTGAACTGCTGTATGACGTTGAACAGTTCCTTGGCGTTGGTCGCGTTGGTCTGGACTTTGTCTCTTATGAAGGTCCGTTTGGTGTCCCTTATGCGCTGGTGGTATTCCTTCAGGGCGCTCCTGTGGTTGTTCCGTGCTTCCGTTGTTTTCTGGTTTCGCCAGGTTTTCTCTAGGCGTCTGCAAGAGCGTCTGGCTTCCTGTAGTTCTGTGGTGAACCAGGCGGACTTCATCGGGCGTTGCTTGGCGGGGATGACTCCAAAACTTTCCACGCACAAACAAGTAAAAAAGTAGCACCTTTTTGGAACATTTTGTGGAGATTCATCAAACGGCACCAAAGTTATTAGCAACATAAAAAAGCATTTCCTATGGAAACATGATCCTAACTATAACTACCCAGTGGCAACTGCCACTGGGTAATATATGTATATACATATATGTTTGTGTGTGTGTGCATATGTGTACATATATATATATATATATATATGTAGAGTAAACAGGGATAGTGTCCTGAAACCTAATCACAGAGAGGTAAGAATCAGGCTATTCGACTGATTACGACATTTAAGTCCAACTCTGCAACAGTCCAGACCATAGTGAAGAAACATTGGCACTTAGTAAGATCGGACCCTACGATTGGGAAGGTGGTCAGCCCCAGTCCACACATAACATATCGTAGATGCAACTAACTCAAGGACATTTTGGTACACACTTTTGATGAGCCTGGATGCACACAAGGCAGCACATGGTTAAGGGAACTCCCGGGTTTCCACAAATGTGGAAAATGCAAAGCATGCACACACAGGACAAATGTGAAAATGGCGTCTTTACCTAATGGTAAGAAACATAAGATAAGACAATTCCTTAATTGCAACAGCGATTTTGTGGTGTATGTTTTGATCTGTGGCTTGCGATATGTGGGCAGTACAATTTTTCCTGTGAAGAAAAGGGTATTAGAACATCTAAGGGCTATCAGGAACAATGATGTGACACTGTAACATGCTTCATGGTCTGAATACTACTTAAGGTCTCAAGATTTCCTTTTTTGGCATTGACAGGGTCCGGCTCAAACGAGAGGTGGAGACAGAGAACGAGCTCTGAGAAGACTAGAATCCCAGTATATCATTCGGCTCAACAGTAAACATCTCAGTGGCCGCAATCAGGATGAGGAGCTCCATGTACATTTGGGCTGAGACAAAGATTGGCTCCCGCCATTGAACCCACTGTGTCCACCCTCTTCCCCTATTTTCTCTCAGCAGGGTCTCCCCCCCCTTCTCCTCCAGCTGTTTTCACAATCAGGCAGATATCTGTTGAATTTCTGCTATTTGATTTTGTCTTTTAAATAATCATTATTTGTCCCCTTCGGAGTACAACCCACATTGTGTTGATCCTCTCTTCTTAGCAGCCTCCCTGCTATTAAGTCCATAAGTACATACTTAACTGCAAATTCAGTTGCTGTTTTTTATAGGTCATTCCCTGGAGAGATGTTGACAGGTAGCCGTTCAGGTCCCCGTTATGTGCACTGTTTGCTTGCTTAAGTGCACCTCAGTTCTGGGGTCACTTGACCGGGACAAATTCTATATATTTAGATCCAGCAATTGGAGCAGTCTGCTCAGGACTGAGCATTTGTAAGTCACTTGACTTTGTATACAGTATGGATATGGGCTATGTGTAGTATGCAATATACCCAAATGTATTATAATTCATTTCATGTACATTTGCTATGACACATTGATGAGTATAGAATGTTGTGTAAGTGTCACTTCAGCCCATTTAGGAATGAGGGTATGTCTTCGGTAATTTCTAAATTGGAGACACTTAATAATATTCTATGAATATTTTATAATTTATTTTCTGATCCATTTGATCATTATTTTCACACGTTTATTTTTCACAAAATTATTTTTTTGAATTAGTCTTTCTTCTTGTTTGAAATACATGCAGGCAATGTACTATGAAAGTCTTTTCACTATGTCTTTGCACAAGGGGTGTTTTGTTTTCTATGGTAAATAGGGCACAATTCAACACTGTTTTTTATGCTTTGATGAAGACAAGTGTGGTCGAAACGCCTTCAGCTACAATAAACGAATACCGATTTATCCTGGAGTGCGGGCTTTTTTGCGAGAGCGGCGACGCGAGCAAATTGCTATATATATATATATATGAAGATACAAAGTCCTGGATTACCTCTCCTGGTAACGAAAAAACAGGTACGGACCACAGATGTGGAAATTCAATTAAAGTGCTTTATTGCAATTTTCAGCATGACGCGTTTCGGCCGCGTTACCACGGCCTTGATCACATACCGCACCGGAACCAAAACTATCATTTTATAGTGATACACATCCCATTCCGGTTACAACCCCCTGGGCTTTTAATGAAGCTAGTAAACATACTGCAATGTTATAACCAGCTCATTGGGCTCCCTCTATCGTAATGAAACTATGTGAAACTGGAAGTTTAAGCACATCATTACATTTGATACGATCAAATAGATTTAACATATCATTAATAGCACATAATTGCTAACGATAAAAACCAAGTGGTTAAAAAAACCTACTACATGACCTATCAACATGGGGACCAAAGCTGACAATCAAATTTGCCCAAGTCAGGGTGTACACCGGAACAACCATATAAAGTGCAGGTGCAAAAATCTATAAATACAGTGTTATCTGATCTAATTTGATATTACCATCATATCAATTACCAGATGAATAATTTAAAAAACAGGGAAATGGGAAGGGAAGAGGGGGAAGAAAAATGGGAAGGAAGGCAAATGGCTGATGCAATTCCATTCATTAGTCATAAAGTGCAAGTGCAAGTTCAAAAAATCAGATGAAGATCACATAGCGGTCAACTTAACTAAATAGTATATATATGGATAAATCCATCTAATAATTTCCTCGAAACAAATCAAATACATAAATTACTCGTTGTGACTCACCTAGATCATAGTAATTACATAGATTGTCAATATAGTAAGCTCATACAACAATATAGCACAAATCCAAGATAAAGCATTAAATACAATGTTTAAAATGAATAAGGTCGATAAAAAACCAGCCCCAAAACCCGTCATAAAACCAGTAAAAAGTACACGCCAAACCAAGACCAAACCAACGGTTAAAATCCAGGTAAAAACGAGACCCAAACCAGTCCTAAAAACAGGCCCAAAAGCCGCCTCTCTAAAAACCACACTCAAATAAAACATTGCAGGCAGAAATAAACCAACACTACTGGTCCTTCACTCAGTTCACAGAAAGTTATGGAGATCTTCCCCTGTGTTGAGACCCTTCGGGGTCCTCGTGTCAAGTAAAACAATGTAATGAGATTCTAGTTGTCTGAGTTTCCTCTCCCTATTGCCACCTCTAGGATCTTTAGGCACTGAATCAATTACAAAGTAGCTCAAATCATTAAAATTATTTTTATGCACTAGTTTGAAATGACGGGCCACAGGATAACTTTGATCACAGTTCACAATAGCGCGTAAATGTTGCAGTATACGATTAAATACCTGCAACTTGGTACTGCCAATATATTTTAAATTGCAAGTACATTCTAGTACATACACTGCAAATTCCGTGCGACAAGTGAACCAACCTTTGATTTTAACAGGAGTTAAGTCAAAAGCACTCTGATATTCAGTTTTGTTAATGCCAAATTTACATGCCCGACAAGAACTGCACTTGTGGAACCCTGTTCTTTTAGACAGCCAGTTACTGGAGGCAACTACCTCCGGACTAGATTTAACCAGGACATCCCTCATAGAGGGAGCCCGTCTAAAAGTGATAAGAGGGTGATCAGGTAAACACTGGGATAATGTTATATCAGTCTTAAGTATGGGCCAATGTTTGTTAATAATACCTCTGAATTTCTTCTCCTGGTGACTGTACGTTGTTATTAGTCTTACTGGATCACAAAAAAGAGAGGGGTCACTACTCCCCCTTGTTGCCCCACTATTTCTTTCCTTAATAGTGGTACCTAGACACTGCTCTCTAGTACAGCTGTTAGCTCTCAATTTGGCAATTTCTAACTCTTTAGAGTCATATCCTCGGGCAATGAATCTGTTCTGTGCTTGAGTCTGGCACTCTATAAGATCTTTTTCCGAACTACAGATTCTCCTCATTCTTAAAAATTCCCCATATGGAATGCTTTTGATCAAGTGGCTGGGATGGGAGCTGCTGGCATGCAATACCGCATTGCCAGCTGTTGTCTTCCTGTGGAGCCTAGTCTGTAGTGTGTTATTCTCCACATATATCTCTACATCCAGAAATTGAACACATTGCTTACTGATGTCAGCTGTAAATTGAAGATTTAACTCATTACTATTAATCACTTTCACAAATTCCTTAGCTGAATCAATAGTCCCTTTCCACACTATGCACACATCATCAATAAACCGCCAGAATTCCACCACATGGGCATTATACAGCTCTCCGTGGGTGCCTCTGAGGACATGCTCCTCCCACCACCCCACGTGCAAACACGCATAACTGGGGGAAAAACATGCCCCCATCGCAACACCACGAAGCTGCTGAAAAATCTCCTTGTTAAACATGAAATAATTATTCAATAAACATAGTTCGATCATCTTTAAAATCATTTCATTATGCTGGCGGTAATTCATGCTCCGGGTATCCAAAAAGTCCATAAGTACATACTTAACTGCAAATTCAGTTGCTGTTTTTTATAGGTCATTCCCTGGAGAGAAGTTGACAGGTAGCCGTTCAGGTCCCCGTTATGTGCACTGTTTGCTTGCTTAAGTGCACCTCAGTTCTGGGGTCACTTGACCGGGACAAATTCTATATATTTAGATCCAGCAATTGGAGCAGTCTGCTCAGGACTGAGCATTTATAAGTCACTTGACTTTGTATACAGTATGGATATGGGCTATGTGTAGTATGCAATATACCCAAATGTATTATAATTCATTTCATGTACATTTGCTATGACACATTGATGAGTATAGAATGTTGTGTGTCACTTCAGCCCATTTAGGAATGAGGGTATGTCTTCGGTAATTTCTGAATTTGAGACACTTAATAATATTCTATGAATATTTTATAATTTATTTTCTGATCCATTTGATCGTTATTTTCACACGTTTATTTTTCACAAAATTATTTTTTTGAATTAGTCTTTCTTCTTGTTTGAAATACATGCAGGCAATGTACTATGAAAGTCTTTTCACTATGTCTTTGCACAAGGGGTGTTTTGTTTTCTATGGTAAATAGGGCACAATTCAACACTGTTTTTTATGCTTTGATGAAGACAAGTGTGGTCGAAACGCCTTCAGCTACAATAAACGAATACGGATTTACCCTGGAGTGCGGGCTTTTTTGCGAGAGCGGCGACGCGAGCAAATTGCTATATATATATATATATATATAGATGTGTGTGTGCGTGTGTATGTGTGTATGTATGTATACTTAGATGGTGAATGTAGCAAAGTTCCTCTTTTGACATGATTAACCCCACGTTTTGCCTGGAACGTGATGTGATTTCGACTGAAAGTGCACTGGGTCCCTGCTAACCAGGTTCCCAGTGCCAGAGCTCTTTCCCAAAACTGTACCAAAATTGGCACAACTTTAGCAACCCCTACAAGCCTCTAGTAAATGGTACCCCTGGTACCTAAGGCATTGGGATGGGAGAGGGTTCACTTATGCTACAGCACAAATAGTGCCACCCTAGGGACCCTTCACCAAGACCATGCAAACTGCCACTGTAGGGTGCGTTTCTTGATGCAGAGAAAACTGAAGAGTTGACATGGCACACATCCCTGTGTGCCATGCCCACAGACATGTCATAAGGAATAGGTAAGCCATCTCTACTGCAGGCCTTACAACCCTAAGGCAGGGTGCACTATATCCTATGTGTGGACATATCTGCATGAGCCAATATGGCCCTACAATATCGAAGTCCATTCTTGGATATTATAAGTGCACAGGGAAGCCATAGAGAGTACATAGGCTGGATATCCATCATTACGAGTTCCCCAGCACCATGATGTCTTCACTGTGCCCTGGGATGTTTGGTATCAAACATCTCGTCTTAATAGATCCACACTGATGCCAGTGTTGGATTTATTAATAAATGCTCACAGGGGACACCTTAGAGGGTCCAATTAAAACTGGTGTGGTCTCGGACAAGTCTTAGCCAGCCTGCCACCACCAGACATGTTTTTGACCTCATGGGGATAAGAGCCTGCGCTCTCAGAGGCCAGGAACAAAGCCTGCTCTGGGTGGAGGTGCTTCAGACCTCCTCTCGGCCGGAATGGCATTTCAAGGGGGGAACTTCAAAGGCGATGCTGCCTTTGAAATGCAACACAGGCATATATTCACATAGTGGAGGATGCCAACCCTTCTCATGCTGCATATTTGGTGGGAGGGCAGGCCGGAAAATTAGTAAAATTAGGAGGTGGGTCCCATTCAGACAGCACCACCCCTAAGGTGGGGCAGGTGATGTGAAGCCCACTTTTCAGTTTCCTCCATCTTGGTTTGAGAGAGAATCAGCCGATTAGGGTCAGGGTTGTGCCCACTCTCGAAAGGAAGTGGTCACATAGAGGGTGTAGACACCCTAAAGGCAGGTAACACATTGGCTACTACCAGTCTCCCCCTGTAAACGCCCCTAAATTTAGGTTGCGCTGGGGTGGGGAGGGGGTTAGGGATTAGAATAAAAAAAAAAAAAGAAACTTACCTTGAGGCTGGGTCCCGCGTCTTCTCCGCTCCTGCTCTCCTGGCCTCCGTCTCTGAAAAGAAAAGGAAGCAGGCAGCCAGGCTCCCTACTCTAAGCCAATCACAACGCTGCAATGCAGTGCTGTGATTGGTCTGAGCGCCGTGACACGGCGCTCAGCCAGGAGCTGTAGGGTTGGGCATGTTCTCCATGCAGGCTGTAATGCAGCCTGCATGGAGATGGGGAAAGTGCGCATGACTGGTTTGGCCGGCCCGAGAGGGCAGAACAAACAGTCATTTCGCACTTAAGAGTGGGCAAACCACTCCTCCCCTGACCTGCTCCAAGAGCAGAGCAGCCCCGCCCACAAAGCAGCAGGAAGCAGCCTAAAATGATAATAATGCAAAGTTATTATTATTTTATGTTTCTGCTTCCCACTGCTTTAAAAGCAGTGGGGTGGCGCTCCCCCACCATAGTGGAGGAGCCGCCCCTGTAAAGACGTGTGCTATAGAGCCCTGTGTGCAGCGTGGTCATTTGTGTGCTCCAAAGCTGGGGTGAACGCGACAACTGGCAACGAGTGTAGGAGAGTAGGAACCAGATGTTCTCCCTGAGAGTTTGCCGAGGTTCAGCAAACTGCTTATGCGTGGCTCATGAATGCACATTGTGACCTAAGCTATCAGAAGCCTATCTCAGGCTGAACATTCCTATTCTCAGCCAGAACAATAGAGCCTTGCTCACCAGCATCAGACGCACCATCACCCAGGCCCTCATCACCAGTCGCCTTGACTGCGGCAACTCCCTCTATGTGGGTATCACAGTACAACTACTAAACAGACTCCAAAACACAGGAGCCAAGCTCATCCTCGATCTCCCAAGGAGAACCCACATCAACCCCACCTCAAGGCATTGCACTGGCTCCCTGCCAGCAAACAGTGCCAGTACAAACTACTCACCCACGCCTACAAAGCCCTGCATAACAAGTGTCCAACCTTGCTCCTCACTCCTAGTTCTTGCCAACACACCCCCCGCATTCACAAAAGCAGGAGCGGCGGTCATGCCTTCTCCTATCTGGCAGTCAAATCCTGGAACAGCCTCCCTCTCCTCTTCCGCATGGCTCCCATCCATCAGGAGTTCAGGAGAAGCCTTAAAACATGGCTGTTCGACCAGACCATTCCTGCAGCAGAAACCCCCCAGCGCCTGGTTACCCTCATGGGTAGTAGGTTGCGCTCTACCAGTCCTATTTGATTGATTGGTTGATAGTGTGGGCTTCTGTACATTTTCATGTGTTTCTGGATGGAAAGCATTTCACCTTTGTCACTGGCCACGTGTTGCTGACCATTTTTGGAAATTCGAAAGCCAAGATGCCCCCTCGCTTCGAGAGGTGGGGGTTGCGATTGTAAGAGTATGATTATACTATTGTGCATAAGCCGCGGAAGGATCAAAACCTGCAGATTACTTCTCACGAGTGCCGTTACAGCGTCACAGTGCAACGTCTAAAGCGGCTGAAGAGTATATCAATTTCATAATAGAGTGCAGCACCCCTGCAGCTCTATACATTGAGCAGATCATTGCTGCTACCAACACAGAGACGTGCTCACACTCAAGGATACTCGACCTCTCACCGATGACGTTGAATATCAAAAATTCAAAAACGTGCAGCAAGAACTTTGTCACTCAAGAAGGTTTTATATTAAGAGGTTCCAGAATTGTCATACCTGAGAGCTTGAGACAAGTCATTGAACTGGCACATGAAGTACAACATGGCATTGTATCCACCAAGAGAGCCCTCAGAGACAGAGTGTGATTTCCTCTCTTGATTAAAGAGTCGAGAAGGAACTGAAAGCCTGTCACTTGTGTAACTGCTTATCTCCCAAGACAACACAGCATCCTCTAAATATGTCTGACTTTCCTTTATAAGCATTAGATAAAATTGCAGTTGATTTTTTTGGACCCTTAAACAATGGCCATCATCTCATGGTAGTTATTGATGAGTACTCTCGTTTTCCCTTAGTGGAAGATTTATCATCGACCACCCATGGCAAAGTCATCAAGAGGCTGGATGATATTTTCGCAGTGTGGGGTGTTCCTTCCATTCTCAAATCTGTCAATGGTCCACCCTTCAATAGCAGTGAGTTTAAAGACTTTTAGTCGCTTGACAGTCAAGTATCAAAAAAGCCCACCTCTGTGGCCACAGGGAAGTGGCGTTGTTGAACGACTTATGGACACCCTACAGAAAGTGGTTCAGCGTGCTTGAAGGAATCGATCTAAGGTCAGCATTATGTCCAGCCCTTCGTGCCTATTGGTCAACTCCCCATTCTACAACAGGTGAAAGCCCTGCCACCTTGCTGTTTCGGAGAGCCATTGGGAGAAAGCTACCACAATGGACCACGAGCAGAACAATAGACACTGATGGGTTTCGTGTCACAGACACTTCTCACAAAAGCAAGATGAAGGCCTATGCAGATAAGCGCAGATATGCTCAGGACACGGCTTTTGAAGAAGGAGACCAGTTCCTAGTAAAGCAAAAACGGAAACGCAAGACTGACGCTCAGTTTGATGCTGACTTATTGAGAGTTGTGACAAGTAAAGGACATATGGTGACCGTTCAATGTCCCGTAAAGTCCATTACAAGAGACTCATCACATTTCAAGCATCTGCCTCGATCTTTGTCTGCTCCAGACATCACAAGTGAGACAAGTTCACCTGAGTGCCCAAGTCAAACATCTGAGCCTACATCTATGATGCCAATGCAACTCCTCCACCTCATACGAGTCGATCTAAAAGATTGGTGCGAGCACCTCGACAACTCACTGAGGAACTCTAATGTACATATCTTGTCCATACTTTTTATTTAACAAAGGTGAAGAAGTATTGTTGTGTGATCATGTTCAGAAGGACCCTTGTGGTCCTTGCCGGACTCCTTACAAAGTTGCGTAATCAGTTGGGAGATATCTGGGTGTGGTCAATAAAGTTAATGGCGTAGTGCGTTCAGTTAACAGTTGCATGCTGATGAATAAATACGTGTTACTGAGCTCTCTGTGTGGCGTGGTCATTTGCGTGCTTCAGAGCTGGGGTGAACGGTACAGAGGTCTCATCAGTCTCTTTGTAGGCAAGAATTTACCCCTCAATCCCTCTATTCTTTCCTCCTGCCCCATACCCTCCAAGTGTCCCAGCTCAGGTCTTTGTATCTTCCTTTGCTCAAACCTGACCCGCTTGTCCCAGGTCTTTGCATATTTTTGGTCATCCAACTGAGCTGCGTGTCGGTGTTATGGTATGTTTTAGGGCATCTTTTTAGATGCAGTAAAAGACTCCACTTGCTTTTGTATAAAGTGTCACTGTCGTGATTTTTTGGTAATATTTTTATGTGAAGTTGGGCTTGTCTTACAAAATGTCACTTGCTTATAGTATATGGAAAACACTTGAGCCAGAGGTAGGTGCGAGATCTGTTAGCCCGAGTGCACACAAGCAACCTCAATGAGACAGCCTTAGCCTGGACAACAACCTGAGGGTGCTACTTTTCTTCAGCAGCTACAGTGAACTACGCTTCCCCATCAATATGCTGCTGGTCAACATCTCGTTCAGGGACATGCTGGTCTATCATTTAAGGGAACCTTGTCAGTTTCGCCTCCAGATCGCAGGGGACCCTGGTTGCTTGGGCAAACTGGCTGGGTGTGATACAGATTCAGCAACACATTTTTTGGTCAGTACTTACTACACTATTCCACTAAAGTAAACCCTGCCTTATATGTAACAGCAGTTCTAGTGCTGAGATGCCCGGCACTGTACAAGCATATCAGTCACTCATTCATTCACCCAAACAAGTAATTAACTTTCCACATACAAATAGTTTTAGTTTTGTGTTAAACTAAATGTTATAATAAATTAATTTGCTAATTTTATGTTCATGATATTTTCAAACCGATTATTATGCATTTGCCTGGCTTATTTGTTCAACAGTCTTACAATGGCATTCTTGACTAATACAATTTAGTTATCTAGAAAAGATGAATTGCGTGTCAAATTATTTAGTTTCTCTTCATATGCAAGTGCGGAATAAAACACGCAAACCACGTAAATCGTACTTTTGGAGACCTTGTGTTAACCAGGTTCATATCTCATTTACTTCGTTCAATGGTAAGACTATGAACTGAGAGAGTAATTCTTTTTTTTGTCATGGTCATTAGTTTTCCGATCAGCCCTCTGAGACCATAGAAGGCAATTTATGATCCTTCCCTAAATGGATCATCTTTCTTACATAGTCATTTTCCTTTTCTGGGCAAAATTTTTGTTTTATGTTAATGAGCAGCAGCTCTATGCGTGATCTACTGTTACCGCGATTATTCTTTATTTTGGCCTCTTTGGAAAAAAACACCTTCCCTCATGCTTCTTGCTTTCAAGGCAGTTTACTATTTCTATAAGGTATTTTGTTTCCTGCTTAAAAGAGGTATCACCATTAGTTAAATTGGATTCAATTCTGATGATTGCTATTTACATCTTTGTCACACTTGGTCTTAGACTGGGTTTGACATAATATAAATTAGCAAATACTCTTGGATTTTCATACAGCAATGCTAAGGCTCACTAACCTCTGATATTCGTTTTATGCATTGAGAAGTCCTAAAAGTGTCTCAAAACGTTCTAGCTGTCTACATAAGGGTGGTGATAAGATTTCATCAGTCTACAGTATAATGATTCCATACAATATAACAATAAAGATGTTATTAAAAGCAGAAGAGTGAACCATATCTAAAGGAAATGAAAGAGAAATCGAGGCTCATACCTTAACCAACCTAAAATATAACAGCGTCATTGAAAGTCTCTATTTTAAAATAGAAAAATATCTGCAAAATGTTCAATACGGGTGTGGTTCCTAGAACTAAGCAACTCAGATGGTCGAACTCTCTCCAGTACTTTGTCTTTGTCTGATAAAATTGCCTTATTCCCAGCGGGTTCATAGAGCCAGACCATAGCTTAGTATTGATACACTTCACAGCCACCCGTTGGACTACCCAGGGACAGTCCGATTGGTCCAGTGGTCAGGAAATTATGCACAAGCCAAATAGATCTGGTGGTCTACCATTTAGTGAGTGTCCGGAGCAGATAGCCGGGAGAACGGGGAACAATTTAATACAAGGAAATGCTGATTGGTGGTCTTAGCGGATACCTGTCCTCGCCACTGCTACACACACACACACTATTTATGCTACTTTGGGGGAAAATTTAAGGCACCACCCTTCTACATGTGTTTATGTGCATGCATGCATATGGTCTACCCTACAGAAACAGGATCAGTCCTCGTAGTAATAGTATAGTCTGACTGAGCCAGACAAACACTATCTGTGTGAGGACCAGTGTGCTGTGGGAATGGTCCCTGCGGGGTTTCTAAGAATTTTATCTTGCACATTCTTCATTTTTTTTATTCCATAATATTTATTTTAGTATGAAAATCATACCAAGTAAGCCTAATGGTTGCGCAGGTAGATTGGTAAATATACACTTCATTAAAGTCAATGGAAGGTCTTTGTAGTAAATGTCTGTCTGCAGCTCTGCTGTGGCTAGCCACACCTAAGTCTGGTGGCCACACCACCAGCGTAATTGCTTGATTACTCTGGCCATGGTATCCAGTAAGCGATGCACAAACACTCCATAGCATGCCAAATACCCAAATCTGTTCTGAGACATCTTAAGTGACAGATCTGGGCCCCCGAACTGCAACACTACCCAACAGGACGTGCATTCAGAAACATAATAAATTGTAAGGCCTGTCACTGACTGCCTTAAATTTCCCAGCCCTTGTGTTTTTTCTAAACATTCTATTTATTGATTGTGCTCAGTAGTCAACATTTAAGTTACATATTTTTAGATCGCATTTATAGGTTACATACATTCCACTTTAGCGCTTTCACAGCACTTGTTCTCCCACTTCAGGCTGCAGGCAGGGGTATAACGCAGGCACCTAAGGTACAGCGAGCCCCCATCCCTCTGGGGGCCCCCCAACCCTTCAACGGGGGCACATTCAGCCCGAGTTCAATGAATATCTGTAAGACATGGCAGATACATCACATTCTGCAAGGGGTTCCCATCATTTTGCGTTGCGCCACTGGCTGCAGGTGAGAACTTTGTAACATCTGGAGACATTGTCACAAGGTAGGATATCCATAAGTCACACAGGAACCTTCATATATCACACTACCACCTGGTGCATTCATGAACAGGACTAGAGATCCACCCTTAGCTGGGCAGCTAGTTTGGGGTTATCAAATTAACTCTACTACTGGCATTCACAACTGCCACTATGTGTGCTCTTCGACAAGTCTGGAGTCTTCTAATGTGGCAAAATACAAGCCTTTCCCGGGTCTCACACTCAGAACCCTATAGAAAAGGCATAACAAATTTGACAGCAGAAAAGAAATAAAAAACTCACACAGGATAATCTTGCCCTGAAACCATAGTAGAGGTAGATCGCCCATGCCCTGAAAATGCAGAGTAGAAACTACATATCACGTGCTACAGAATTAGAAAGTGTTTACTGACAGAATAGAGTGCCTCCTGCCTTTTGTTCTGAAGGTTAACCTACAGATAAGGCGTCAACAAAAATCAATGGGGTCGCGCTCATGCTCGCGGTCCTTAAGACCCAATAATTCTTATCAGAGTTCAGTGAAATTACAGTAGACAGATCCATACGTATTCGTTGTTTCATTTTTTCCTTTCATGTAAAAAGGGGGGATAAGGCTCTACAATATTTATGTGTTTATTTAGAAACAGAAAGCCTTCTATTGCTCTCCCTCCGGGAGAAGCTCCAGTTCACAAAGTGGGCAGAGGCAATTTACTGTGGTTTTGCCCAGCTGTTCCAGAGACCTTTCTAATCCCAAGAAAGGCGTGTCAATATTTATGCTATTAATGGAACCATGGGACAAGATTCAGGCTCGTGGGAGAAATATATTTTCCACTAGAAAACACCCCTTCGAGCAGACAGATACGTGCCTCATTACCAATTACTGCAAACTGATGAAAACCGCCATGAAGAAGACAGTTATGTTGAAACGCGTTGTGGTATGTTTGCAACCAAATGCAATTAAAATTGGCTAAAGAAAAGAAGTTACTTTAAATAACTTTCGAGAGTGCAGCGGTTTTCTTTCCCTTTCGGCAATAATATACGAGGGTTTTGGTCTTAACCCAAACGCTGGCACCAGCAGTTGTGTGCACCACTTTCAAGACCGTTTTGTTTGGAGATATATATATATATTTACGTTAGGACCTTGTTTCTATTCAAAAAGCGTTTTTCTTTTGCCAATATCTTTGGCGCCGTTTGACGAATCTTCGCGAAATTTTCAAAACTAATGGTTCACTCAGTTCAGCTCCTGTCTTGAAAGTTTCGGGGTGATTCGTCAAGCAGGGGGCCGTGAAAAAAGGGGGGGTCCCAAAACGCGTTTTCTCCATGCTAATTTCCATAGGAAATTGTGGAACAGGCTACAGCCCGAACTGCTGAACGGAATTATACCAAATTTCGCAAAAAGGTAGCCCTTGGTTCAGAAAGCTCCCTTTTTTTTTTAAATGGTGTAAATCCGTTCAGTAGTTCCCGAGAAATTAAAAAAATACAAATATCGATATCTGAGCACCGAGGAGGATTAGCGAACCCTCCCGAGCACAAGCTGACTTCTGATTGGCTGTCAACACTCCAAACCAGAATGTGTTGGCAGCCATCTTGTGACTCGGTAACCGAGTCACAAGAAAACAGTAAAAAAAAAGATGAAAAACAAGAAAAGGGGGCAGGGTAGAAACACCCTGACCCCCTAGGCCTGCTCAGGGGGTCCCACAAGGACCCCCAGGGCCTAAAAAAACATTTATTTATTTTTAAATTTAAAAAAACGAAGCGCGGACTCCCGCGCTTTGTTGTACTTAAGCCCCCGGGTGGGCCAGGTCCCGGGGGCAATATTTATAATGTATGCGGGCCCCCACAGCCCCAGGGACCGCCACCTCCCCGGGGCTTTATCCATAATGTGCGGGGGGCACGCAGCCCCGGGGCATAATTTAAATATTGGCGGGGGGCCTCGCAGGCCCCCCAAGCCCCAGGTACCGCCACCTCCCCGGGGCTTTCTTCAAATAAGGGCTGGGGGCCTTGCGGGCCCCCCCAAGCCCCAGGGACCGCCACCTCCCCGGGGCATAAATAATTGAAGTGCGGGGGTCCGTTGTGGACCCCCGGGCCCCGGGGACCACCACCTCCCAGGGGCTTTAAAGAGTTGGGAGGGGTGCCGCGCGGCCCCCCGCCTGGAGCCCTTAACGGCTCATGCAATGTCCCGGGGTTCCCAACCCCGGGACATTGCCGTTTGCGTGCTCCCGCCCTGTCAAAGCAAACACTGCTTTGCTTCTTGGAAGCGAGAGCAGGAAACCTGCTCTCACTTCAACGAAGCAAACCAGAACTGCTTTTGGGCAAGGGGAGCTGCATGTTAGCAGCTCCCCTTGCTCAAAAGCAATGCCGGCTCCCGCAGGAGGCGGGGAGTGGGCTGGGACTGCGGGGGCATTGGAGCTCCCCCCACGGTCCCCAGCGCTAAGGGCCGGCCCCGGATGATGGGGTCCCCAGGGTCAGAAGTGGCCCGGGAGGGGGGCATGCGGCCCCCCTCCCCTAATTGAAAAAATATAAAAAAAAGAGGCCAGGCCCCGGGGGATGGGGTTCTCGGGGCCATAAGTGGCCTGGGAGCGGGCCACTCGACCCTCCTCCCCTTTAATTTAAAAAAAAAAAAAAAAACGGAAGGCAGGCCCCGGGGTTATGAAGTTCCCGGGGCCATAATTGGCCTCAGGAGGGGGGCCACGCGGTCCCCCTCCTCAAAAAAAGCAGGCTGGCCAGGCCCCGGGGGATGGGGTCCCCGAGGCAAATAGTTGCCCAAGGAAGGGGGAACACGCTGCCCCCTTCCCGTTTTTTTTTTTTTAATTAAAAAATGCTCAGGCCCTGGGGAATGGGGTCCCCAGGGCCTAAAACATTTTAAGATAAGGTGGCCACACAGCCCCCCTTCTAACAAAAGAAAAAAAACAGCAGCCGGCATCTCACCGGAGGCCCCGCCCCCTCCATGCACCACTCTGCAAACGCGCCTCCTGGCGCGTTTTGGGTTGGGGGAGGAAGTCCCCTAGAATCTTATGGGTCCTTAGGGGCCAACTAGCCCACCAGGTACCTCCAAGTAAACCCCACACAGTGGGATTGCTGAGAGGTGGTCCGAGGCCACGCCCCTTTTTACACCACTCTGCAAACGCGCCTCTTGGCGCATTGCTGGTGGGGCGATGAGGTCCTCTTGTGTCCTGAGGTGGACTAAAGTGGACTTCATCCCCCGAGCAGCAGTGCGCCAGGAGTCGCGATTGCAGAGTTGTGTAAAAAGGGGGCGTGGCCTTTGAGCACTAACAGCAATCTAGCTGTATGGGGCTTACTGGAGGTAACAGGAGGGCTAGTTGGCCCCCAGGGACCCTCAGGAGGAAAGGGGACTTCATCCCCCAACCAAGAGCGCGCCAGGAGGCACGTTTGCAGAGTGGTGGAGAAAGGGGGCGTGGCCTGTGTCCACCTCTCAGTAATCCCACTGTGTGGGGCTTACTGGAGGTAAGAGGTAGGCTAGTTGGCCCCTAAAGGACCCCCAGCAGCAAAGGGGACTTCAATCCCCATCCAAGAGCGCGCCAGGGAGCGCGTTTGCAGAGTGGTGGGCAAAGGGGGTGTGGCCTGCTATGAGAACTTAGCAATCCTGCTGTGTGGGACTTACTGGAGGTAATAGGAGGGGTAGTTGGCCCCCAAGGATGTCCTTGGGGGCCAACTACCCCTCTTGTTACCTCCAGTAAGTCCCACACAGTGGGATTGCTAAGACGTCTTCGGAGTCCATGCCCCCCTTTCTCCACCACTCTGCAAACGCGCCTCCTGGCAGACTACGGGATGGGGGATGAAGTCCAATTTACTCCTGAGGGACTTTGGGGGCCAAGAAGCCCTCCTGGTACCTCCTGTAAGTTCTACGCAGCGGAAATCCTGAGCGCTGGTCGGAGGCTCAGCACCCTTTCTCCACCACTCTGCAAACGCGACTACTAGTTAAAGAACTGTTTGCAATGTAATAGGTTTCGCATTTGCGAGAGTTAGAGCTATTGGCGTTGTAAATGTAAACGTTTTTTACTAATGTTTTTGGAGTGGAGTGGATGTACGTTGTGTGTAGTGGAATTATGTGGTATGTTGTGCAGTGAAATTATGTGGATAGAAAGTATGTGGTATTTAGTGTATAGGAATTATGTAGAGTGGGATTATGTGTTATGGAGAGTAATTATGTGGTATGATAGTCTATGTTGTGGAGTGGTAACGTCAGTTTTAGTCTTCCCCGTTTCCATAGAAGCTCAACTATGAACTCAGTGAGACAAAAAAAGAAGGAAACACTGAGGAGCACTTGTGGACCTAGTCAGAGGTATGAGCAGGGCCACTGGAATTATGCGACTGTTTGGCTGCACCGACTTTCGCACAATTATACATTTTCTGCATTAGCCACATAATTCATCATCTGCTCCCTAATCTTCAGATTTGAACAAAAAAAAGCCTTGTTTTCTAGGCGCAAAGGGTGCAGAAAGAGAAAGTGAAGTGCAGAAAGAGGCAAGAGAGGTGCACAAAGAGGCAAGAGAGGTACAGAAAGAGGCAGGAGGGGTGCAGAAAGAAGGAAGAGAAGTGCAGAAAGAGGCAACAGAATTGCTGAAAGAAGCAACAGATCTGTTGAAAAAAGCAAGAGAAATGCAGAAGGAGGCAAGTGAGGTGCAGAAAGAAGCTAGAGCAGCAACAGAAGTGCAAAAAGAGGCAAGAGGGGTGCAGAAAAAGGTAGGAGAGGTGCACAAAGAGGCAAGAGAGGTACAAAAAGAGGCAGGAGGGGTGCAGAAAGAAGCAACAGAGGTGCTGAAAGAGGCGCGAACGGTGCAGAAAGAGCAAGAGAAGTGCAGAAAAAAGCAACAGAGGTACAGAAAGAGGCAAGAGAGGTGCAGAAACAGGCAGGAAAGGTGCAGAAAGAGGGAACAGGGGTGCAAAAAGAGGTAAGAGGGGTGCAGAAAGAGAAAAGAGGGGTGCAAAAGAGGCAAGAGGGGTACAGAAAGAAGCTAGAGCAGTGCAGAATGAACGAACAGAGGTGCAAAAAGAGGCAAGAGGGGTGCACAAAGAGGTAGGAGAGGTGCACTAAGAGGCAAGAGAGGTACAGAAAGAGGCAGGAGGGGAGCAGAAAGAAGGAAGAGAAGTGCAGAAAGAGGCAAGTGAGGTGCAGAAAGAAGCAAGAGCAGTGCAGAAAGACCCAACAGAGGTGCAAAAAGAGGCAAGAGGGGTGCAGAAAGAGGCAGAAAGGCTGCAGAAAGAAGGAAGAGAAGTGCAGAAAGAGGGAAGAGTGGTGCAGAAAAAGGCAAGAGGGATGCAGAAATTTAGAATAGAGGTGCAGGAAGAAGCCAGAGCAGTGCAGAAAGAACCAACAGAGATACAGAAAGAGGCAAGAGGGGTACAGAAAGAGGCAAGTGATGTGCAGAACGAAGCAAAAGAGGTGCAGAAAGAACCAACAGAGGTGGAAAAAAAGGCAAGAGGGGTGCAGAAAGGGGTAGGAGAGATGCACAAAAAGGCAAGAGGAGTACAGAAAGAGGCAGGAGGGGTGCAGAAAGAAGAAGAGAACTGCAGAAAGAAGCAACAGAGGAGCAGAAAGAGGCAGCTGAGGTGCAGAAAGAAGCAACAGAAGTGCAAAATGAGGCAAGAGGGGTGCAGAAAAAGGTAGGAGAGGTGCACAAAGAGGCAAGAGCGGTACAAAAAGAGGCAGGAGGGGTGCAGAAAGAAGAAGAGAGCTGCAGAAAGAAGCAACAGAGGTGCTGAAAGAGGCGCGAACGGTGCAGAAAGAGCAAGAGAAGTGCAGAAAAAAGCAACAGAGGTACAGAAAGAGGCAAGGAGGTGCAGAAACAGGCAGGAAAGGTGCAGAAAGAGGGAACAGGGGTGCAAAAAGAGGCAAGAGGGGTGCAGAAAGAGAAAAGAGGGGTGCAAAAAGAGGCAAGAGGGGTGCAGAAAGAAGCAAGAGCAGTGCAGAATGAACCAACAGAGGTGCAAAAAGAGGCAAGAGGGGTGCAGAAAGAGGTAGGAGAGGTGCACAAAGGGGCAAGAGAGGTACAGAAAGAGGCAGGAGGGGTGCAGCAAGAAGGAAGAGAAGTGCAGAAAGAGGCAAGAGAATTGCTGAAAGAAGCAACAGAGGTGTAGAAAGAAGCAAGAGAAGTGCAGAAAGAGGCAAGTGAGGTGCAGAAAGAAGCAAGAGCACTGCAGAAAGAACCAACAGAGGTGCAAAAAGAGGCAAGAGGGGTGCAGAAAAAGGTAGGAGGGGTGCACAAAGAGGCAAGAGAGGTACAGAAAGAGGCAGGAGGGCTGCAGAAAGAAGGAAGAGAAGTGCAGGAAGAGGGGTGCAGAAAAAGGCAAGAGGGATGCAGAAATTTGGAACAGAGGTGCAGGAAGAAGCCAGAGCAGTGCAGAAAGAACCAACAGAGGTGCAGAACGGAGCAAAAGAGGGGCAGAAAGAACCAACAGAGGTGGAAAAAGAGGCAAGAGGGGTGCAGAAAGGGGTAGGAGAGATGCACAAAGAGGCAAGAGGAGTACAGAAAGAGGCAGGAGGGGTGCAGAAAGAGGAAGAGAACTGCAGAAAGAAGCAACAGAGGTGCAGAAAGAGGCAAGTGAGGTGCAGAAAGAGGCAAGTGAGGTGCAGAAAGAGGCAAGATAAGTGCAGAAAGAAGCAACAGAAGTGCAGAAAGAGGGAAGAGGGGTGGAGAGAGAGGTAAGAGGGGTGAAGAAAGAAGGAAGACAGGTGCAGAAAGAAACAAAAGAAGTGCAGAAAGAAGGAACAGAGGTGCAGAAAGAGGCAAAAAGGGTGCCGAAAGACGTAAGAGGGGTACAGAAAAGGGAAACAGAGGTGCAGAAATAGGGAAGAAGGGTGCAGAAAGAGGCAAGAGGGGTACAGAAAGAAGCAAATGAGGTGCAGAAAGAGGCAACAGACATGCAAAAAGAGGGAAGAGAGGTGCAGAAGGTAGAAGGGATTTGCAGAAAGAGGCAAGAGAGGTGCAGAAAAAGAAAGAAATGTGCAGAAAGAAGCAACAGAAATGCAGAAAGAGGGAAGAGAGGTGCAGAAGGTAGAAGGGATTTGCAGAAAGAGGCAAGAGAGGTGCAGAAAAAAAAAAGAAATGTGCAGAAAGAAGCAACAGAAATGCAGAAAGAGGCAAGAAAGGCGCAGAAGGAAGCAAGAGTGGTTTGCACACCATTAGTACCAATTTAACACCCACATTTAGCATTAAGTAACAGGTGACCATTCTAGGTTTGCAAAGGGCCTTCCACCACGCTGTAACACTTGTCGCTGCATTTTTGGTAATGTTTGAACCGTTTGAGCTAGAAACAAGGCTTTTTTTGTTTGTTCAAATCTGCATATTAGGGAGCAGATGATGAATTATGTGGCTAATGCAGAAAATGTATAATTGTGCGAAAGTCAGTGCAGCCAAACAGTCGCATAATTCCAGTTGCCCTGCTCATACCTCTGACTAGGTCCACAAGTGCTCCTCAGTGATTGCTTCTTTTTTTGTCCCACTGAGTTCATAGTTGAGCTTCTATGGAAACGAGGAAGACTAAAACTGACGTTACCACTCCACAACACAGACTACCATACCACATAATTACTCTCCATAACACATAATCCCACTCTACATAATTCCTATACACTAAATACCACATACTTTCTATCCACATAATTTCACTGCACAACATACCACATAATTCCACTACACACAACGTACATCCACTCCACTCCAAAAAACATTAGTAAAAAACTTTTACATTTACAACGCCAATAGCTCTAACTCTCGCAAATGCGAAACCTATTACATTGCAAACAGTTCTTTAACTAGTAGTCGCGTTTGCAGAGTGGTGGAGAAAGGGTGCTGGGCCTCCGACCAGCGCTCAGGAATTCCGTTGCGTAGGACTTACAGGAGGTACCAGGAGGGCTTCTTGGCCCCCAAAGTCCCTCAGGAGTAAATTGGACTTCATCCCCCATCCCGTAGTCTGCCAGGAGGCGCGTTTGCAGAGTGGTGGAGAAAGGGGGGCATGGAATCCGAAGACCTCTTAGCAATCCCACTGTGTGGGACTTACTGGAGGTAACAAGAGGGGTAGTTGGCCCCCAAGGACATCCTTGGGGGGCCAACTACCCCTCCTATTACCCCCAGTAAGTCCCACACAGCAGGATTGCTAAGTTCTCATAGCAGGCCACACCCCCTTTGCCCACCACTCTGCAAACGCGCTCCCTGGCGCGCTCTTGGATGGGGATTGAAGTCCCCTTCGCTGCTGGGGGTCCTTTAGGGGCCAACAAGCATACCTCTTACCTCCAGTAAGCCCCACACAGTGGGATTGCTGAGAGGTGGACACAGGCCACGCCCCCTTTCTCCACCACTCTGCAAACACGCCTCCTGGCGCGCTCTTGGTTGGGGGATGAAGTCCCCTTTCCTCCTGAGGGTCCCTGGGGGCCAACTAGCCCTCCTGTTACCTCCAGTAAGCCCCATACAGCTAGATTGCTAAGAGTGCTCAAAGGCCACGCCCCCTTTTTACACAACTCTGCAAACACGACTCCTGGCGCACTGCTGCTCGGGGGATGAAATCCACTTTAGTCCTGAGGTCCTCAGGACACAAGAGGACCTCATCGCCCCACCAGCAATGCGCCAAGAGGCGTGTTTACAGAGTGGTGTAAAAAGGGGCGTGGCCTCGGACCACCTCTCAGCCCCTGTGTGGGGCTTACTGGAGGTACCTGGTGGGCTAGTTGGCCCCTAAGGACCCACAAGATTCTAGGGGACTTCCTCCCCCAACCCAAAATGCGCCAGGAGGCGCGTTTGCGGAGTGGTGCATGGAGGGGGCGGGGCCTCCGGTGAGATGCCGGCTGCTGGTTTTTTTCCCTTTGTTAGAAGGGGGGCTGTGTAGCCCCCCTTCTCTTAACATTTTTTGGGCCCTGGGGACCCCATCCCCCAGGGCCTGAGTATTTTTTAATTAAAAAAAAAATACGGGAAAGGGGCCGTGTGGCCCCCCTTCCCTGGGCCACTATTGGCCCTGGGGACCCCCATCCCCCGGGGCCTGGATTCGTAATTTTCATTAATTTTTGCAGGGAGGGGGGCCGCTTCTGGCCCCGGGGTACCCATCCCCCGGGGCCTGGCCTCAATTTTTTTATTTTCACGGGAGGGGGCTGCGTGACCCCCCTCGCCTGGGCCACTTCTGGCCCCGGGGACCCCATCCTCCGGGGCCTGGCCAGCCTGCGTTTTTTTAGGAGGGGGGCCGCGTGGCCCCCCTCCTGAGGCCAATTATGGCACCGGGGACCCCATCCCCCGGGCCGGCATTCCGGTTTTTTTTTATTAAAGGGGAGGCGGGCCGAGTGGCCCTCCTCCCGGGCCACTTATGGCCCCGGGGACCCCATCCCCCGGGGCCTGGCCTCTTTTAAAAAATAATTAATTAGCGGAGGGGGCCGCGTAGCCCCCCCTCCCCTGGGCCACTATTGGCCCCGGGGACCCCATCCCCAGGGCCTGCCCTCTTTTTAATTTTTTTTTAATTAGGGGAGGGGGTCCACTTCTGGCCCCGGGGACCCCAGCCCCCGGGGCCGGCCCTTAGCGTTGGGGACCGTGGGGGGAGCCCCAATGCCCCGCGGTCCCAGCCGGCTCCCTGCCTCCTGCGGGAGCCGGCATTGCTTTGAGCAAGGGGGCTGCTAACATGCAGCTCCCCTGCCCAAAGCAATTCTGCTTGCTTCGTTGAAGCGAGAGCAGGTTTCCTGCTCTCGCTTCCAAGAAGCAAAGCAGTGTTTGCTATGACAGGGCGGGAGCCGTGCTCCCGCCCTTCCATAGCAAACGGCAATGTCCCGGCACCCCGGGACATTGCAGGAGCCGGCCCTGGAGGGGTGGCAGACCCCAGGGCCATCAAGGGCTCCAGGAGGGGGGCCGCATGGCCCCCCTCCCAACTCTTTAAAGCCCCGGGGAGGTGGTGGTCCCCGGGGCCCGGGGGTCCGCAACGGACCCCCGCACTTCAATTATATATGCCCCGGGGAGGTAGTGGTCCCCAGGGCAGTGTGGGGGGGGCCCGCGAGCCCCCCGCCAATATTTAAATTATGCCCCGGGGAGGTGGCGGTCCCAGGGGCTGCGGGGGCCCCATGGGCCCCCGCATACATTATAAATATTGCCCCCGGGACCTGGCCCACCCGGGGGCTTAAGTACAACGAAGCGCGGGAGCCCGCGCTTCGTTTTTTTACATTTTCTCTGCCGCATTCGCGCACCCAGCGCAAATTCGGCCGGTTATTTTT
This sequence comes from Calotriton arnoldi, assembly GCA_963921515.1. Lineage (NCBI taxonomy): Eukaryota > Metazoa > Chordata > Amphibia > Caudata > Salamandridae > Calotriton > Calotriton arnoldi. Next base: position 1,700,184 of record CAWUFW010002503.1, on the reverse strand, counting down.
TTTAATGTTTTTTTTGGCCCTGGGGGTCTTTGTAGGACCTCCTGAGCAGGCTTAGGGGGTCAGGGTGTTTCTACCCTGTCCCCTTTTCTTGTTTTTCATCTTTTTCTACTGTTTTCTTGTGACTCGGTTACCGAGTCACAAGATGGCTACCAACACATTCTGGTTTGGAGTGTTGACAGCCAATCAGAAGTCAGCTCATGCTCGGGAGGGTTCACAAATCTTCCTCGGTGCTCAGATATAGATATTTTTTTTTTTTTAATTTCTCAGGAACTACTGAACGGATTTACACCATTTAAAAAAAGGGCGCTTTCTGAACCAAGGGCTACCTTTTTGCCTGTTCCAAAATTTCCTATGGAAATTAACATGGAGAAAACGCGTTTTGGGACCCTCCTGTTTTCTCGGCCCCCACTTGACGAATCACCCCGAAACTTTAAAGACAGGAGCTGACCTGAGTGAACCATTAGTTTTGAAAATTTCGCGAAGATTCGTCAAACGGCGCCAAAGATATTGGCAAAAGAAAAAGCGCTTTTTGAAGATAATCAAGGTCCTAACTATAACTAACAACTGGTGACCGCCAGTAGGTAATGTATGTATGTATGTATGTATGTATGTATGTATGTATGTATGTATGTATGTATGTATGTATGTATGTATGTATGTATGTATGTATGTATGTATGTATGTATGTATATATATATATATATATATATATATATATATATATATATATATATATATATATATATATATGGAAAATGGCCCTCTCTAAACAGCCACCCCAAACTTTTTGCCTTCCTCCACCTCTTTTTTCTGTACTTGTTTTTGATGGCTTTAGGACTCTGAACACTTTACCACTGCTAACCAGTGCTAAAGTGCTTGTGCTGTCTCCCCTAAACACGGTAACATTGGCTCATACCCAATTGGCATATTTAATTTACTTAGAAGTCCTAATAAAGTGCACTACATGTGCCCAGGGCCTATAAAATAAATGCTTCTAGTGGGAATGCAGCACTGATTGTGCCACCCACATAAGTAGCCCCTTAACCATGTCTCAGGCCTGCCATTGCAAGGCCTGTGTGTGCAGTTTATTGCCACTTCAACTTGGAATTTAAAACTACTTTTCAAGCCTTAAACTCCTTTTTTATTACATATAAGTCACCCCTAAGGAAGGCCCTTGGTAACCCAAAGGGCAGTGTGCCATGTAAGTAAATGGTAGGACTTGTACTTTTATGTTTTACATGTCCTGGTAGTGACAAACAGCTTAATTCGTTTTTCACTGCTGTGAGGCCTACTCCTCTCATAGGCTAGTATTGGGAATTCCTTAAAATACCTTTAAGATGTAATTGCGGATCAGAAAGGAGTAGCTTTTTCATGTTTCATATCTTTGCAATGGTAATGATAAATCATCTGTACTGGTAAAGTCAGATTTAACATTACTATTTTATAAAGTGGACATTTCTCTGCTCTGTGTGCCTCTCTAATACACGTCTGGGATAGGTGCAAGTTCCCCTTGTGCATTCCTTCTAGACAGCCACAAACACAGGAAGGGATGGGTGTGATTGAGTACCCACCTGCATTCTGATGGGTCTTCCTGGGCAGATGGGCGGCAGGGGCTCGCACTTACACTTCAAAGGGTAGTGGCCTGATGCCACACAAGGGACTGGTTACCGAGTACTCTGGAGCTGAGTTGAATGAGATATTGGTGCACTTTAAAATCACTCTTTGACGTTTCCCCCACATCAAAGGCACATTTGGATATAAGACTAGGTCTCTGACCCCATCAAATCAGACACTTCTGGATCTTGGACTGAAACTCTGTCAGAAGGACTGCGGTGCTGCCCAAAGGACTCATCTGGACTTCTTTACTGGTGGTTACCCTGCTGCTCCCTGACTTTGTGGAAGGGGAGCTAAACTCTGCCTTCTCCCCAAATGTGATCTCCAGGGCTTGTAGGCTTGCCCCCTGTTCTTTCAGAGGTCTCAGGGACATCAAAGACCTTGTGCTTTGTCTCAGCCCCTGCGCCGCTCTGAGCGTGCTTGTGCCACTGGCAAAATGGAGAAGTGAGTGCAGGGCTTCATCACCTTCCCGCACCGTTCTGAGTGTGCCTGTTGCTGCTGGCAAGTCGGAGAAGTGAGCGCAGTGCTCTGCCCCATCTCCGCACCATCTGGAGCATTCCTGTTGCCGCTGGCAAGTCGGGGAAGTGAGCGCGGTGCTTCATCTCCTCCCCGCACTGTTCTGAGTGAGCCTGTTGCTGCTGGAAAGTCGGAGAAATGAGCGCAGTGCTTTATCTTCTCCTCGCACCGTCCTGAGCATGCCTGCCCACTGACCCGGCTGCCCGGAAGGTACTGAAATATAGGGATGCGCTGAGTCCCGAAGCACATTTGTTCTAGTTTTCTGCATGGTTAAAGGATTACCATAACGGCTCTAAGAGAGGCTCATTGGTGCCAGGTACTGACTTTTGACCCTTGCCAGTACAGAAGCATAACTCGTGATATCCTGATTGGATTACTGTTGTCTTTGTTTTATCCTGCACAGTTAAAGATACCTTATTTTTCTAACCAGGTGTGGAATCTCGTTTTGTGGTGTATTTACTGTGTTGTTGTATGAGATATTGCACAAATACTTTACACATTGCCTTCTAAGTTAAGCCTGCCTGCTCTGTGCCAAGCTGCCGGATAATTGAGAATTGTGTTGTGACTTACCCTGACTAGGATCGTGGTCCCTACTTGGACATGGTGCATACCTCTGCCAACTGGAGGCCTGGTTTCTAACAATCCCTTAATACCACCATAGGGTGCTTCCGTAGCCCTCTGGCTTCTTCACGCGATAGTGCAGTAGATTCTGCTGTGGCCCATCTTACAACAGTGGTTTGCCAACGTGAGACCGGTGGTTGGGTTATTCCTTCCACTTCATGGTGATGGAGAGCTTTGCCCAGAGGAGAGCCAGGTCAATTGAATTATTTGCGGCTTTGGTGGGTTTGGTACATAAAGGCCAAGTATGCAGCACTCTAGTGTGTAAAGATTTTGTTGACCTGTAATAAACGATAACATAGTGCAAATGTCGTTCCAGTAAGAGGTAACATGCGGACCGTCCCATAGCATGTGTTAGAGGTCTGCGCCAGGAGAAGCACAACGGGGGCAGTGTGAGCTGTAGATTTTGTGCAACCTATCAGATGTCAATTGAACCCAATGTAGAATATTATACTCTATGTATTGAAATTTGGCACTTCCTGAAGTTTTGTGTTGATGGGCCAGCATTTTCTCCCATGTTTTCTGTGTGAGTGTTCGACCCAAGTCTGATTCCCATTTAAGTTGTAGGGTCATTAGTGGATCTTCAACCAAAACTGGGATGGATCTAACTATCTAGGATATTAGCTTGTGACCTGAACCAACAGTGAATAGTGTTTGAACCAGTTGAAGTGAGGGAGGCTCAGAGGTAGTTATGGCCCAGGTGTAGGCGAGTGTTGAAATGAAGCGCTTGTGGAGTAGCAATTGTCCCATAGGGGCGCCAAATTGTTCTCAGAGGGTTCCAAAGGGGATAAGTGACCCATCTTGAAAGAGGTCCTCCAGGCAAGAGATCCCAGAGTTCTCCCATGCTTTAGCCGCTGCAACAGACACATGTAGTCTAAAGCGTTGGAGGACTTAATAATGGTATCTCAGGAGGCTACAGGACCATCTACGTCGAGAAATTCAGTGCCCAGCGACAACTATTATGTACTACATGTATAAGTTGTTTGGTCATGTTTTGCAAGTTAGAGAGAGGGGTGCATACTACATGTATAGAAGAGAGTTTAAGTTTCGTTAAGGAGGTCCGTCGTCTGCCATTGGCCCATATCAGGTCCCCCGTCATGCTATACAACATGCAAAGAGAGCTCTATGGTAGAAAAACAGGTAAATTCATAAAATAGTAGCGCAATCTAGGTAGCATTATCATCTTTGCAAGGGCAACTCGGCCCTTAGTCTTACTTTATTTCATCTCACTCCAAGCGCCATTTTGAGTATTTTGGGACCTTTCGGTCAGAACGACTTTGATTTTATTACTCATTTTCAGCTAATGCAAGCCCTTGTGATTTTAAGCCGTACTAAATTCTAAATTTACCTTCAGAACTGCAGGAAATACAGCAGAATTCTCTTAACTACCCATTGTCTTCCAGCCAAATAGCAACAAGAGAAAGACCAAACAAATACTAATAAAACTATTTTCTTTTCTGCTTGCATCTATTTTTTTTACTTGAAGCAATATTTGCCATAGATTTCACTGAGTAAATAGCCTGTTCTTCCTAATGTAGGAAAGATACAGTATGGGTGACTTAGTAGATGTTTAGAGGCGTAGTGCAAATTTTACCATGAAACATATCCACATAGAGCTTGTGTTGTAGCTTTAAGTGCCGAATATTTATTATCACAAATAAATGCACTTCAAAAATCAAATGACTGCTCTGAGGATTTTCACCATTCCATCAGGTGAGAAGTGGGATTTTTCTCTTTAATTATCTTCCCCTGCCTTGTACCTCCTCAAGTCTCTCCTCCTCCTATGTACACACTTATCTAGATAGATAGAACCACTGGCGCCTCAAATGGGAGGGGCGAGAAACAGAAAAAAGACAAGGACATAAAGAGAATGGTAAAGAGGGTGAGGTAAATAAAGTACAGGGAGAATGGAGGCAGAGATCTGGCAGAGAAATAGGTGAGAGAATGTAAATGGAGAAAGATGAGATAAGCAGAAAGAAAGTTACGGAGCGGTAGAGAGAGTTAGAGATAGGGAGAACAAAATGTTGAGAAGCGGAGAAGGGTTGGGTAGATTGAGGGGTGAGGTAAGGTGGAAAGGTAGGTGAAGTAGAAAGAAGGTGATTCAGAGAGAGGCAGAGATAGAGACAAAGAGAGGTAGAAAGGTAGAGGGAGAGGTAGTGAAAAGTATAGATAGATGCAAGGTAGACAGGGAAAGTGGTGAGGTAGAGACAGGGGGAATAAGAGAAGAGGGACCAAAAGACTGGCTGCGTAAAAGGAGTACTGAGGCAGAGCGAAAGGTAGAAAGGGTGTGGATGATAGAAAGAGAGACACACTACAGAGAGAAAAGAGATGAACTAGAGATAGAGGTGAAGTTGATCCAGAGGCAAAGAAAGAAAGAGAGGATGAGTAATACGTGTGGTCTTATATGGTCGAACACAGCCTCAGGTTCAAAGAGGACTGGTGAACTTTGAAGAACAGCAGACAATGGCCAGATAAACTATGGGGGGTGTTTTTGAAAGATCGGTTTGAGATCGTGAACTTCTGTGATCAATACAGAGTTGCGGCATTTAAACTGGACATGGATCTGGACTAACTATAGAATGTTCCTTTTGGAAATTGATAGTACATTTCGGCCCTGAAGAAGCCCATGACTGGGCGAAACGCATTGGCTGTGTGATGCATTTCCTCTCAATTCATCTTTGTTTTTGTGATTAAAGTAGCAATGTGCCTACTCAAGTTATTTTCAAGTTGCCTCTCAACCTTTATGTGTACAAAAAAAATATGCATATGTTTGCTTTTCTCTATTCAAACCAAGCAAACACAGATGTAATTATATGGATGCAAGTGTTCATAAAAATCAATTTAGCTCGGTCACAAAATGGGCAATGATTGAGAATACAGCCATGACACAGAGCTGTTTTTGAACAGTGTTATGCTGGTGTTGCTTCCCTCTCACATACCCCGCTCACTACCTATTGTTCTTAAAGTTTAATATTTTATTTATTTCATTTTTGGTGTTTTATAAAGCGCGAACATGACCCAAAGGTATAAGAGCGCTGTATATATGATTGATAAACATAGCCAAAGAGCTGATACATAAAAAAGAAACATCTAACAATATCATAGAGCAACATTTTAAAAATTCGAGTAAGATATGGTATGTTGTAGCACAGTTATTATTAAACGACCGTTATTTGTTTATGAGTCACTGGGATAGATTCTCCGGGACGGTTTTTCTTGAGTCTGCTTTGCGTCGGTTCAGTTCCAGGTTCTCGGGGGACAATGTTTGTGATGGTTCTACTGGGATTGATGTGCTTCTGCCAGGTATGGTATTACTGTCCTTTTAGCAGCCAGTGTGCCCAGGGGACGGGCTCACAGCGACTTTATGAGAGGATCTGTTCATTAGGATCTTTTTCATTCACCCCTTTTTTGAAGACGTGGGTCGATGGGTTAGACTGAACCTTGTAGGGAGATCCAAATCCTTGGTGCCGATCCAGAAGAGGGGCATGCGTAGGTTTACACTATACATTATATTGGGGAGGCTCATATGAGCATGATGCCCTGCAACGAGTTCTTCATTTTTAGGCAACAGACCATATCGAAAAGTAAAACGACATGTTCTAAAATGCAGTGTGCAGTTGCCTATAAAAGCCACTAATGGCGGAAGATCGCAAACATGATGGCATGGAGAGGTTACTTGCGGGAGCTATGCAAGACAGCAGCGCTCCAATGTCCTGACCTGTCATAAGGTGATGCTGCTGCAAAGGTTACAGTCAAGAGAATCACCTTACAGTGAAAGAAGTGGGTGTTCACTGACCTCACGATCACAATGTAAACCGAGCTCCACAGCAGCAGCGCAATACATTTATGTTACTATGTTCAAATGTGTTTATACAAAAGACAACTTAAGTAAACTGAGAAATATTTTAAATTCCTTTGAATGAATTGAATTGAATTACAAACTTGTATAGCGCAAAAAACTGCCACCCTACGGGTATCCTGGCGCTTAGAATGATGAAAACCACTGTAAGAGCAGAACCAATTGTCAGAGAAGGGATCTAATATTCACTCCTTGGAAATAGCCAGGTTTTCAAACTCTTCCTGAAGCAGGTCAGAGAACTGGCCTGTCTAAGGTTCTGAGGCAGCTCATTCCATAGGCGCGCGGCGGCCACACCAAAGGCTCTGCCCCCATCCTGGATCTCTTAAACCTGGTGGTTGTTATCAGATTTGCACTCGAGGAGCGAAGCTGCCTCCCGGGATTATACCAGGTGAACAGCTCCTGCAGGGGGACTGGACCCAGGTCATGTGCTGCTCTGTATACAATACAGAGGGATTTGAAGCTAATTCTTTCCCTGACGGGCAGCCAATGCAGGTCTCCCAAGGCCAATGCCGTGGAAGATCTGCGCTGTCTATTTAGCACCAGCTTGGCTGCCATGGACTGGACTCTCTGCAACCCCTGCAGAATATATTGCGGTGCTCCCAAATACAGGGAGTTGCAGTAGTCCAGTCTACTCAAAATTATGCTCCTCACTACAAGAGATCGAGTATCTTTTGGAAGTAACGGAAGAACCTTCCGTAACATACGTAGCAGGGAGAGACAGACACTGACAGTTTTATTAGCCTGTGATTCCATTTGGAGGTTCTCATCTACCATGACCCCCAAATTGCGCACCGTTTTAGCAGGAGTCAAGGGTTCATCCTCGGGGTAAGCTTAAACTCCACCGGTAGATGTCGGGACATTCTCGTGGCAGGACAATACACCACCTCTGTTTTTCCCCATTAAACTGTAAGGAATTTTTCCTGAGCCAACCAGCAGTCTGACGCATACACTCCTGGAAGGTGTCCATAGATACCGCTTGTTTCCCCTCCAGGGAAAAAACCAGTTGGGTATCATCGGCGTAGTTGACCAGGTCAATTCCATAAGATTTAATGATGGGGAATAGAGGACGTAAGTAGATATTGAAAAGAATAGGGCTGATCGCCGAGCCCTGCGGCACCCCGTGATGTACTAGGGACTTGCCAGAGGTGAACGGCGTCATAGAAACAGCCTGTTGTCTTCCTGACAAATAAGATTGTAGCCACTGCAAGGCCCGTTCTTTAACCCCTATACTTTTCAGTCTTTCCATTAGCACTGTATGGCTAACCGTGTCGAAAGCGGCTGACATATCCAATAGCACTAGGACTGACGAGTTCCAATTGTCAGCACGCATTCGTAGATTGTCCATTATGGTTGCCAAAGCGGTCTCAGTGCCATGTCCTGGGCGGAAACCAAATTGGTCCCTATCCAGCAGAAAATTATCCTCAAGATAGCATGAAAGAACTTTGCTAACTGTCTTTTCCAAAATTTTGATCGGATACGGCAGGAGGGAAATTGGTCTAAAATTTGCTGGAATTGTAGGGTCCAAGGATGGTTTTTAAGCAAGGGGGTCACCACTGCCTGTTTCCATGCCTCTGGAACCTCTCCTTCCTCCAGAGATTGGCAGCAGATCTGTCGTAGCCAGGGGAGGATTTCTTGCCCAAATATTTTCCAGATTTTATGTGGAAGGGGATCTAAGGGAGATCCCGAGGACACACTTTGGGCGAGATGATTGAAAGAGTCCTCCGTAGGGACTTGAAAGTATTCCAGGGAGGTGTTTATCTGGGGTTCTACGTCCAACTTCCAGGGCGAATCATCCTGACCACTGGTGTCAGTGGGGTGAAGATCTCCAACGATTTTAATTATTTTTTCTTCAAAATAAAAGGCAATCTTATCACAGAGTTTCTGTGACGCGACCACCTTATTGCTCGTGCAAGCTGGACTAGAGAGATCCCTAAAGATATTAAAGAGTGCTTTGGTGCTATTTGGTGCCTGTAAAATCGTTTTGGCATAAAAATCTGCTTTGGCCCTGGCGATGGACTCCTTATATTGTGACTGTACTAATTTCAAATCCTTCTTATCTGACTCTAAGTAGGCCCTCCTCCATTTTCTCTCTGCCTTTTTACATGCTACTCGTAGCTGTTTCAGCTCATCATTATACCAGGGAGCAGATGTTTTTTTTCTGCTTTTGAGTCGTTTTACTGGAACTATTGAATCGAGGGTTCCAGCTATGTAATTGCAGTAGGTTTGATAATTTTCGCCTACAGATACAGAAGAAGCAAAAAGATTCTGATTCAGAAAGGTCGGGTAAGTCCTATTTTTCACTAGCTTAGCCCATTCTCTTCCCTTTCGATAAGTCACCGGCCGGTTATTATTGTCCTCCGATCTAGGTAACGTAATGTAAAAGTGGATTAGAGAATGGTCAGTCCAGCTTTGAGGCAGTATATCAACCACCTTAGTCTCGGGCTGGTTTGCAAACAAAAGATCTAAAACATGCCCTCCTAGATGAGTCGGTTGTTGTACTAGTTGATGCAAGTTAAGATTCTCACACGTATGCCTTAGGTCTCTCAGATGATTATCTAAGCTGCCGTTATCCCATAAATTAAAATCCCCTAATAGAATCATTCTAGAATGGGTTAGGCTCAGGTTAGTGATGGTATTAAATAATACTTGAAATTGGGTATCAGAACCCGGGGGTCTGTAACAGACCACCCCAGTGAGTAGCCTACCTTTAGCCTCTTGAAGTGAAAAGCCCAACAGTTCAATCCCTATAACGTCATCTACCTGTAGAGGTGTAAAGTTCCACTTTTCCTTAAAGATCACCCCAACCCCTCCTCTTCCAGCCGCCCTCGGTTGATGGAATATTTTGTATCCATCTGGGCAGGCGAAGCCCATTTGTACTGAAGAGTCGGTGCTGGTCCAAGTCTCTGTTAAAAAGAGAACATCCAAATCCATGTCTTCTAACATGTTGGATACCTCTTGGTGGTGTTTCATCAAGGATCTGCAATTAATCAACCCGCAGTTTAGATTGTTTTTGTCATATCCCCTAACAGCAGAGGGTTGACAGTTTCCCCCCTCATCTCTCTTACCCATACTGAGTAGCTGTTCCCTGGAGTATTTTATTCTGCCCTGGTTTTGACTGCAACGAACAACGTGGCTGGCGCAGAGCGCGTCCGGAGCGCGGACGGGCGCAGACGGGCGCAGACGGGCTTGCCTCTGGCGCGCCTCCGGCGCGCCATCGGCGCGCCCGCTGCGCGCGCGCGCTGCGCGCTTGCATTGCCTGTTCTAAATAGGCAGGCAAGTGCTGATGTCCAAACACTGGAGCGCGACCCGGAAGTGCAGCAAAGCACAAGTCCCTCCACCCAAGATGGCGCTAAAAAGAATCGACGATTCACGGTTCCCGCCAAAGCAGCGAGATGTGGGAATTCAATTTTATGTGCAGGTAAGCGGAGCGAATGCAGATTTAAAAAGAGGAAGAGTAGTTATTTTTAAAACAATTTTAGCTATTTCTTATGACACAACAGCTCCTATGACCACAGGTAGCGAAATAAGATTAAAAATGCTGGCAGTATTACCAGGGAGTTGTACACAATCAGTAGTCAGCGTTTGGTGGCCCTCTTCAGTCTAGGTGACTGCGCGCTTGCATTGCCTGTTCTAAATAGGCAGGCAAGTGCTGATGTCCAAACACTGGAGCGCGACCCCGGAAGTGCAGCAAAGCACAAGTCCCTCCACCCAAGATGGCGCTAAAAAGAATCGACGATTCACGGTTCCCGCCAAAGCAGCGAGATGTGGGAATTCAATTTTATGTGCAGGTAAGCGGAGCGAATGCAGATTTAAAAAGAGGAAGAGTAGTTATTTTTAAAACAATTTTAGCTATTTCTTATGACACAACAGCTCCTATGACCACAGGTAGCGAAATAAGATTAAAAATGCTGGCAGTATTACCAGGGAGTTGTACACAATCAGTAGTCAGCGTTTGGTGGCCCTCTTCAGTCTAGGTGACTGCGCGCTTGCATTGCCTGTTCTAAATAGGCAGGCAAGTGCTGATGTCCAAACACTGGAGCGCGACCCCGGAAGTGCAGCAAAGCACAAGTCGCCTCCACCCAAGATGGCGCTAAAAACAATCGACGATTCACGGTTCCCGCCAAAGCAGCGAGATGTGGGAATTCAATTTTATGTGCAGGTAAGCGGAGCGAATGCAGATTTAAAAAGAGGAAGAGTAGTTATTTTTAAAACAATTTTAGCTATTTCTTATGACACAACAGCTCCTATGACCACAGGTAGCGAAATAAGATTAAAAATGCTGGCAGTATTACCAGGGAGTTGTACACAATCAGTAGTCAGCGTTTGGTGGCCCTCTTCAGTCAATGAGGATAATTGAATTCACTGAGGATCCGTATTCACATTGCAGTGTGAGTATGATTAGTAGATAGCTTTCAAGACACCATGCATTGACATTCTAGAAGTCCAAGCTTTTAAAAATGTGCCACTTTACATTCCAGAACTTGTATTTGCACTTTTCCCACCGTCAGACTGCCTGTTAACCACATCAAGCTAATGCTGGTTCGTTACAGCTGTATTAAAGTGCTTTAAGTCCAGTTGCCAGGTCATTTGAAAACAACCCCATGTGCATGTTATCAGAATGTTTGTAAGCACCAATAAGCATAAACTTGTTTCTGTGCTGCAGCTGTACACTCCGAAGTAAACAAATGCTAGCTCTCACAGCCATTCTGCACGGCACACGTCCCTTCCGTTTATTTGCATAATGAAGCAAAGTTTAATTGCTTGGTTCTACTCACTGTAGTGTCGCTCAAACTGTCACGCAGGCATAAGCCAATGAAATGTCACACATAGGCACGCTGAAAACATACAAATGTAACACATAACGAGTTTGTAAACTTAGCAGCTATGTCAGAGGTAAGGGCTGCAGCTCAGAAGGAGCACTGCACTATGCAGCGCTTTGAACACAATCACCTCTTGAAAAGCTAATAAGGCGAAACGTGAACACCTGCGGGTAAGTGGCTCTATACCAGCAGAGGGGGGGGGGCTACCGCAAAGGTTTAATGGAGCCGGCTAGCCCTCCCGCCACAACCAGATTAAATTCAAGGTCAACCATGTGAATACAATCAACGTTTGCCGTCTTTGTTTTGAGAACTGCAGATTTTTTTATTTTATTATTAATATGGCCTAATTTCCTGCATCCATGCCAAGTCATGTATCCAACAAGGCTCTTGTTCCTACGCTCTTTCCCTCCCCGCTGCTTATGAGGAATTTGCAGTGTCAGAGGCTAGCGAGCGACGCCCACAAACGGCGCTGCCGTCATCGGCCCGCGAGCCTCCGCGCGCAGGGAGGAAAACGTGCGCGCGGCGCTACAAACTGTTTTACCGCCCCGCGCCAACCCCAACAAGGGCTTTCTCTGCTAGACCACATGAAAAAGGAAATGGGTAGCGTGGGAACAGCCTCGAGGTGCTGAATGCACGACACTGGAACCACCGTGCCAAGGGGCGAATGATTAGAAAAAGATGACAGGCTGTATGTGTGGAACTTCAACGAGTCGTGGCGCAATATCATAAAGGATGAAAAACGGAGTGCAGGCCGTTGGAGTTCGTGTTGTGTTTGCTTCGTAGTTTTTATTTTTTAAGGCAACAAATTACTTGACCTCAAAAGTCTTTTTTAAAGCTCAGCAGCTGAAAACCGCCTAGAAAGAAGATCAAACACAGAACATCAAACCGCGCGGCGCGCCCAGATCATCACCAAAAGAGGAGAGTTAAGGCAAAGACGGAGAGTTGGATTCGGAGAAGAAATCGTAAAAGTGCGCTCGCAGGTTTACCCCCTCTTTCGGGTGCACATTTATACAATATTGTGAGCAGGGCAGAAGTCCTAAAAAAAGAAGTGGGGGGACTAACCTAGTTAGGCAGTATGAAAGTGACATCATGGCGCACGACATCATTGCGCATGACATCACACATGGCCTCACAGGAATTGACATCATAGAAAGCGGCATTACAAGCCACGACTGTACAGGAAGTGGCATCACAAGAAGTGGCATCAGATCTAAAGCCCTCACATATATGTTTAGCAGGCCTATCATGTGTACGTTTGAGCGCATTGCGAGGATAATAGCACAGTGAGCTATGGAAGATGATATGTGACTTCTATACCTTGCAATCCCCCAGTTTTATCTAACACATCCTGTACATTCATTTACAAACATATTTATTGTACATGTAATATGCACGTGTTGATGAAAAGCGCTCTGACACCCTACATTGGGATGAGTTGGGCTATACAAGAAAAAATAGTAGTACTTAAATTATTTCAATGCCTCCTCAGGGTAAGTAAGCTCTATATAAATGCAATTTGCTTTGTGTAAATACTGGGAAAGACCAACACATCTGACATTCTTACAGTGCATGCATATCTCCTAAACAGGGACTGAACAAAGTGAAAAGCTGCCTGTCTTAAGTATGTGTGAAGTGCTAACAAGGTGTGAGCCTTTGTTTCCCTTCCTCTTCATTTGCATCAGGTGTGAGGCTCCTGACTGCTCCCAGCCAAGAGACTCGAACAAAAGGAGGCCTGATGACCCCTCAAATTCGGCCTTTGTTATGGGCCCAGAAGGAGTCTTAAATAAGAAAGCCCCGTCCCCGCCTGCACCTTGTTGCAGATGAAAAGCAGACAACGTGCAGGCGCTGTTGAAAGTGTCCCAGTGTTAGGAAATTACACCGGTACAGAGTTCAGCACATTATTCCGTGGGGCCCAAATTCTTGGCTGGGTGGACGGCGTTCACCCTGTGAAAATAGTGGGTGGACGCCGTCCCCTTGCGTGTACCCCTGACTTGTGACCTGATTGTGAGTTCACAAAGGTTTCCAAGAGGAGGACAAATGACTCATAGCTGCCAAGGTTTCAGATTGCTCTGTGTGACATTTTCATAATTTCAGTGTAATTATGAGTGATATTCAACGACTATGAGTGACACGTTCTCGGGAGCAAAATCAAGCAATGAATATAAGGGAAACATATAAATATCAGAAATTACACCCTTTTGAGCAACGAGAAGCTCTAAGAAGATCTTAAAACTGCTGCAACCACCAGAAATGGAAGGGCACTGTGGGACCCCAGAGAGCCAGCTACCGCTTACTGAGGAGACCAGTCACAGTGTAACTGTACACTACAGGAGGTTTGGGGGTTTGCAAGGCACAGTGTACAAAGGAGGCCCAGAGATTATCGATGGCTTGGGGTTTGTATAGGAGAGCAGTGTGCACAGAGAAGGAACGGAGGTTACATCCTGACATTTAAAAAGGTTATACAGGATGTCAATAGAGTATTGAAGGTTAAGGTGTTTACATGGGGCTCATGGCCCTCCAGTGGGTTCTGTAGGAAGTATCAGGGAGGCATGGGCCTGCTTGGTGTACAAAAGAGGTCCATGGACTCCCACAGCCAGTGCAAGTGCACACAGAATGAATAGGGGTCACAGAGTGACACTGTAAGGTGTATACTGGAGGCCCAGGGGGCTGCCTATTGTTCACCCTCTGGACTGCCTTCTGCTGTCTGGCCTTTCCTGCCTGAGCTCCTCTCCCTCTCAGGAATTCTCCCTGCGAGCAGGGGCTAGGATTGAGGCGTTGCTCCTCTGCGCCCATCCCACGCCTCCTGCCGTGTCCCTCGGCTCTGCTCACTTAGGAAGAGCTGATCGCACTGAACTTACTTCAAGGCAAAAAAAAATGAATGTGTCCTCATGTAATGCAACTGGTGCTATGTAAAGCGCTCTGATACCTGATTCGGGTCAAGTTCGCGCTATATAAAACTCTGTAAAAAAAAAAAGGCTCTGATAGTGTATTCCTGTGCACAGGAAAGGGTTAGGATTCCCAGGGAGGGCCTTTTTGGGGCTTGTAGTTCTTCCAGTTTCATTTTCATCAGGTCCTTCGTGCAAGCCAAAGGAACCTAGGAAAGCTTGGACTTAATGTACCAGCATGCAACGAGGTAAACCCAGAAAAGATGCACACCAAAACATGTAGATAAAGGCAGGCACGAATGACAAGCCGGTCATAATCTATTGTGTGTTATTTTTTGTACTAAGCTGCACTCTGTGCAGATATGTGGCTGATGTTGGCTTTGCAGACATATTTTGAATTAACTGAGTTTAATTGGTTTGACTTTCTAAAAAAATTCACACTTCGCTCCCTCTGACCACCGCTTCTCATTCATGCGCAGCGCTATAATTAATAGGCGGAGAGGTCGACTCTGCTGCTGTCTACTGCAGCAGTAAGCTCTAGCGACTGTGTTTTTTGTCTACTCTCTGCCCACAAATCATGTGCCACCCAAATACGTCCATAACTCAGCCTAACCTGGACGTGTGTGTGTGTGGGGGGGGGGATTGGAGCAGGGTGAAGGTCTCGTTTGTCGTGAAGACCTGTAGTAGAGTGAGACTGCGTGCTCGCGGCTGTCCGGACCATTAATTAAATGCACATTTTTTAAATGCACATTTTTTAAGATGTGTATGATGCATCTTGGACAATTAATTATGTGGAAAATCAGTGGCATTAGTAGAAGACGTGTCAGTGCGTTTAGGCCAGCACCGTCAAATGTTACATCATCCGATCAATTCTCAGCCTGAGACAGGTGTCGTGGTGTCTGAAGTTAAGTGTGCAGCTGCGAGTGCAGGTGTATCATGTGTGGAAGGAGGGAGGCAAGGCAAGATTAAGCCAGACATTTGGAGCTTTAATACACGCAACTTTCAACTGAATGATTTTAATTTAGGCCTCTCAGACTCAAGGGGGCTAGACACATACTTGCTTACTTGCAGATTAATTTGCATCGACGGCCGCTGGCAGAAAGCGAGAGCTGCATTTCCAGTCAGTGTCGGTCCCGACGTGAGGCTGGCCACGGGATTTACTGCAGTGCTGTAAGCTCATCACTGCAGCCTGGCCACGCTATTCTGATTGAATTCAACTTGCGCCCGCTCGTGCCACGGGAGGACTGCAGCCTTTGTAACGCGACCCACTCGCCCTTTAACTATGAGTCTCAGAAATCACTGACCTCATTCGTCATGTCTCAGAGGTACCCAATGGCAGGCACTGACTTGACGTCAGTGCTTATGCCACGCCGCCCGTGTGCAGTGATTGAATCATCCAGTCACACTGTTACATTGCAGCACTGCGAGCTCAGCCGGCCCACCCCCAAGAAGTCTACCAAGCAGCGTGGCGCACCGCATGCTGCCTGCCCATGCCACTGACTTATAATAAGCCCGCGTTCGGGTCGCTGCGCCTGACAGTCAGGCATAATAATTAATATGCGTGACTTCACATTTCAGTGCGGTGATGCGGACCACCACAGTGAAATGCGTTAGTCTAACACCTGATGCGTGGCACTTGGCAGGGCTGATGGCTGCTAGCTGCTTGATTTGTGCATGTTTGAGTCCATTAGGAGTGTCACTGCCTGCTGGGGGCCTCAGCCAAGAAGTGATCATCAAAATTCATGTCTTTAAAGAGAAAGTGGCAAAGAAACTAATGGAAACTGCAGCTGGCTTTGAAAGAAAAACAAACACACATTAAAGATAAAAGGCAGAGGATGGAGGGTCAGGGTGTATGGAATGCTTTCTTTAATATTTCAAGAGTATGACCTTTTGAATTTGTAAGAAAAAGCTGTATTTATTGACACATGTAAATGACACAGGGCCTTTACACCTCCGTTATCCTACCCAAACCGCCCATACTGTGGGCATCAGCAGTTCCGGGGTGGGAAATTACCACAAGATGATGAGTCTGACACCAGGGGGTCCCTCACAAACTGAGACCTGCTACTGGAATTGGGAACACCACACCCAATTTCTGCAGTAATTCCCCATTTTCTCCCAGTCATTTTTCAATGGAAGAAATAAAATGGAATGGACCACGTTTCCACATAGCTACCCCATAGGCACCTAGATTTGAGTGCAGCCCTGGCACCAGAGTATTGGTGCAGTTAATTTGTTATGCACCCGCTAATAAAAACCCAAGTACTGACCAAGTTTACAAAGGCTCTCTGTGTTGGGTGTCTGGAGCCCTCGGCTTGCAGCCTGGGCATCAGCCTTGCGCTGTGGTATATCCCGGACCCACCACAATGAACTAGACCAGACACAGGTGAGGGTGAGGTGCTTAAACAAACTACAAGGTCAGGGCCCCCTGCCTTTTATTAGCAAGCCCCCTGCAAATGACAGCCGAACCCATAACCGCGCCCACGCTAGGGGTTTATCCTGAAACATCCCTCCCTTACTTCACATGCTGGGACCACCCATATGCCAACATAACATTCCTTGTTAACCCTGACAGAACAAAAGACGGTGAACACAACTAACAAAACTAGAAACAAAACCAAAACAAAACCAGACAACACGCAGCATGATTCCTGTTCATGACTGCAAACCTCATCATCTGATCCAGCTTCCTGGTATTGGTCAGCCACTTGCCTGTCAGGATCAGTTCAGCACAAAGTCCTTGAATCTGATAGAGCCAACTGGATGCAGTCTGAGATGGTACCTAGCCACCTCCCTTTGACAAACCAGCGGAATGCCCTTCTCTAGCTCTTTCCATTGTGAGGAGGCTCCTCCAGAGACACCTTCAGTTAAATCCGTTTTAGCGCTACCTTCCTGGGAACTAGATGATCTGTGTACCGGATGCAGAGTATCTGCCTGGGATGAACGTCCAGTGGGAATTGTAGTCGAATTTTCTATGGGACCCAGCAACAGGACTCTGTCACCTCCAGTGTCATCCACGTGGGAAGACTGATGATCAACAACAAAATGTGGACTTGCAACATGTATCGTTTGAAGAACACTACATTCCTGGTGATAGCGTCATCACCCCTTCTCACCATGATCATTGCCCCTCGAACAGCACTGACCTTCCAAGGATAAACTTGAAACGGCAGCTGAAACTTGCTCTGTGGACAAGTACCAGATCACCGATCTGTAGACGCATCAGCCGAGCCCTCCGTTTCACACATGCTTTGTCGTTCTGAACCTTATGCTGTCACAGTACCTCTGCTGCCCCATCTCTGACTGCCGATGGCTCCACGAGGTGAGGAATGGTGTCATACATAGAGCACATGGGCTCACTTTGGTGGTGGCATGCGGCGTAAGTCGATACTCTCGTAGGAATAAATACAGGGCACAAACCATATTCTGGTTATGGGAGATTAGGTGGGGGTTTTTTAGTTAAGACAGGAAAGTGGCGCTCAAGCTATTGCGTGTACTAACTATAGGCTTATATGCATGCGGTGCCTCCAGGTCAGGGGAGTAACCCGATAACCCCTGGGAAATGTGTGAATCGCAGGATCCACACTGTAAAATGAGTACTGTCCTGGGCACACGCGGTGAGGGTATTAGCAATATATCAATCTGTTACGAAATGTTATATGAATGCAGAGGTCGGCATCAGTATTGGAACAAAAAAAGTTTATTTATATCTCAACACCAACTATGTTGAATACAAAAAGCCAGCCGACACGTGTTTCATCACTGGGAGAAATCCTGTGACTCATCAGGGTTGGGGAGGATACAAAAGAAAAGGGGTGAGGGGAACATTAAGGGTTAGACACAAAAACCTGGTTAATGTACGAAAGATAATTGGAAAGGGATCATCCTACATGACTACTGGGTAGAGAAAAACTAGAAATGCAAATTGTGACACGTGATGTGTGATGTGTGAAGTGACATGTGAAAATTCCACTACTTATGAGTCAGGACTCATGGAGGCAATGCGGGAGAACATGTTAAAAACACAATGTGACTGACGTGCTCGTGCCGCTCTCATGAGGAGGATACATGAGGTAAAGCGCGGGAAAACATGTTACATTGTGTGGTGTGACAGCTGAAAAGTGCAAGTAGAGGTGTGTAGCGAGGTTTGAGATTAACCTCTAAAAAGGAGGAAATGATATAGACCTGTAAACGCAAAAGGACTGAAAGTAGGGCACGAAGAGATAGGGAGAAGGTCATTACACAGAAAAGGATAGGCCTGGACTGGGGAGGAAGGACGGGGAGGCCCGGAAGCCGTAATGCTAAATTACCTAGAAAGCGAATGTATCAGAAGGAGTGTTGACCCTGGAGGGGAAAATATAGAAAACTAAAAATAGGCACATTGCTACGGGATAAAAAGCAACGGGATATGGAATCAACATGGTAGGCTCACCCGAGGACCGGTGATAATTCCAACCCGGTGTGGGGTGAGCTGGAGGCTGGAGCAACAAGGCTGGTAGGCGCTGGAAGTAGCGCCACGAATGTTACAGCGATGGTATGGGACCGCTGTGGAGAAATCGGGCGAGTAGGGATGAGGACGGTGTGAAAAGACAACAGGGGCACTGGGTATTAATAGAACGAATAAAACTCTTACCGGGCTGAAAGGCAGCCGATGGCGGACATGAGGTAATGCCTGGGTTTGGATTGCCACAGCACTAAAGGGGTAGAATCTATGGAAAAACGGGAGTGAAAAGCTGAAAGCAAGCGGTAAGGCGCTGGAGGGACCAGAAAGGAAAAAACAGGACGTGGGCTTACCCTGAAAAGGCAGGTTGAGGCTGTGCAGTGTCCGGCGTGGTGAAAGTGTAGACCGTCAGCCAGGCGGAGTGCAGAACCTAGTTAACTGGAGGACAAGCGAGGGGAGGGGTGTGGGGACAAACGGGGAAAGGTAAGAAACGGAAGGTGCAAGACTGAATGGAAAAGGAGAAGAATGAAACAGGCTTACCCCGGGTGCGGGAAAACAAGGGTAAATTCAAATTGGCGGGATATCGCAGAACTCTGTTGGGAGACACGGAGATGCGGGCAGATTAGAGAAGAACCGCAAGGAAAAGGGAACACACATAGCGGTGTAACGACATGGCAGTTACCTGGAGTCCGGTGCGGAGAAGGACGTCAGGACACTGGAGCCAAGTTGTGAGGAACTGAAGGTAGACATGAAAAAGGGGGGGAAAAACTAAATAGTGTAATAGGCTAGGAAGACTAGACCGAGTACCGCTGACGAATCTGCCGTCCAGTCGCCATGTTGGAAAGGAAGGGCAAGCGAAAACATCTGGTGCGCATGTGTGGCGGATAATTGAGCAAACAATAAGTGGCCAAGGTATTCCGAAGGGCTGTAGAGCAGGGTCCGAGATAAAATAAGGAAATGAACCATCGGCGAAAGGCAAACCTAATAACCTGGGGTCCGGTTTGAAAAATAAAGTTAAGGACACTGGAGCCGAGTTAAAGGCAAAGTGCACGGCATGAAAGGATGGAAAGAACTGAAGGCGTCAACACCTGGGAGGACTAGAGCGAGTTAGTGAGCTGATCTGTAAGTTGCCACTGCTAGGATAAATTACTGTGGGGAGTATGACATACTAAGGAGATAAGCGAGCGAGTTAGTGAGCTGATCTGTAAGTTGCCACAGCTAGGAAAATTACTGTGGGGAGTATGACATACTAAGGAGATAAGCTAATGACTAGTGGTCAACTGAAAATGACAATAGACGGTGAAACAGGTTGAAAGCTAAATGAGACCGGCGAGCAGGACTACTTGTGCGGAATGCACAGTAGGTCACTACCGAAGTAGTGCAAATGTATATTGAAATCATGTAATAGAATGAAAAGAAGTAAAAAAAAAAAAGTAAAAAAACGGTGACACCATTCCTAATATATGACAACTATTAGTGTTGCTACTGTGTAAATAGGAAAATGGTTGTACATGCATGGTGCAGAAACATGCTAGTATTATCTAATCAATATGAAATATATGATGACACTAGTGATCCATTCACTGGAAATTCCCAGAGCAAAAGTTGTAGTTCAATGTTCATTCACCCAGGAAGTAATGTAGTTCATGGTCAGTGTTCAATCCGTGTTGTACAGTCCGTAAGCGCATGATCCAAGTAGCTTCCAGGCGTCTGAGTCTGAGTTCTCTGTTGCCACCTCTGGCATTGGTGGGTGCTACGTCGAAACCGAAGAAGGAAATCCGTTTCTTTGGGCCTTGGTTTGGACAAACGGCAGCATGGACCGCCATTGGATACCTGGTGTCGAGGTTGTGTAGGGCTCTGACGTGTTCACCAATTCGATCTTTTAGTGGTCTGATTGTGCTCCCGATGTACCACCGCTTGCAGGTGCACTCGAGAATGTAGATCACAAATTTGGTATTGCAATTGATGTTCTGTTTAATCTGGTACTGCTGTCTGTTGATGGCCATAAAGTTTCTGATCCCATGTTGGGCTAGTTTGCAGACACCGCAGTGTCCGCACTTGAAGAAGCCAAGATTACGGGTGGTGAGCCATGAGGGACTGGTATCTGGGCCTGGGATGGTGGGACTGAGTCTCGTTTTCAATGTTCTACCTCTCCTGTACGTAACTTGTGGTTTGGGAGGTACGATCTCTCTAAGTGTGTTATCCGCAAGTAATATGTTCCAATGTTTGTTGAGGCTTTTCCTCACAGCTTGCCCCATGTCACTATAGTCTGTAATCAGTCGGACAGGTTGGTCTTGCTCAGTGGTTGTCCTCCTGGTTAGTAATGTGTCTTCTCTCCTTATGTTCCTGATTCTCTTTTCTGCAGAATTGATAGTACGGGCACTATATCCCCTTTCTTTGAATCTATGTTTCATGTTAGTGAGGCACTCTTGAAATTCCGGTTCCTCACTACAATTTCTCCTGGCTCTCATGAATTCCCCATAGGGAATTGCCTGTATTGGATGTGCGGGGTGCGAACTGTCTGCGTGTAAGATGGCATTGCACGAAGTTTCTTTCCTATAGAGAGGGCTCTGAATGGTGTTGGATTTAATGTAAATTTCCACATCTAGAAATGTGATTTTGGAGGCGCTGGAGTTCTCTGTGAATTTCATGTTCATGTCATTGCGATTGAGGTGTGCGCAGAATTCGTTAAGTTCAAGTTGTGACCCTGACCAGAGAAGTAGGCAGTCATCTATGTAGCGACCCCAGTATATTATGGAATCAATCCATTGTGCGCCTTTGGGGCCCCAGATCCATTTGGACTCTAGAACACCCATGTACAGGTTCGCAAATGATGGTGAAAATCTCGAGCCCATGGCTACTCCTTTGTTCTGTTTATACCACATACCGTCATAGATGAAGAAGTTGTTGTTGAGTATGATATCCATCATTTCAACAAGCATCTGGGTATGCTGCCACAGGTTTGCTGGTCTGTTATTGAGTATGCTTGTTGCTGCTTCCAGCCCTAAATTGGGTTCAATGGTAGTGTAAAGATAGACTACATCTAGGGTTGCCAGAATCATGTCCGGTTGCCATTGGACATCAGATAGGATGCTGAGAATGTGTTTGGTATCTTGTATGTATGATGGCAAGTTTTTGACCAGAGTGCCAAGGAAGAGGTCGACGTATTGTGCTATTTTTTCAGTAGGTCCACCAATGCCCGATACAATAGGTCTCCCTGGAGGGAAGGGTGCAGACTTGTGTATTTTGGGTACGGTGTATAAACAGGGAAAAGCTGGCCTGTGGACTTTCAGATATAGCAGTTCTTGGTCATCAATGAGACCTTGTGTGTGCCATTCTGACAGGCATTTGTTGATTTTGGTGACCAGGGGAGCTGTAGGGTTGTAAGAGAGCTGTTCATAACAGGAGGTATCCCCGAGTTGGGACAGGATCTCTGTGTGATATTCTGATCTGTTCATGATCACCACGTTACCTCCTTTGTCCGCCTCCTTAATTATGATGTCTCTGTTAGAGGTGAGTTGTTTTAAAGCTACTCTTTCTTCTCTGCGGAGATTGTCTTTGGTCCTGTGCTTAGTCTTAAATATTTTGGTTTCGTGTTTGTCCATGTCGTTTAGTACTAGTTTGTAGAAAGTGTCGACGGCATTGCCCCCTGGGAGCAAGGGTGTCCACTTGGACTTCGGTTTGAAGCCACTATGTAGACTAAGATCTTCTTCTATGTTCAACTCTTGGAGGAGATTCTCCATGTTGGTGGGTGTTTCATCTACGTCAGTGAGCGAGAGGAGTAAATGAGTGACCTGGATATCACTTATGCTCTGTATCCCTGACATATTGTTAGAGCTGATCTTACTACTGTTATTGGTAGTGGGTGGAGTGCCACTAAAGTGTTTTTTAATTTTGATGTTCCGGATAAACTTGAACAGGTCTATCTTATGTCTGCAGGTGTCACCCTGTTCGTGGGGGTTAAAGCTAAGGCCCTTGCTCAGCAGAGAGATCATACCACTATTGAGGTGCTGGGAGGAGAGATTGACAACCTGTATACCCAAGTTGTCTTGATCTATTTGTTCTTCTCGTTTCCGGATCTTAGTTTCTTTTTGTATTCCCTGTTTCCTGCTCTTTTCCCTCTACGGGTCTTCTGTCTGGGGGTATTTGTTTTTGTTGCGTTCTGTTTTCTCTCCTTATAGCCTGTACTTCCTTTAAAAAGACGATGTCGTTGGTACTGTCCTAGTGGAGTTACTGCCCTGGTTCTCTCCTTCACTGTCGCTAGTGGCAATAGTGTTGAGTGATGTGGAGCTGGATGAGAAAGAGGCAGTGTCTATTCTGGTCTGTTTATCTCCCTGTTTTGTGGTGCTAACCAGCTTATCGTATTTTCTAGCGAAGGTGTAGACTCGTCCTTCCCTGTAGTCAGCTTCGTCTCTCTTCAGTTGACGTGTTTTTCTATCTTTTATTTCGTTTTGGTGTTTGGTTAGAATGTCATTCAAGATGACGTAGTTTTTACCCGTGGCTTCTTCTAAGTTTAGGTCTACTATTTCTTTTTCGAGATTGGTAATTTCGATCTGAAGTTTGGCCACTTTTCTTTCTGCGTTCTCTATCAAAATGTTAATTAGTGTATTTGAGTTAAGATTTAAGGTTTCTTCCCATTTGCCCAATAGATCGTTATCTAAGTCGTCAAACGTTGGGAAAATCTGAGAGCGGAGTCCTCTTGGGACTCGATTTAATCTCAAGTATTGTTTTAGTGTGGCGCTGTCCCACCACCTAGAATTCTCTGTTTTTTTGAGTCTTTCTAATCTGAGAAATTTTTCTTTGAGACCTTCTTTGCGTGTATGGTGATTGTTAGTAGATGTAGAGGAGCTAGTGATCCCTTTGGATAGATTCTCAAATAGTTCCGATGCGACCTTGTCTCTATCCATGCTCTGGTTATGGGCTAGCGCAATCCGTATGACCTTATTTAGCGTTCGCATGAAGCATTCAGCCTGCCCATTCACCTGGGCCAATCTAGGTTATCTGGATCTGGATTTCAGATAATCTGCAAATTCTTGACTGGAAAACAGGGGCCCATATGCATACAGAGCTCACACAGCAGACCACAAGTAGCCATGATTTTCTCCAACTGGGACACGGTCTGACTCGTGGTCATGGAATCAAGGATTTCAACCTTAGGATATTTTGAAAAGTCATTGATCACAACCAGTATGTGCCGGCCATCAGGTAAACTTCCAAAGTCAGCACTAGCTCTATGCCATGGGACAGGGGTAATGTCTTCCAGGGAACAACACCTTGCATCGAAGTATGGATTTCATTTTGACTACCCCTTGGTGAGGTACATGGGCCAGATCCACCACATGCAAATGTCCAGGTATCACTAACCTGGGTCCTCTCAATAAACAGCCTTCTGGAGATGCTGCCAAATCATGATGCACGTGATGCAGCGACATAGAAGTCTGGCATGCCTCAGCGGTACGATGGTACAAACCCAGAGTCAGCGCCTTCCGACTGCCAGTTGGTACCACTGATAGGGCCACCTGGAGACATTCGTCCAATCTTACTGTATCCACAATCTTGTCCAATGAGATACGCAGAGGGTAGGACCATTCGACTACAAACCTCACATACTCCTCAACCTATTCCACTGCGGAATCCTCACAGATAGTGGCTGGCTGTGAACGTCTGGAGAGATAGTCTGCAGGATTCTGTGTCCCAGGCCCGTCTTCCACAGAGAACCGGTATTCCTGCAGCTGGGTAATCCATTTCTTGATTCTCGGAAGCAGCTTGGATGAGGAACCCATGAATAGTGTAATAAGCATATTGTGATCCGTGTGAACCACGAACATGTGGCCATAGAGATAGATATGAAAATGTCAGCATCCCTAACGAATAGCGATGGCCTCCTTCTCGATATGAGAGTATCGCTGCTCTGTGTATGTCAAGGCATGACTGGCATAGACTATGGGGGCCCATTTGCCATTATCCTGTCACTGCGACAGCACAGCCCCAAGACCAGTGGGGCTGGTATCCACCGAGCGTTGTGAGTCATGGCCATGATCAAAATAGGCTAACATGGTGTGTTCATAAAGGGCTAGTTTAGTTGCTTGAAAAACCCCTTCTTAGTTGGGCCCCATACCCAGACAGTATTAGTTTTTGTCAGTTCTAAGAGTGGGCCAATGCGAGGGTTACGTTCTGAATAAAATTACCACAGTAAGTCACCATCCCTAGAAAACTGCGTACCCTGTTACACTGGTGGAAGCAGGGCTGCCTGAAGGTCCTTGACCTTTGCAGGATCAGGCATGACTCTATTCTCAGAAAAACGATATCCCAAAAAACAGATTTAGCCCTGAAGAATCGCACACTTCTCCCGATGGAGTGAGGCCATTCTCCAACAGTCGCCGAAATGTCACCCTGAGTCTGTCGAGGTGTTCTTCGAAATTGGGGTGTGCCCCAGGATGTCATCACTGACAATAATACCCGGGAGTCCTGCCAGCACCCCTCGGATTGTATCCTGAAAAAATGTCTGCAGCACTGGACACCCCAAAGCTGAGGCGCTTATACCTCCTCAAACCAATGTGGGTGGAAAATGTGGTGAATGCTCTGGATTCAGAGGCTAACATCAACTGATGATATCTGGCTCTTTAGTCCATTTTTGAGAACAACTTCGATCCGGTGACTTCCGCCACAATATCATCGATCATGTGTGTCAAATGTCTTTCACGTTTAATCGCCATATTGGGCAGGCTCATGTCCACGCAAATTCTAACTTCACCAGGTGGCTTGGGCTACTGAGTCACCACTATTGGAGACACCCCTGGAGTAGGGCCTTTGACCTTTTTAATAATATCAGCTTCTTCCCGGTTTTCGTAGTTCGTCTTCAACCTTGGGACGAAGTAGAAATGCTACACAATGTCGCAGGACGACTGGCTGGATTGAATCATCGATGTGGAGGTGTATCATGCGACCTTTGAGGCACCCAATGCCCTCAAATTCCTGTTCAAAATAAGCCAGCCGGGCTTCAACATTCAACGAGTGCACACTGAACGCAAAGGACATTAGCTGGAGGCACTCCGCCGTCTGGCAACTAAGCAGCATTCTAGTACCAACTTAGGTGACATACACTTTGGCTCGTATTGAGTGTGCCCCATGGGTGACATCGGTCATGAATACACCTCCCAGTGGGAGGGACGATGTAGAGACAAAATCATATACCTGTGTCAATGTGTGGCGCAGGACAGGGTGCTGTGGGAAATTCTGTAGGACCATCTGCGCCAAGATGTTGATTAATGCACTCATATCGATCAAAGCTGGGATTTGGTGACCAGTGACGGTAACCATGCATCGCGGGGTGCATAGTCTGTGGCGCTCTTCAAGTTGCATGCCATGTATGGCGTGGACTGTGCCTTCCAGATCATCATTGTCCATGCCCCACTCGTCTTCCTGGGTCACGAGGATCTCCATGACATTCACTGATTTGGATATCTGCACCTTCTGGGTGGCAGTGGAGAGGCATACCTTGATGAAATGATTGAGTTTGTCGCATACAGTACACCTTTTCCCTTGCGCTGGGCTGTCCCCCTGATACAGGTAAGGGCCTCCGCACCAGTGATACACCTTGGGATTTGTAGCTGACTTGGGGCAAGCATTCTTCTTCTCTGCACCAGCTTTAACAACCGAGTTGACTGGTTCACATTTGATGGCTCGTTGTAGGACCACTTCCGTGTGCGCGGCACAAGCTTTGGAGAGCATAGTGAGCATGTTGGCCATGAACATTAAGGGAACTTGGAGGACGTTCTTCCTTATTTTGGCGGATGAACAGCCCTGAATGAACACAGCCCTGTTCTCATCTTCAGTATCCAGCAGAGTGCATGTGCTGGCTAAGTCTTTAATCTGGGCATAAAATGAGTCCACATATTCCTCTGGCTGTTACTTGGCCTTACGCAAGATAAACCGCTGACAGTTGGGATTTGCGAGTGGCTCAAAATGTGCTTGTAGGGTTTGTTTCAGGGTATAGTATGTGAAGGGCGGGCCAGCTTCCACCACCTACTTTGCAATTTTATGGATGGCGGCCCCCCCACCCCCAAAATGGGGCACCTTCTGACATTGTCCAAAGCTACAGCAGAAAACTAAGTTTCCAACCATTCCACCCACGTCTTCCATTTTGCCGTGTGCGAAGACCGGGGTCCATCAAACACAAACGGCTCAAGGGCTGGGACAGACGCCATGGGGACCCTCTTGGCACTCCGAACTGTGCAGGAGGTGGGACATTGGAAAAGGAGATAGGCACTACCCTGCAACAGCCCTACTGTTCCTCCCAAAGGTGATGTGGACTGTCCAAACAACCTGGGCTGCGGATGCGATAGGCATCAAAGCGCTCAAAGGCACCCCTCCAAGAGCAAGGCACACAGGCAGTGGATGTGGAGTAGCAGAGTTCAACTCACCACCAGAAGACCATTGTGTATCCTCAAGATATAGGCCACAGACAGTTGTAACGAGGAGCAACTGGGTCATTCTTTTATGTGCGTTCCTCACCACGCCCCTCGTCTGCAACGCTCATCCCATGTGTTGTGGGAGCAACAGCAGCTCCCCCAGGGCCAGCAGAGCAAATTCAGCCGGGGCACAAAGAAGATGAAATCCTTGGGGGCGTGCATCCCCAAAGCAGCCCTAGAGAAGGCAGGGCCTGCTGCTGCTGGTAATCAGGCCCAAAGGTCAGTCTCTGCATAGCCACACACATGTGGTACTCCCGGGCTGACTGGAGGCCAGGTGCGGACTCAACATGACCCAGAGCACCAGCGAGGCGGCTGCATTAGGGCCGGTGTGGACACACCCCTGAGGAGTCCACCAGAGCAGGATGGAGAACCACTGCTAGCCGGGAGCCATGGAGTGCTCCCACGGGCAGCACAGCAGGAGAGGAGAGGCGGACACGCCAAACAGCAGGTAGGCAGAGACAGCCACTGGTAGACGAAGCGGCCACAAGGGGTCACCAGTACTCCCCCTTGTCGCCAATTGTTGGGTGTCTGGGGCCCTCGGCTTGCTGCCTAGGCGTTGGCCTTATGCTGCGGCATATCATGGACCCACCACAATGACTTAGACCAGACACATGTGTGGTGCTTAAACGAACCACGAGGTCAGGGTCCTGCGCCTTTTATTAGCAAGCCCCCTGCACATGAAAGCTGAAACCATTACCATGCAAGGCATTTATTCTAAATCACCCCTCCCTTCACATGTTGGGACCACCCATTATGCATCTTTATTGGAGCCATACCTGACAAATAAATAAACCAGAAACTCTGTTATCATAAGAAGCTCAAGGCTTTTGGTCAAGCCTTTACACAAGCTTCAAAGGTAACGCGGAAAATCCATAAATTGTACATGGTGGGGGTGCATTATTTTATATCATACCAATATAAAAACTAGTCTGCTTTCGAAACACTTAATTACTTCAGTTGAAGTTCAGAAACATTTTACAGACCTTTGAAAAACTGCCTTTTGTTTATATAACTATGGCTTGTTTGTGAGTTACCATAATAGGCCTGTTGGTTATTTTCATGAAAGATAGCTTGCACATTTTTTTTTATTTGCAACCTATTAGGGTGTATCTTTGGGAAATTGGAATTTGTAAAAATCTGGGTGATGTTGGGGAAGTTATGGTGTAAGATGCACTGGTTGAAATAGCTATATAGTTTGTTGTATGTGGACTAACCAAGACTATAAATCCCAGAATGCATGTAGTTGTTAAATGCAAGACCCAGACTAGAGGCATACAACAATGGCGACGTAGGGTGAAGTGGCAATACCACTGTCATTCGAAGTGTACTCTTGTACCCCAAAAAGCCACCAGGAAAAGCGTGTCATGTTAGCCCACCCAGTAGTGGGTGATTTCCTGCATTATTAGTAAGAAGCGGAGGAATTAAGACAGACTTTGTGAGGAAAGGTGGAGGAAACATGAGAGGGGGTGCTTGAGCGAGCCTTAGCTATGAGAATAGAAGAAGGGAAAAATAGGAACAGGAGAGAGTTTGCCTGGGGCCTGTGAGAAACGAGTGGGTGGAGCAGGCAACATCCAGGTGGCAAAGACCTAAGAACTGGAGTGCGGAGAGAGGGTTTTTTATACTATCTGTTCTTGCCCATCATTATTTGGTTAGCTACTGAGGAGTACTCTCCTGTTTCAGGTTTGTTGATCACTTTCTCTGTTAGGGAATGCAATGGGGATTGGAGAAGCCCGACCCCAGGGAGCACTCTTGTGGGTGCTTTTCTCAAAGCCCCGTGCCAGGATCCTATTGTGTGTTCTTATTCACCCACTTATATCTACAATGGCCTTTTTTGTGCAGTGTGATCTCAGTTATGTTTGGGCATACCCTGCCTGCATGTATCATAGAGGTGTGAAAGGAGTTAAAGGGCTAAGCTGTTTTACTCCTCCCTCCCTGGAGTTCTCTTACGAGATAGGTCTAATGTACTTGCTAATTGGTATGGAGGGGACTTGACTTGGTGGTAATCATGGAGGAAGTGCTTCTTTGTGTACTGTGATCTTCCCTGCACGTTGGGAGTGGCCTATATAGATGTAACAAGGAAATTCAAAAGGAACTGAAAGGGCTTGAATTGTTTGTTCTCATTTGTGAGAAGGCTGAGATAAAAGTGAAGATCTTTGTTTTAAGTGTCATGCATGGGTTTCTAGAGGTCCAAAGTGTCGGGAATGATGCTCAATGTAACTGTGTGAGTTCACATAGCCCTCATTCCACCAAGATTTTTGCGGTTCTGGATATACCCAGAAGCTGTGGCAGGGTCTAGGATGCAGAAGATACAGCACCCAAAGATGCATGAAGCCCACTCAGACTCAACCTGCCCCACCCTCTATTTATTTATTTGAAAAGTTTTATATAGCGCTGGCTAGACCTGGGGGTTTCAGAGCGCTTTACAAGAGGATCAGAGAGTTAAAGGTTACATAGTTACATCAATTAAATCAAAGAATCACAGAGGGAGGAGAAGGGGGAGGAAAGGAAACACAACGGGGAAACGAGGAAAACAATGTCAGATGACCGGCTGGGTAGGTGACGGCCAAGGAGGTGAAACCAAGGACAGACTCCCCTATAGCTGCATGTGACAGCTCCACCGGGCATCGGCCAAGGTTGCTCGTGCACTGAGGTAAGTACAAACAGTTTTGGTATCCGCCCAGAGTTACAGGTTACATAGTTACATCAATTAAATCAAAGAATCACGGAGGGAGGAGGAGGGGGAGGGGGAGGGAAGGAAACACAACGGGGAAACGAGGAAAACAATGTCAGATGACTGGCTGGGTAGGTGACGGCCGAGGGGTGAAACCAGGGCCAGACTCCTCTATAGCTGCATATGACAGCTCCATCGGGCATCGGCCAAGGTTGCTCGTGCACCGAGGGAAGTACAAACAGTTTTGGTATCCGCCCAGGGGGCATCGTCAAAGGTCCATCGAAAGTTCCATCAAAGTTCCACCGGGCATGGGCCATGTTGATCCGGCTCCATGGTGTGTACAATGTTCAAGGTTTCAGTCCGGGGGGCATCGTCATAGATCAATTGGCAGCACCCATCCCGGAGTTACTGGGAAGTTAAGACTTACTGTAGGGTTGATATGCACTCGATAGCAGTGCTTCCAGGGCACAGGCCAGGACAGCCATCTTAAGGTAAGGCATATATAATGTGTAGGCCCGGGGTTGTAGGGCACTCAGCTGTTGCCCCAAGCAATTCTCTCGGTGGAGCAATTCTCTCTATGGAGCAATGATCCCACCCCACTTCCTACCCCACCCCTTAACCAGGGCACTATCTGAATCACTCTCCACTAACAAAAACACTGTAGGAAACCGGTAAGGAGAAACTAAACAGAATGGAAGACAACAAAGATAATCCAAGGGAAGGCTAACAGGTTAAATGGCTATAGGTCTAGATGGAGGGATCAGCATGGGTAGGTGCACTGAGCTTCTGTCAAGAAACAACAGGAGCAAAAGTGCAAGGTAGCAGTAACAAGGACCTGATGTTGGCCAAGCAGGAGAGGGTCCAAGTTAATGAGATCAAGTAATCTGATGGGAGGAAAATGGAATGAAGCTTGAGACACTAGCAGTGGGTAAAAGTGGGCACCCCAGAGGCAGAAGAAAGAGACAAGAAAAATATGAAGCAGCAGTTTGAGGAGCCCAAGAGAGCAGAGTCAAGAAGTGCTCATTCTCAAAGGCACACAAAATAATTAGACAGAAGAAAGAGGAAGGGACAAAGCGTTGGAGGGAGAACAGAAAGTCAATATATGTTATGTTATGTTAAATTAGTTTTGTAAAGCGCACAGCTACCCAACAAGGGTTGCCCAGCGCCAGCCTGAGGGGAACCGAAGAAGAGCTGAGGTTTATTGGTTGAACAACCAAGTTTTTAAACATTTACGAAAGTTCCCGTAAACAGTTTCGTTACGGAGCGATGTAGGGAGAGAATTCCACAAGGATGGGCCTAGACAAGCAAAAGAACGACCACCCATCCGTGAAAGTCTAACCCTGGGAACCAAACATTTCGCCTGAGTAGAGGAGCGGAGAAGGCGTGAAGGCAGGTATGGATGGACTAAAGCTTGCAAGTATTGGGGGGCAGTGCCAGACTTGATCTTAAACATATAGCTCAAGGCTTTAAATTTAATGCGGCTCTCTACTCTGAGCCAATGAAGATCACGCAGAGAGCCAGAGATAGAAGCCGCTCTAGGGATCTGGCAAAGCAATCTGGCAGCAGAATTCTGCACCACTTGTAGCTTGCGTGTGACATCCTTATTTGCCCCCAGATAAAGAATGTTGCTGTAGTCCAGTCTAGAGGCAACAAGAGCCTGGACTACGCTTCTTTGAGTGGAACAAGGGAGCATCCAGATAATTTTCTTAAGCCATTTCAAGATAGTGAAGCAAGTCGCTGCCACCTTCATGGCTTGTTGTCTCACTGATAATTGGTCGTCAATGATAAAACCTAAATTGCGGACTTGATGGGTAGGCTGGGGTAAGGCACCCATTTCCGCAGGCCAATGTTGGGAACCCCAGAGATTTTAGTTTTTTCCCAAAATCAGGACCTCCGTCTTTT
Organism: Calotriton arnoldi; assembly: GCA_963921515.1. NCBI lineage: Eukaryota > Metazoa > Chordata > Amphibia > Caudata > Salamandridae > Calotriton > Calotriton arnoldi. The sequence continues at coordinate 1,668,387 of CAWUFW010002503.1, read as the reverse complement.
CGCCATTAAGTTTAAGTAAGTTGGCATGCATCCAAGATGCAATTTTCCTTAACCCAACCTGGAGGACAGAAGGTCCAGACAGCTTCTCGGCCGAGAGAGAGAAAATAATCTGGGTGTCGTCCGCGTAAGAGAATAGAGACAGCCCGGCCTCCTCTGCAATCTCCGCCAGGAGTCTAACGTAGACATTAAATAGTAGGGGGCTAAGAATAGAGCCCTGGGGAACCCCATAGGGAGAAGAGTGGATTTTGGAGGTGGCCATAGATGAAAAGACCTGGAATGTCCGGTTGGTAAGAAAACAAGCATTGGCAATGCCAATCGGTCTCGCCATTAGGATCTTATATGTATTTAGCTATGCAGCACATTAGCGTGGGTGCTGAATCACTTTCGCACTAGAAGTCATGGTAAGTGCGTATCAATAAGGAAGGTGCTTTTTGAGAATAATAGATTTTTTTGGGGGTGGGTTTCTTAGGTACTCCTCGGACTCTGCCCACGCCTGGCAGTTTACCCCATCTGTGCCTTTGCAAAGGAAAGAGTACAGTAGGTAACACCACCCGATGACCAGCTTTAAAGACACACTGTGCAGAAATACAGGTCACTGACAACCTACACGCGGATCACTGGCAGCCTCTAAGATAGGCCGTTGGGTCCTGCTGCAACAATGTTTATATTACTCATATTCTGTCCATAATAAGCTAGCTTGGTGGGTTGTGGGCTTGTGTCAGAGAAGTGCAATGACCTGCAAGGCGCCTTCCGCTCACAGCGAGATAGATCTGTGGGTGGGAATCTGTTTGCACCTTACAACTCCCAGGCTCTGCTTACTGTACGAAAGAAAGTACAGTGGGTTCAGCGCCTGTTGCAAGGCCCCGTTTGTACCCTGCAAGTTCCAGGTTCCATCTGCAGTAGGTTAGACTCCTGCCACAGGAATCTGCTTGCAATCTGAAGTGTTAGTTTTTAATCACAGCCACGTATATATACATATTGTGAATTTCATTTATCTGTTTATAACCTGTTGGCTCCAGGTGTCATTTACAGTAGGACAGCTCAGTGGGTCAAGATACGGCTGCAGAAATGTGTTTCTGCCACTGGCAAGCTTGACTTGCATTCAGATAGCCCAATGACCTGAACTTCTGCTGTAGAGATTAGTTTGTAATAAGCAGGGACCTTGTTTCGATGGAGGGCTGGGCACTGGAGGGGTGGGCACTGGAGGGGTGGGGGTGCCACGGCATCCATCCCAAGCCTGCTGGTGACGGTGGCAGCGTTGGATTGTGGTGAAAGTCACATTTACAGAAATTACAGGAGAGGCAGCCTCTAAAGTGAGACGGAGTGTATTTCTGGACGTGGAGTAGTACTTCAAGCATACAGCTGCCATCGAGAGTTCAGGTAGCTCAGTGGGCTGAGCACCAGCTGTGCAGGTTGGTCACACGTTTGAGTCTAGTAACTGCAGGTCACCGGTTTGAGTCCTCTAAAGGCTGAGTGGCCTTCAGTTATCCTGAAAGCAGAGTAACATCGGGTGAATTGCCTCTGTATTATTTTGTGGGCCAGTAACGCCATATAAACGGCAGATTTACCCTTCTGACTTTCTTTACTGAGACGACCCCGGGCTCCGGGTGCAACTCAGCAGCAGCACGCGTGTCCGCTGCTCTGGCTGGGGGCATGCAGGACATCCCCATGCTGCGGCGAGCCCTCGTCCGCTCTCCAGAACCACACACTGCCTGTTCCCAAATGTCAGTGAGTATTGACAAAACCATCACACAGTTCTTGGGGAGGACTCCCCAGACAGACCGAAGGACAAACTTCAAAAGCCATGGGGTGATGCTGCTGCCCTTACATGTGAGACGCAGTGACGACCATTCACCATAAAACATCGGTCTGTTGTCACTGGCTGGCGTTTAAAAATAAGGACGTCTGTGGACATGATAGTAAAACACACCAGTCATCTGCGAACAGTGATTATAGATTTCTGCTGTATTGATGAACTCACACGGTGATGTATGTGGACGGCAGACTGGATGCAATTAATGGTCTCCAAATTAAAATGAACTGTTTAAGAATTAAAATGCTCCAAGTTACAGCTTTAAAATGCATCATGCAACAGGTGTGAAATAATATAATAGTGCTCAAATGTATAACTTTGAAACACTTCTCGCTATTACTTTAAAGTGCCTCGAGCAGCCAGTCTAAAGTGCTATAACCGGTACTTGGTGCTTTCTGGAGTTACTGGGGGCAGATACCTCCTGCAGCTATTACAGAACTTCGGGTTTGCTGTTGTCCCTACCTCGGCGACGTCACTCTTTGAAAGCACCACCATGAGGCACATTTAAAGTGCCTTGTGCAGCAAGTGTAAAGTGCAGGGTCCACCCTGCTGTTTCAGAATACCAGTCCCGGCGCTAATTTATACTCACACAGTTCTCACCGTTTCTCTGATCTGATAAGGCCCGTTCTGACTGCCAGCAGAGCCCGAGGGACGCAGGGTTACCACAGAGCACGCAGTATCTAATATGCCAGCGGTTCATCTACACTAGGGTGCCACATTTAGCACGCAAACAGCACTTCTCGGACCAACCTCTTAAGAGACCGGCACCACAAAAAGCATTTTGGGAATATACACGTCTCTCGGCATTTGAAACGCAAGCGCGACCTCCGATTCTCGACGGTGTTTGGGACTTCAGGATGTATCCAGAGTCTGCCCGCAGCCAGGCGCGGCTCGGCAATCACTGCGACTCGGCAGCCAACCAATGATGGAACGGCTACGTTACCCACTTTATGACTCTTTTGACCAATTACCGCTAGTAGACCCTACCCAACACGCGTTTTTATTTTTACAAAGTGTTTCAACCCTCGATGAAAAAATACTCAGATAATCCAGACAGACTGTAATATTACAGTAATTCACGGAAGAGGTGAAAGATGGACTCGTTTTATTGTTTTCCTGGTTCTCGGCGAGAAATTAAAGCCTGCAACGCACGTACCACAACCGGCGCAGCGACGCGGCTTTAAATAATCTTAGGGAAACGTGGGGGGATGTTAGAACAAGCATTTGAAGGCACGAGCGGGAAGGAGGTGGGGGGCGACGCGAGTGGTGCGCGTGCGCGCGCCACAGCGAGCGATCTGCGTGCGCTACAGCGAGACATCTGTTTTGCATTATCGGGCACAATAATGCAAAACAGATGTCGGCACTGCGCGCGTAACCGCAGGAAAAAGGCCATGACGCACGAGCGTCTGGTCAGCTTTCTGAAGCCCCTTACTATAAGTCTCGCAAGCAGCGCATGCGCTGCTCTAGGCTCGACCTAAAAAGTAAGCCAGTCAAGTGCCGGACCTACAACACTTAGAGACTGTAAGGCTTTTATTAACACGGTGTGAGACACCGTGTCAAAAGCAGCACTCAGA